>OX393560.1:25233295-25580795 GCA_947650365.1 Chamaelirium japonicum | reverse complement strand
CAACGAGAAAAAAAGAGTAAGCTAGAAGGTCTGAGGATGCAGAATCCTCGGGAAAATGACAGGGTACACAACCGAAAATCTTATTATAGATCTGCCGTCTCAGGGCTTGTCTGTATTCAAACCAATTGAGTCAAATTTTAAAAATCTTTACTCTGAATCAACCAAAACGAGAAAGAACCGAGAACTGAAGGATTATTGTCGTAAATAGGTTTACACCCAAGTCAAACCTCTTCTCAACAAATCATTAACTTAATTTCAGACAAATGCACTACACTTTACAATCAGTCTCTAAAGCAAACAACAACCGAACAGGGTGATAATGGATCAGTAACCGAAAACCAGATACAATTCTCGTTATGAGCATGGGGTGCCTACAGTTTTTTCCGTCCTCTCCCAAATTCCACACCTAAACTCATCTCATTATGTGCACACAATCCCTTAGATAACAGCCACGTCAACTTAGACATTTCAGTTCTTCACCACCATGCAGAAAAGGGCGCCAAACGATCTCAAGCTCAGACAACATATCGATAGGTGACATATCTGCCTGCAGTCTCACTGGGCCGAATAATCTTGACGACCTGTCCGCGCTTGAGGCCGTAATACCTCGCAATCGGGTCGGTGATCTGGATCCGAGGAAGCTGGAAGCAAAATGATCAAAGAACAGGCAATCAAATACGTTAGAGAATTAATAATTTAAAAAAAATGAGTCTATTATCATTTACTTTTTTGAGAAAAAAATGAGTCTACTATCATGATCATAACTTCATCCAAATAGCTCGAAATTTCCGAAGGCCATAAACATCTTAGACTAGTAAAAGTAGATGATTCCTAATACGCTAACATGATTCGAACTTCTAGATCAAAATTGGTTTTGTGATGAGATCAGAGTTCCAATGTTTCTTACTGAGGCTAGGGTTTCACAGGATACTAGGAGACATATATATACTTCTACTTAAAATAGGGCATTAATACAATTATGGCACACCAAAAACCTTACCTAATTAACGAAACATAAATGGTTTAGATATTTGGAGCAGAACTGGAAAGCTACATTGTTATCATATTTCTACAATTTATTGTTATAAGCAAAACTAACAGTCACATATTACACCCATGTAACTGAGTTTTATGTCAACTCGATTTGAGATATCATGCAATATATAAATATGATGTATTTACACGCCAATGTTCGACAACAAATTCTATGTCATGGATATGATTCGAACAACTATTCTTATAATTTTTGAGTTTGCATGATTTTTGAGTCTGCATATGATGAAACCATCCTCGATATAATGTACAGCTTCCACTGTATATCATATGTGCCACCCTTTTTATATATCCACCACCTGCCAAGAATATTTAAATCACTATTATCAAGGTGTTGACCAGGCGACTGCCTAGGTTTTTCCACACCAGATCACCTAGGTCACAGCCTAGGCGGGCGACTTGTATAAAAAGGCCTTTTTTTTTTGCTTTACCTGTGTATTTATTATCCATATACTTTTCTTTATGAAGAGAACATACATGTCATGTCTAGAGCAATGCATCTAAGTGCTATTGCACAAGAGAGACCACAGTTCAAAGCCTGTCAATTGCAAAAGCGCAAAGTTTTTTTTCCTCATCAAAGACCAAGCCTTGTCTTTGCCCACAGGTGCACCAACAGTACCACTTTATTTATACGCCATACAATGTAAGACCAGATTGGGATTCGATCATGTAACCGCACGAGAGGGAAACAATGGGGTAAACCACTAGGATACAACCGAGGTTGTTATGATCCATATACTTAAATGTCATTTTCTTTCTTTCTTCTTAGATATGGCCTAATTAAGAGTTTGTATCATGTTTTTTTTACTAGGGCTAATATTATTTTTTGATTATGGATTTTTTTTTTGTTCTTTTTGAATTATCTTTCTATATACATGTGATTTATCTTCTCAATGCTTTCATTCCTCTAATTTTAGGGTTGCCCTAAATTTTCAGGGTTTGTTTATTATGTTTGATTTATTTCAAAATGAATGTTAGGAACCTAGGGTTTGAGATTTTGTGTATGTTCTAACTTCGAAGTTCTAACTTTCTAATAGTAACATAATTTGATTCATCGATTGTTCCATGTCGATGATGATGCATGATACAAATGGTTTTACGTACACATTTCAGTATTTTAGCATGAAAATGATGACATGAATACTCTTTTTGGATGAAAATGATTGATTTTGGTTGTTTGATTAACTTCACATGAAGTTTTTTATGGTATTATGCTTATTATTTGTTCAAACCTGTAAAAAAAAAATTTTATCTCCTAGGCAGCTAGGCCTCACCTAGGCGCCGCTCTGGGCCACGCCTCGCTTAGGTAGGCTGGGCCGCCTTGATAGCACTGATATGGTACTGGAATCACATCAAATTTGCTCACCAAATAAATTACAAGTTTTCCACATTAGCTAACATAACTCGATAATGTTGCCCAAGCCACAAACTGAGAATGGCTTATTAATTTTCGCCTACTTTGGTCTCATCACGTGAATGAATCCCTGCGAAACAATTCGACGGAGCTGCCTCCATTAACAATCAAGATTCGACATAGACTTTAGCATATAACTTTGGTCATGAAAACCTCCGGATGCCTGCAATACCTTGGTCTTTAAGGCTCTACTAATTGAATAAATAGAATGTCACTTGCTGTCACAAAAAAAAAACCAAAACAATAGGCTCTTCTTCTCTATTATTTGGCTTACCAATTCTCACATGATGAGGAGGATAAGTGCTATCAATGTGGGCCTTTTCCCGTACATGAAATAAGTAGTCAGTGCCGGTGACGTCTATACTATAAGTTCTGCACCTCGTGATCCAGCATGTAGAATTAGATAAGGTTTTGGTTTCCGTGTGTGGCGTAAGATCCGGATGGTTTCCCTACAACTGATATCACACTCGAAGTGAGATAAGTCTCGTAGGGTTGGCATCAATTAAGGGTTGTCCATCAACAACTAGTATCAGAGAAGGGTTTTGGTTCCAGCATTTAATATTGTTCTTATTCCCATCATCAGACTCTGACATTGCCGGTTGAGTTCAGAGCAAGGCTCTTAAAGGTAAATAGGAATTATTGGAGCCTGAAAAGAGGCTTACATCAGCAATAAGGTCACTCCAAAGAGAAAAAAGACAGAAAATTCTCGATAAAGAATAAACGGTGAAGATAAAAAAGAAAGGAAAGTGGTAAATAAGAGAGGAAAATGAAAAGAAGATGAATGTTGTGCATGGTCTATTCGGAAGTCTATGTAACCCTCTCTTTTGCTTAAGAACAGGTAGGCAACCGTGAAATTGTACACAAAACATTGGCCATAAACTAGGCCAAAAATGCATAATGTAGATCTAATTACATTTAGACACAAAAAGCAAGCCCATTAAAATGCATAGAACTACCAGAGTAAAACTAGATATCTGCTCCTTTTCAGAAAACATAAGGCAACCAAGCTAGGTGGCATTAGGTGGTTCAAGAAAGGTCAATAAATGAGGTTAAAAGACGGCTTCTTCTTCAAATCACACTCCCGGATTTGCTTTTCGTTCGAATGCATTTATATGCAGAACAAGACCATGACTCCTATATACTCACAGAAAGAAGAACTGATCACAAGTAAAGTGTGCATACTAAGGGACTGAACCCATCAAGTTGATAATAATTTTCTATATTTCTACAATAATGCTTCCGGAAGCTTGGTGGCTTGAATAGTAAACATGACAAGCAGTGCTTCTATGTTAAAAGAGAGAGAGAGAGGTATTAAAGCTTGCATGAGCAAGGGATATAAATTGAGAAGGTGCCTCGACTTGAATATGACCCTGAAGACGTACCTGGGTTTCTTTTAGAGTATAACGCTCCAACAAAGTCTTCTTTTCCTCGTTTGCAAGCACCTGATGTTCTGGAACGAGGACGTGTTCCTTAATGTTGACCAGCAGCTCTGCCTCCTGTAGTTAGTTATAATACTAAAGTTGTAAGAGCGGAAATCGACATGAGTAGCATCATATAAGATTCCACTATTCCTTGTAGTAATATACCTGTAGTAATTAAACCAAATACTTTTAACTCACCTGGAAAACCTCCAAATGAACTTTCGGAGATATTTCTTGAATGTGTGATCTTGCAAATGGAGTCAGGTTCTGCTGAACAACTAAAATTGCCCTAGGAACTTTTTCTTTCTCCATCATTTCGCTGAATTTCTTTATGTGCTTCATACCGACTTTTTCATCATTTGGAAAGAAAACATAAATCTGGTTCCACAAAGAAAAACTAATCAGAAAGAAAGTTGATGCGCTTCAAACTGTTTGAGTGCAAATCGAATGTCCAAAAGATTAGGTTTTTGCTACAAATGTGTACCAAACTGAGCTCATGAATTTATCAGCAATCATGTCTTTGCATGAAAATTGACGCATGGTCTAGAAATATTCTACAGATTTTCCATCATGAAAACCTACTAGTAAGAATTGAGCACTAGCCACACTTGTTAGGTGGAACGACCGGCTAATCAAAGTTGTCCAGATAGAATAAATATTCAAGATAAAATAGCAGAAACCAAAGTAGAGGTCAAATTTGAAGAAAATCTTCTACCTTTGGATTAGATATTTATTATTTAATCAAGCAAAA
The DNA here is from genome assembly GCA_947650365.1 of Chamaelirium japonicum. Lineage (NCBI taxonomy): Eukaryota > Viridiplantae > Streptophyta > Magnoliopsida > Liliales > Melanthiaceae > Chamaelirium > Chamaelirium japonicum. Next base: position 25,576,156 of record OX393560.1, on the reverse strand, counting down.
GCTTGTGAATCACACTTTGAAATTTTCAGCAAAAAAGACAGTTCGCACTTTGCAGCAATGAAAATAATGAGTTAGATGTATGAAAAAGTAGGATAGCATGGTTGGTAACAACACAGACAAAGGAACTAATAAGGTGTTACCTTGGATTTATCTGAAAGGGTAGCAAAACAAAAAAAGAGGGAAAGATCCTAGGGAAGCATGGAAAAGTATAGTGATAGAGTGTGGAAGAACTGCCCTCGTGGAAGATATAGCCTTTGATAGGAAAATAACTAATCTACTAGAATATATAAGCTGGCTAAGAACAGATGTAATATAACTCATTCACTCAGCCTGCCACAAGCTGATCTGTTAACGACCAAAGTCACCAAACCTATATGGCAAATATTTTGTAGTAAGAATACTACTAGATTTTGACTAGTTTTGGATATTTTGATGCACTTTTGATAAATTAGAAGAAATTTCGAGAATCTGCCTGTTAAATTAATGTCACGGCAATGACTACAGTTTAAAACGATAATAGGAAGAAAAAGGAATATGTATGCTTCGAGGAAACTTCAATCTGTATGGATGGCAGTTCGACCTACAAAACTATGTAGATTGATTGCCATGGAGGCAAAGAAGGAAACAATGAGACGTACCAATTCATGAATAAAATATAAAGAAACTCAGTTTTTTGTTTTGGCTTCTCAAGGTTGCAGCTGAATAGTAATAAAGTTTGGGCTGATAAGGATATTTGTCATCAGTTGTAAAAATAGTTTCTTGGTGCAACATGTTACCTTTTGGGAGGATGATGACAAGGCCTCGTAAGAAGGATCTCATTATATAATTTGGAACAATTCTTACAAAAATGAGAGTGCAACATAATTTTAACAAATTAAAATACAGGAAATGAACCCTCTTCGGATTACAAGGTTTTATTAAATCGAACAATATACGAAGAAACAAATGGTTAAATATTAACAATCCTTGATTTCCAAACAAAGTGCTTTATTAACTTTGAATAGTTCTCAAACTACACCTCCATTAAACCTCAGGATTATTGGATTCAATTTCATAATCATGTACAACATCATTAACCCTCTACAGTATGAAAAATCAGAGCACTCCATGTTAGGTGGAGTTGGGTTAGAGTACATAGGATAGGAATAGGTACATTGTAGGAAGCTTATGACCAACATGATTGAGGTTTAAGTGAGAAATAATACATGAGAATCAGCAGGAAGCTTTAAGCGCACGGATAAGAGTACACCCATTAGGCTTTTTTTAGTTTCTTTCGATGTTTCAACGGGTTTTAGGGCATGTTTGGATTTTAAGAGAATATTCACAATTATTTAGATTTTTTTACGGCAACTAGGGACCTGATTTTAATCTGGTAAAAAATGTGACTTGCTTGCAAAGTTTTAAAATTGACCTTTATGTAAAAAATTGGGCCAGCAATAGCAAAAGCCAATATGGCAATGCCCCTTTAATTTAGGAACAAGAATCCCATTTTTAAAGGAGCGAATATCATTTTAGGAGTGGAGCACCAATGGCAAATAACGAAAAATCTCTCTTTTTTAGGAGATGAGATAAGATTGGACTCGTGGTATTAGACTAGTATACGAGAATTTAACTTCTAGACATAAGTGCCCAATGTCGTTAAGTCTCCTAGATTTGTGCTATCTTATCATATTTTGTTGGAATCAGAAAATAATGTAGGAAGCAAGGTACAAAAATGGGTTTATTTTAACAAAAAAACTTGAATATATTGTTTTTCCCTACACTAAAATGCGATGTATCACGATATAACGTGATATTTCGCTAAGTATACTAGTTTTGGTCAAAATCAAAATTTTGAACATTGCTAGAAAGTATTCCAAAAATCCGAAAATAGACTAAAAATTAAGAGATAAATACCATAATTGCAAAAACATCTAAAAAATGATAGGTATCTTATCGTAGTTCAGTTTGTCCTGTTCTTTTTTGAGTTATGTGACACTTGTATTTGCCGAAGGGTAATCACATATATAAGCAACAGGGTTCTATATGCTGAAGTTAATTTTTTATCAATATTTTTTTTTTCCAGTATATTATAATTGTTGTTTCTATAGAGGCCCAGTAACACACTAAGTTTCATTTAGAAGAGCGTAGTGACTTTCTAGCCCTCTTTCTCCCACTCTATTCCCTTTTGTGGTTGGTATGCTACTTATCCATACCAATTGGATCTAGTTTGTATTAATTGGAATTAGACAATACCAAAAATCCCCTTCATCAAGTAAGCCATCGGGGATGTTTTCTATACCTATGTAACATGGACCAATCAATATGGAGCCTCAGATTCATCATACATTATTAGAAAAAGGAGGGTGAAAGAGGATTTAGAAAAAGGACGCAAGGTTTTAACAAAACACAAGATCAATAATCGGACACAAATTTACGAAGCAAGTATGTTTTCCAAGTTATTCACTTTTCAAGGCCAGCTAAACTATTATCACTTAGGCACTCAATTTCTAACACATCCATTCGCTGCAAACAGTATGCTCTCGGAAAAATTTAACCTTTCAAATATTAATGACATTCAACAATGTACTATTGTTGATAAACTGATGCATGAACAAAATATTAATTTGAATTGCATGGAACATGAATTCCTTACGCTAAAACATAAGACAAAGATGCCCTAGAAGGTTGTGTCGGCGATGTATGTGGACCAGTTCACAACCATAATACTCTAGTCCAAGAGCAACAAAAAATGCAACCCTAATTGCTATTAAATCCATATTTAGGTCAGGTTTGGAAGTGTTTGGAGTTTAATCCCACATCGGCAACAGACTAGGCAGTGTTGTCTTCATATACCCTCTGTGGACCTCCCCTTACGACTCGGGTTTTGACCTATGCCCGTTAAGCCGAGTGGGAGCCTACCCACGTGACAAGGACCGGAAAAAACCAGCCTGCACGTCAGGGGGAGTGTTGGACTTTAGTCCCACATCGGCAATGTTGTCTTCGTATACCCTCTTATGGACCTCCCCTTACGACCCGGGTTTTGGGGTGTGAGGATGCCTAACATGAAGATCTTCCCGACATGGGAAGCTGGTTATGCAAAAAGATATTTTTCCTAGATGATGGCTACATAATAGGGCATAATAGTTAGGAAAATTAGTTAATTGATAATATTTACACCCTGAAATTCACAGCTAAATAAGAAAAAATTGCAATAAATTATTATGGAGAAAGATTAAAACTTTATCGATTATATCCAACTAAATAATAAAAAAAAAATCGTCCGTCCGATCAATGAGAAAATTGAGAGAGAGAAAGAGAGAGGGCCTGATCGGAAGGGTCGTTCTTCTTGGCCTTGTTGATGACGAGGTCTTCCCGCTTGAAATTCTCGCCGAACTTGTGGCCGAAGTCGATCTTGCTCATGTTGATCTCGAAATCCACGACGAGGTACCCCCGGTCCCTCAGCATCTGCATCACGGTCCTCCGGATCCGGTACATCCGGCTCGTCTGCTGATCCTCCGACATCCTCCTCCTTCTCCTCCTCCTCCTCGGCCAGCCGCAGTCGCCTATCAAGGAAGCCGGACGACGGTAATAGGTTCTTCTAAGTCTAGGGAACACTATTTAAAGTTAAGCCCACCGACTTAATGATAGGGTAGCGGTGGTAGCCTTGAATTGGCACCCATCGTTCCGTGGTTGGTGCTTTCAAAACCAGACCGGAAGGCGAACCGAAAAGGCATCCGGTTCGGTCCAAATCGGTTCAAACCGATGGTTCAACCGTTTGAATAGTATGAAAATATGTTTTTTTAAATAGATTCAAACGGTTCGGTTCAACCGAAACATGTTTCGAAACCAGACCGGAAGGCGAACCGAAAAGGCATCCGGTTCGGTTCAACCGAAACATGTTTCGGTTCAGTAGCAAGGTTTGATTCTTGGGTTAACATACAAACCGGTCTATTCAAAGACTGAACCGAAACATGTTTCGGTTCCGATCCAAACCGGTTGAACCGTTCAATTCGGTCCAACACCTTAAGCTATTGTTTTTTATTTATTATTATTATTATTATTATTATTATATTTTTTTTGGGGGGAGGGGGGCGATGGTTAGAAAGAGAACACTAAAGTAGAAAACACAATCATCTTGGACCAACACCTTAAGCTATTGTTTGGATCCTGTATAAATAGGGGTGTGTTTCTATTTGTATAGGTACAGACAAAATTCTATGTTTGGTTATTGTTTTTTTAGATGTGCAACCGGTTGTACACGTTCAAATATATGCCGATATCTGGTCTTTTGAGAATTCATCTCACCCCATGAACAAATAGAAACCCACCACTTATTTACACATACGGTCCCCACTTTAGATACAAACATATACACAAATATGTACAAGTAATGAAAACAGACAAACAGGTACACCTACTAGTGCATGCCCGTGCCTGTCGGCACTACAGCGAGCCGCCTACATGAACGCCTTCGGCAACAAAACACTTTCGACGACAACGCCGGCATTCATAGGGACACCCATTTCCTCGTCTGTGCCGATTGGCACGAAGCGGGCGCCTTCGGTGCGACCAACTCACCCACCCTATAATCGATCGATTACATTTGTCTCTGTTCGAACGGATTCCTCGAGATCAACCCGATGGTTTTGGGTGGTCAAAATTTCAGTAGGTGGATTTATAACCGTTGATGCGAACAATGATCACGTGATGAACGGTCAAGTTAAGTGCAGTTTCAATGGGCCGGGATTTTAGGGGTTTAGTGCATGTTTAAATGGATTAGGATTTAAAACCAAGAAGAGATTGTGCATTGATTTTTGAACGAATGGTTAGACCTATTCGGTTTATTTTTGTCTAGTCAGCTTGTCCTAATCAGCTTTCATGTTGTATAGTCAGCACAAAACCGACGTGCCGTGTTATATAGATGAACCTGCAATTTTTTACATATGCATTACAATAATGCATATGCAAAGAAACGCACAACATATATACGCAACATCCAAATAAGCCCTAAGAGTCTGTGGGAGAGCACCAATGTAGAAAACGTCTCGACCAAAGCATCGATCATCTAATGCCAACCACTCTACAACTCGATTCACCTCCCAGAATACTTGTCCAAATCCAATGCTTGAAGGAGGCCACACACAAAGAAGACGATGGCAATCCTCTAAAAGAGGGAGGATCCATCGACTCGGGAGAGATGAGGCGGTAGATGCACACTTGCGAGTTTCTCGCAATGAACACACGGGTATGCAGCGACGATGATCGCAAGAGGCGTAAGCCGATTAGAGCAGAAGAGCAAGGAAAGTAAAAGCACCTGCCATCAGAACCATGTCAAAGATGATTCCGAAGAACAAAATTAATTAGCCCCAACTCGTGAGGACTAGTGGTTTTAATAGCACGAAATTGCAAAGAATAAATGAAAAAAAAATTCATACCCCAAAATTACTTCATATACCTGTTTCTCCGCAAAAATCGGTTTCCCATCTCATACCCCTTTCATCCCCAACCCCCTAAAACTAAAACCCCAAATTACCCCCACCAACCTCCTTCCTCCCCTTCCACACCATTGGGATTCGTGGAGGTGGGAGAGAGAGAGAGAGAGAGAGAGAGTCTCGGTGGCTTGGAGCCGCCTCTCCCCCTCCTTCCCCATCACTGCCAGAGTCGAGGCAGCAGCCACCCCGCTTTCCCTTTGGTTCGTGCACCGGATAGGGAGGAGTGGGGTGGAGTTGGAGAGAGAGAGAGAGAGAGAGAGAGAGAGAGAGAGAACGAGGGATGCACACCGGAGACGGGGACACAGAGGGGATGCTCGTTGGAGCAGGGAGAGGAGCATTCGCTGGCGATGGAGGGGGTGAGGTGAGCTAGAGGTGGTGGGGTATAAGGAGGAGGTGAGGTAAGGTAGCCAGAGGTGGTGGATATGAGGAGGAGGTGGGGTAGTTTGGGGTTTTTTCTTCTTTTGAAGGGGTAGGATGGGCAAACCAAATGGGAAGCGGGGTATGTTCAGTAATTATGGGGTATGAATAAAATTTTCCTAAACAAAATAGCACCAAAGTTTGAATAACATAGAATAGCAAAAATGACACAGGATCTTCGAGGGAACCCGGAAACCTCCTGAACTCCATGAGTCTTTTGTTTGGGAGCGAAATTCTCTTCCCATTTTTATTATTTGAAAGCCTCTTAAATAGAGTTCAACACTCCTTTATATGAGGAGTTATTACATTGAAAGGAAAAAAAAAAAAACCCAGAGCAGCAGATAACATCAATAACGGTAATTCAAATAAAACAGATAATTAAAAGAAATCCAAAAAGGAACAATATAACAGCCAATCACTTTCTTGATTTGGAAAACTCATTGTTGATTTCAAATAAAGTAGATAACTAAGAGAAATCCAAAAAATCGGCAAGTTCTTAAATCTTGAAGCATATCAAATAATCTCGTCAAATTAACAGTTAAAATGGACAGACGATATAACTTCTAATATTATGATACATTTAGAGGTTTTAGAATTTACTGATTTTTTGGTGAGGATGATCATATTGCTATAGATAGTATATCCACACAAAAACAGCAAATTCAGAAACATCTAGATCCATCAAAATATTAGAAACTTTATCAGTCGTCCATTTCAATCTTAATTTGAAAAGCTTATTTGAAATGTTTAGAGTCTTTAGAACTTATTGATTTTTTGTGAAGATGATCACCTTAACATAGATTTCAGATCCATAAAAAAATAGCAAATTCGGAAACCTCTATGTATGTTAATAGATGAGCATACATTAAGACCCTCTTTACATGGGCATACAAAATCATGCTCTTTCAAGGTTATTTGATGCCTTCGAGGATTTAGAATGTGCTGATTTTTTGTGGATGTATCATCCCATTTTAGATAGAACATCCACAAAAAATCAGTACATTCTAAATCGTCTAGGGACATCAAATATTACAAACTCTATCCACCTTCCTTTTTTATATGTTAACTTTAATTATACATTTGATGCCAATAAAAGATTTAGAATGTGCTATTTTGTTTGAATGTTCTATCTAAGGTGGAATGATTACATCCACAAAAAATAGCACATTTTAAACCCTCTAGAGCATCAAATCAAAATCGAAGGTAAAAAAATAAAGGCAAAAATTTAAGGCAAATAATCCTAACCTATCGATTTTAACCGTTAAATTGAATAGCATATTTGAGAGACCTAGAGGTTTTATAATTTGTTGATTTTTGGTGAGGACCTATCTATAGCAAGATGATCATCCTCACCAAAAATCAGCAAATTATAAAACCTCTAGTTCCCTCAAATTTTTTTGTCGGGCAAGATAAGCATGCCCAACGTCGAGCAATTGAACTGTACTGTGTGTGTGTGTGTGTGTGTGTGTGTGTGTGTGTGTGTGTGTGTGTGTGTGTGTGTGTGTGTATATATATATATATATATATATATATAGGCATGCTATAATGCGGCATGCGGTACGTGCGGCACCACACCGTAGCCGTTTGATGCATGCGTTGCGTGCATCGCATGCACACAACGGTGCATTAGACGGCTACAATGAGGTACCGCACTTATCGCATACCGCATTATAGCATTTCTCTCTCTCTCTCTCTCTCTCTCTCTCTCTCTCTCTATATATATATATATATATATATATATATATATATATATATATATATATATATATATATATATATATATATAGAGAGAGAGAGAGAGAGAGGAATGGGATGCTACCTATCAAAGCAGCGTTTTTTGCTGCTTTGATACATTGTTTGACCATCCTAGAAGTTTTGGAATTTGATGAAATTTGGTGAGGGTGTTGTCTAGGGTAAGATGATCATCCTCACAAATTTTCATCAAATTCCAAAACTTCTAAGAGGGTCAAATGGTCGAAGCAAAATCTGCAGATTTTAACGGTGACTGCAGATTTTGCAGATTTTGCCTCGACCATTTGACCCTCTTAGAAGTTTTGGAATTTGATGAAAATTTGTGAGGATGATCATCTTACCCTAGACAACACCCTCACCAAATTTTATCAAATTCCAAAACTTCTAGGATGGTCAAACAATGCATCAAAGCAGCAAAAAACGTTGCTTTGATAGGCAGCATCCCATTCCTATATATATATATATATATATATATATATATATATATATATATATATATATATATATATATATATATATATATATATATATATATATATATATATATATATATATATATATATATATATATATATATATATATATATATATATATATATATATATATATATATGGGTCAGGATCGGATGACCCATCAAAATTTTGACCCATTAATAACCCAGCACCCTTTGAGGCACCTAGAGGTTTTAGAATGGGCTGATTTTTTGTAGACATGTTGTCTATGATATGTTGATCATCCTCACAAAAACTCAGCCCATTCTAAAACCTCTAGGTGCATCAAAGGGTGCTCTTCAAATCAACGGTTAAAATTGACAGTCAAAAACCGTTGATTTGAAGTGCGCATTTGATGCAACTAGAGGTTTTAGAATGGGCTGATTTTTTGTGAGGATGATCAACATACCATAGACAACATCCCTACAAAAAATCAGCCCATTCTATAACCTATAAGTGCCTCAAAGGGTGCTGGGTTATTAATGGGTCAAAATTTGCTGGGTCATCCGATCCTGACCCTATATATATATATATATATATATATATATATATAGAGGACGAGGAGCCTGGACCTCAGGTGCAGCGTGAATGCTGCACCCGTGCCTGCATGCGTACCACATGTCCCAAAATTGGCGCCAGAATCGGCCGTCCCGAATTAAAAAACGTGGGATGAACCGCAGCCGTCTGATTACCTGATCGAATGGCGCCAGAATCGGCCGTCCGGAATAAAAAAACCCGGGACTTACCTCAGCCGTCTGATTGCCTGGATCGAATGGTGCAGCATTCCCCTGGACCGGATCTCGCTGTTACTGTGGCGGCCACAGTAACAACGATATCATGCTTCAGGGGAATCCCATCCGTTCTATTCTGATCGGGCGGCTGACAGTAATTTCGCGGTTATTGTAGCCGCTACAGTAACCGCAAAATTACTGTCAGCCGCCCGATCGACTTAATCGAAAGGATGGGATTCCACTCGGCCGGATTCTCACTGTTACTGTGGCCGCCATAATAACAGCGAGAATCCGGCCGAGTGGAATCCTTCCCGTTCGATCCAGGCAATCGGACGGTTGAGGTAAGTCCCGAGTTTTTTTATTCCGGACGGCCAATTCTCGTGCCGTTCAATCAGGCAATCAGACGGCTGTGATTCATCCCGTATTTTTTAATTCGGGACGGCCGATTCTGACACCGATTTTTGGACAAGTGGCACGCATGTAGGCACGGGTGCAGCATTCACACTGCACCTAAGGTCCAAGTTCCCCGTCCCCATATATATATATATATATATATATATATATATATATATATATATATATATATATATATATATATATATATATATATATATATATATATATATAGAGAGAGAGAGAGAGAGAGAGAGAGAGAAATGTTATAATACGGCATGCGGTAAGTGCGGTGTGTTAGGATTGATGTGTTCTAAGCTTGTAAAACTTTATGTTTTGGTCTAATAAAGATTGATAGTTATTAATACATGAGATGCAAATAGGTGCGTAACATAGTTACGTGTTCTTTAGGGAACAGAGAGCCATGGTTATATGGTAGTCCACTGAGTTGAAGACTAAGTGGATTGGTCCCGTATAACCTAAATAAGTTCGCAGCTATGATCAGGTTGGTCGCCTCATCATGATAAGCTGTTGGCGATGACAGTTCATGGGATGTCTTCACCATGGTCATCACCAGGCACAGTGTCTGTGGCTGAACGGAACTAACACGGTGTACAGATCAGTGAGCAGACACTGGTACACTAAGCCGTGTTTCTGCTTAGGGTAAAACGGTCCTAAACCCTGAGGAACCACGTCTGATGGACTAACCAGTTGCGTGGTGCTTTGGCGCACCAATGTGTGAGGATCCATATGCAGTGATCCAAAACCACGGTGTACTGGGTTACCCGGCTGGCGTTGCATTAGCGTGTCACTCCTGCAGGCCATCCACACCCCTGATGGGAGGTGGGTTCCTTGGTGTGACTTACATTGTACCAAACCCAGGCCTGGTGGTCATCAGTTTGACTGTTGACCGGGTTCGATTACTCGACGGGGTAATCAGAGGTACGATGTATAGGTCAACCTGGAAGGAACCAAGTCATATGATCATTCGAGTCTGACGGTAGTCTTCACCGCTCGAAGTGAATCATGGCATCAAGTGGAGGGACAACGGGTTTACCACAACTAAGCGGAGAGCAGGGGTATGATGGAGAACATAGTAAGTCTGGGTGAATTGGAGTGCAGCCTGCGTCGCACTCTGGGTGGCTACGCAGGTTAACTCGAGCTCAGAAGATCGATAGTACACTCGGGTAGTGTGTCGATCGAGCTTGAGTTGGAAGCCATGAACCCCGGTCCCTGATGGTTCCACCTTATCAACATTATGTACGGTTCTTGAACCGTCTCCTCGGAACACCATAAGCATGAGGAAGAAAGAAGTATACGCTCCGTGTGTGCTTGGTACTAGAGCACGGTAGATGCGTAACTACATACGAGCACTAAGGGTTGAGCCCGAGACTAGTGCAGAGTCGCATGTAGTAATCCCTAGCCATAAGTGAACTTCGCTGCATAGGTGCGATGCACCGGGGTATGTTGCGAGTTGACTAGTTGACTTTGCTAGAGGCACCCTCCGGTGGCCTCAGTTAATAGTAGGTAACTAGTAAAGGTCACTTAAGAAGTGGCCGCTAGGTATCGCACGCTAGAAATGGTCAAAATGAGGCGTCGGGGCGTTTTGGTAAAAACCTCACTCTGTCGGACCTCACTGTTGGCCGACCCTAGTAGTGAGGCACCTTGCTAGGGCCGGCCCTATGATGTAGGGATAAGAACCCCTCATCTATAGGGCCGGCCATATAGATAGGGATGGGGCGATAAAAACGGATAAAGTCGAGCCCTAAAAAGTGGGAAAACGGATAAATACGCGGAGAGATAAAAAGGAGATAATGGAGAGATAATTGTGGGAGGTATTTATCCCCTTGGATCCTTATCCAAGGGGGTAGGCCGGCCCTATAAAAGGACCTATGGGGCGCCGGCCCCATGTGCCAGAAAAACCGAACCCCCCCTCCTCTCATCTCTCTAGTTCTCTCCCGATTTCTCTCTCGTTTCCCGCTTGCAACTTCGTCTTCCTCGCGTGGAGTTCTAAAGAAGGAGAAGGGTCGTTCTTCGGAGGCACTCAGAGATCCGAGAGCGACGTTTCATGCATCGTGTGAGATCGGGTGAACAAGAAGGCAACATCTCCATTCGTACCATCGGCATCTTCGCGAACGATCTTCCGTCTCCATCGACAAAGAAGACAATTCTCCGTGGTTAAAAGATCCGTACGAAAGGTATGTGTAATCTAACATGTAGATCTAGCGAGCATTATGATTTGCATGCATGCTAGTTAATCATTACGCTAGATTGCCGTTAGGGGTTTTCGATTCTCGTGCATACACATGCACACATATGTAGATTAGTTTCTATGAAAGTTTAAATAGTGTAACGTGCACCATGAACGGTCTTTCGACCGCCAAATCGCTTCCGCTGCGAGCCTCTGACCCGGATTAACTTCTAACAATTGATATCAAAGCTGCATTAGTGGTGTGCGTTTCACGTTTTTTCATGAAAATAACATGTTTGCGCATGATGAATGCGTGAGATCATCGGGGTTCTTACGCTTAGATCATGCATATGTATAGATTGTGCTTGTTCTATTAATCATTCTTGCAGGGCGCCGCTATAAAAATCTAGATCTATGCTTTGTGCTTGCTACCGGGGGTCGGACCCCGAGTTAGCAATTGTCTGGATTTGCTTTCTGTGTGTGGATATGTAATTGAGCCTTAGATTGGGCGAGTGATGGGGGTTGACCATCCTCGGTTTCCCATGGCCTTTTCCTAGGTGTGTTTTTTTTTCTTTCTAGGAAATTGTGTACGAGCGAGCACTTGCTCGAAGCGTATTAGACTTTTTCAGTTACAGATCGAGAAGAAAATTGTGCCAAAGAAATCCACCATCGGGAGCGGAAGCGGAACCCTGGAGGATGAAGACGATCCGGCAAAGTGTTCGCGAGCGCGACGAAGGAGTCGGACCGAGGAACCTTGCGAAGAAAGCTAGAGGCCTGCGCTGTGCTAATTAGGTTCAGGGGTCGGACCCTGAACTTAATTCAGTTTTAATGGTTGCTTTCTTTAATTAGTTCTTTATGCTTCATATCGAACCCCGATGAGATAATGTGATTATCAGTTTTCAGAGGGATGCCTTTCCCCTCCGGTCCATGCGACTGCTTGATGTTAGGTTCCCGCTAGATGACACCTATTATTTAGTTGACTTTTGATGTTAGTGGGATCCCATCACATATGGTTATGCCACCATTAGGTCAACACCCGATTAGTCGGGTGTGCCTTTTTGGCCAGCATCGAAATCAAAGATGAGATGAAGATCCATTGAACATCAATTGTCAAATCTATAATCAAGGCGCCATGACTAGTGGGAGTCCTTTCCAGTGAGTCTGACTCTAGAATTAGCTCCAGAGCATTAGCGTGATAACCAATTTTGCAAAGCATCGATATTCTTGGAATATGTAATGTGACCCTTGAATGGAGGAATCCACTTGAGGCAGAGACTATGATATTCCGAGAGTGATTAATGCTAGGCGAAGGGCTTGAACGCTAGTGGGAGCATGGTGTGACCAGGGTCTAGTATTTAGGAGGTCGCTACCTTTGCATTTGCATAAATTCATACTCGCAAAATAACCCTCATATATAATAAGGGATGCAAGAGAGGACTTTTAGAGATCCTCTGGCCTCCACGGCTAATCGTTTTGTGTTTGGGTGGGGATGCATAACTTCACACCCCCTAGGGTGGGAGCTGTGTGTTTCCATGCCAAATTACTTAATGACCTCCCTAAGGATATGACGATTACGAGACCAGGAGAGAAGGGCTTTTCATCCCACCCTAGTGGGGGCCGCATGAACTCCCGTGTCGTAATTGCTTAGGCTCGTGGGTAAGCATCCTAAGTACACGTGAGGTATTCGTTACGAAGACAACGGTGATCACGTGGTACTGGCCGAAAGATAACCATGGTCCATCACAGCCCTTAGTTGGCAGATTTGGATAGGGTCAAGGAAAAGGCACGTGTAAGCGGATTGACGCTGTATGATGCCCCATAGGGCAGGTACAGTCGATTCTGAGATCTTACATACATGGTTAATTAATCCATGGTAATGACTTCACTTGAGGGTAGCGTTGACATATGGATATAATTAGCTTGTTTTAAAAATCCATAAAATAAGTTTTTATGCATACTCATAATTCAATTTTAATTTTCAGATGACCAAGTTAGACCCCCTGTCTGCTATCCTAAATGACCACAAACTTACCGGTCCCAACTATGAGGACTGGAAGCGCAACCTGTACCTGGTCCTAAGGATTGGTAATCATATGACAGCCCTGAATGACCCTGAGCCAGATTTGCCAGGACCCAATGCCACAGAGGCACAGTTAAAGGCATTCACTGACTGGAAGGAATCTAATGAGATATGTAAATGCTATATTATAGCATCCTTGCAAACAACTCTGCAGAAGCAAGTCGAGGAGATGCCCGACGCTTCTGACATGATGTTGTATTTGAAGGAGATGTTTGAAGGTCACAATCGCGTTACGCGATACCTTACCATCAAGAAACTCGTCGGCACTAAGATGTCCAATGGGACGCTGGTTCGGGAACACATGATGAAAATGTTTGGGTTCCAGAACGAACTAGCTACCATGGATATTGTGCTAGAAGGCGAGGTGATGATAGACATCTTCCTCTCGTCACTGTCTGGAGCCTTTGAAGGCTTTGTCACCAACTTTAATTTGAACAAGTTGGCTATGACAAATGCAGAGCTTCTGGGAGCTCTCCAGGCAGCTGAGGATGGCTTCAAGCAGAAGGGCGAAGCACTTCACGTGCAACGCAGATCCTTCAAGAAGCCTGGTAAACCTCAAGACAATGAAACATAAAAAGAAACCTAAGTCACTGCCTGTGCAGGACTCTGTTGGGGCCTCTGGGTCTGGAGAATCAAAGAAACCGGGCACGAAGTGCTTCCGGTGTGGCCAGAAGGGTCATTGGAAGAAGGACTGCAAGAAACCTCAGTATGCTGGTGAAGGTAATCTACAACTCTTAGTTGTTGAATCATTTCTTTCAAGTAATAGTACTTTTGCTAGTTGGATTGTGGATTCTGGATCCACTAACCATGCCTGTAACTCTCTTCAGGGGTTTCGGGAAAGCAGAAGATTGCTTGATGGAGAGGTGACCTTGAGCATGGGAACTGAGGTCGTGGCTGCTGCTGAAGCTATTGGAGACATTAATCTTAGTTTTTCGAATAATAAGACTTTGACTCTTAGAGATGTCTTTTATGTACCGTCCTTGAGACGTAACTTAATTTCTATTTCTTCTTTAATTAATGAAGGTTATTCAGTTTATTTTGATGCTTCTGGTGTGTCGTTTAAACTGAATGGAACTATTATAATAAGAGGAATGGTTCAGAATCATCTCTATATTGTAAGTCCTAAATTTGAAAAAGATAACATAATAACTTCAGTATTTAATGTTAATTCATCTAGGCGTAAGAATCCTTCGGAAAATTTAACCCACCTGTGGCAATTACGACTTGGGCATATTGCCTTAGACAGGATTCATAGAATGGTGAAGGCCGGGCTTCTGGAAACAGATCCTACGGAGATCCTTCCCACCTGTGAATCCTGCCTGGAAGGCAAGATGACCAAGAGGTCCTTTAAAGGGAAAGGAGTAAGAGCTACTGAGGTATTAGAGTTAATCTATTCAGATGTGTGTGGACCCATGAACGTCAAGGCGATAGGAGGCCATGAGTACTTCATCACTTTCATTGATGATTACTCAAGATATGGTTACATTTACCTGATGCATCGGAAGTCAGAATCCTTTGACATGTTCAAAGAGTTCAGGGCTGAAGTAGAAAAGCAGACAGGTAAATGTTTAAAAGCCCTTCGATCTGATCGAGAAGGTGAATACCTATCTGACGAGTTCCTAGGGTATTTGGTGGAGCATGGGATAAAATCCCAGTTAACTGCTCCAGGTACCCCACAACAGAATGGAGTTTCCGAAAGAAGGAATCGAATCTTGTTGGACATGGTTCGTAGCATGATGAGTTACGCCAGTTTACCAATGACCTTTTGGGGATATGCCCTACAAACAGCAGTTTATATTCTGAATCACGTTCCGTCTAAGTCAGTGCCTCAGACCCCTAGAGAACTGTGGTCAAAGCGAAAGCCATTGCTATAACATTTCAGAATATGGGGATGCCCTGCACATGTGCGAAGGGATAAGAGGGAAAAGATAAAATCTAAAACCAGAGTATGCTTATTTGTAGGGTATTCTAAGGAGACCAAAGGTGGTCTATTTTATAATCCTGAGGAAAAGAAGGTGATCATTTCTACGAACGTCTATTTCCTAGAACAGGATTATATTGTGGACCACAAGCCTACTAGTAAGGTAGTTCTGGATGAACTGCTGGATACTAGTACAGATAGCGCATCCGAAAGCATAGTGGGAGCTGACATTACAGATAATAATATACCAGATACTGTAGAACCTATTAATCTTGTAACACCACCACCATCTCGTCGCAGTGGGAGAAACATCAGAGCTCCTGACAGATACTATGGAGAAACCTTATTGGTTGATCCAGAGGGTCAGGAGGATGACCCACTGAGCTACGATGAGGCAGTGGGAGCTTCTGACAGCTCTGACTGGCAAAAGGCTATGGAGGCAGAAATTGCATCAATGTCCCATAACGTTGTCTGGACTCTTGTTACACCATCATCCAATATTAAACCTATTGGGTGTAAGTGGGTGTATAAAAGAAAGAGAGGATCTGATGGAACAATAGAGACTTATAAAGCTAGATTAGTTGCCAAGGGTTATACCCAGAGAGAAGGAATCGACTTTGACGAAACCTTCTCGCCGGTAGCTATGATAAAGTCTATTCGGATCCTCCTATCCATTGCAGCCCATTATGACTGGGAGATCTGGCAAATGGATGTCAAGACAGCATTCCTTAACGGGAATTTGGAAGAAGACATTTATATGATGCAGCCACCAGGTTTTGAGTCAGAGGGTCAGGAACATCTAGTTTGCAAGTTGTAGAAGTCCATTTATGGACTAAAGCAAGCATCTAGAAGTTGGAACATCCGTTTTGATCAGGCAATCCAGTCATATGGATTTACTCAAAACGAGGATGAATCATGTGTATACAAGAGGAGTGATAAGACTACAGTGATATATTTGATACTTTGCGTAGACGATATTCTACTCATTGGGAATGATGTAGGAACATTGTCAACGGTAAAGGTCTGGTTGTCAACACAGTTCGATATGAAAGACCTAGGTGAAGCGAGTTATGTTTTGGGGATCAAGGTAACACGTGATCGCCAGAACAGGATTCTCTCGCTATCACAGGCTGCGTATATAGATAAGGTTATGGCTAGATTTGACATGCAAAACTCCAAGAAGGGTTTTGTGCCATTTAGACATGGCGTAAAACTGTCTAAGGATCAATGTCCTAAGACACCTGAGGAGAGAGCAGAAATGCAGAAGATACCTTATGCTTCGGCATTAAGTAGTCTAATGTATGCTATGCATTGTACAAGGCCTGATATCTGTTTCGCAGTAGGAATGATGGGTCGGTTTCAGTCGAATCCGGGTCCAGATCACTGGACAGCTGTGAAGTGTATACTCAAGTACCTTCGTAGAACAAGGGACTATGAGTTGGTTTACACTGGACAAGAACTGACACCGATTGGATATACAGATTCTGACTTTATGTCAGATTTGGAATCCAGGAAGTCGACATCAGGTTTTGTATTTATGCTAGGAGGAGCAGCGGTTAGTTGGCAGAGTGTGAAGCAGAAATGTATCGCAGACTCTACCACAGAGGCTGAGTACGTTGCAGCGTGCGAGGCAGCCAAAGAGGCGGTATGGCTCAAGAAATTCCTTACGGATTTGGGGTGCATACCAGAGGCCCAGTTACCTATTGTGCTTTACTGCGACAATAGTGGGGCGGTAGCACAAGCAAAGGAGCCAAGACATCACCAAAAGGGGAAGCACATTGAGCGCAAGTTCCACTTGATTCGGCAGTTTCAAAAGCAAGGGCGAGTAGCGGTGACACAAATTGCATCTACAGATAATGTTGATGATCCTTTCACAAAGGCAATACCTACCAAGGCATTCGAGCGACATGTGGACGCGATGGGAGTCAAAACCGTTTTGCTTCGCTAGACCAAGTGGGAGATTGTTAGGATTGATGTGTTCTAAGCTTGTAAAACTTTATGTTTTGGTCTAATAAAGATTGATAGTTATTAATACATGAGATGCAAATAGGTGCGTAACATAGTTACTTGTTCTTTAGGGAACAAAGAGCCATGGTTATATGGTAGTCCACTGAGTTGAAGACTAAGTGGATTGGTCCCGTATAACCTAAATAAGTTCGCAGCTATGATCAGGTTGGTCGCCTCATCATGATAAGCTGTTGGCAATGACAGTTCATGGGATGTCTTCACCATGGTCATCACCAGGCACAGTGTATGTGGCTGAACGGAACTAACACCGTGTACAGATCAGTGAGCAGACACTGGTACACTAAGCCGTGTTTCTGCTTAGGGTAAAACGGTCCTAAACCCTGAGGAACCACGTCTGATGGACTAACCAGTTGCGTGGTGCTTTGGCGCACCAATATGTGAGAATCCATATGCAGTGATCCAAAACCACGGTGTACTGGGTTACCCGGCTGGCGTTGCATTAGCGTGTCACTCCTGCAGGCCATCCACACCCCTGATGGGAGGTGGGTTCCTTGGTGTGACTTACACTGTACCAAACCCAGGCCTGGTGGTCATCAGTTTGACTGTTGACCGGGTTCGATTACTCGACGGGGTAATCAGAGGTACGATGTATAGGTCAACCTGGAAGGAACCAAGTCATATGATCATTCGAGTCTGATGGTAGTCTTCACCGCTCGAAGTGAATCATGGCATCAAGTGGAGGGACAACGGGTTTACCACAACTAAGCGGAGAGCAGGGGTATGATGGAGAACATAGTAAGTCTGGGTGAATTGGAGTGCAGCCTGCGTCGCACTCTGGGTGGCTACGCAGGTTAACTCGAGCTCAGAAGATCGATGGTATACTCGGGTAGTGTGTCGATCGAGCTTGAGTTGGAATCCATGAACCCCGGTCCCTGATGGTTCCACCTTATCAACATTATGTACGGTTCTTGAACCGTCTCCTCGGAACACCATAAGCATGAGGAAGAAAGAAGTATACGCTCCGTGTGTGCTTGGCACTAGAGCACGGTAGATGCGTTAACTACATACGAGCACTAAGGGTTGATCCCGAGACTAGTGCAGAGTCGCATGTAGTAATCCCTAGTCATAAGTGAACTTCTCTGCATAGGTGCGATGCACCGGGGTATGTTGCGAGTTGACTAGTTGACTTTGCTAGAGGCACCCTCCGGTGGCCTCAGTTAATAGTAGGTAACTAGTAAAGATCACTTAAGAAGTGGCCGCTAGGTATCGCACGCTAGAAATGGTCAAAATGAGGCGTCGGGGCGTTTTGGTAAAAACCTCACTCTGCCGGACCTCACTGTTGGCCGACCCTAGTAGTGAGGCACCTTGCTAGGGCCGGCCCTATGATGTAGGGATAAGAATCCCTCATCTATAGGGCCGGCCATATAGATAGGGATGGGGCGATAAAAACGGATAATGTCGAGCGCTAAAAAGTGGGAAAACGGATAAATACGCGGAGAGATAAAAAGGAGATAATGGAGAGATAATTGTGGGAGGTCTTTATCCCCTTGGATCCTTATCCAAGGGGGTAGGCCGACCCTATAAAAGGACCTATGGGGCGCCGGCCCCATGTGCCAGAAAAACCGAACCCCCCCTCCTCTCATCTCTCTAGTTCTCTCCCGATTTCTCTCTCGTTTCCCGCTTGCAACTTCGTCTTCCTCGCGTGGAGTTCTGAAGAAGGAGAAGGGTCGTTCTTCGGAGGCACTCAGAGATCCGAGAGCGACGTTCCATGCATCGTGTGAGATCGGGTGAACAAGAAGGCAACATCTCCATTCGTACCATCGGCATCTTCGCGAACGATCTTCCGTCTCCATCGACAAAGAAGACAATTCTCCGCGGTTAAAAGATCCGTACGAAAGGTATATGTAATCTAACATGTAGATCTAGCGAGCATTATGATTTGCATGCATGCTAGTTAATCATTACGCTAGATTACCGTTAGGGGTTTTCGATTCTCGTGCATACACATGCACACATATGTAGATTAGTTTCTATGAAAGTTTAAATAGTGTAACGTGCACCATGAATGGTCTTTCGACCGCCAAATCGCTTCCGCTGCGAGCCTCTGACCCGGATTAACTTCCAACACGGTGCAGTGCCACACGTACCGCATGTCGCATTATAGCATGCCCATATATATATATATATATATATATATATATATATATATATATATATATATATATATATATATATATATATATATATATATATATATATATATATATATATATATATATATATATATATATATATATATATATATATATATATATATATATATATATATATATATATATATATATATATATATAGAGAGAGAGAGAGAGAGAGAGAGAGAGAGAGAAAACGGGATATGAGCTGACAGCTCATTTGGGCGTTTGGGCTGTCAGCTCACAGCCCTCCGATCATGATCATGAGCCGTCCGTTTAAAATAATAAAAAACCCCAATCAAAACACCCAACCCCACTCCCTCCCTCTCTCTCTCTCTCGTGAGCCCGTCCAACCCCTGCCCCCTGCGCCCCCGATCCCCTCCGGCCCCGACCCCTGCGCCGTCGGTCCCCTCCGGCGCCCGCCTCCGGCCGGATCCGGTGCCCCCAACCCCCTCCGGCCCCCGACCCCCTCCGGCGGGAAACGGGGCTGCCACTCGCCGGAGGGGACGGGGCTGCCGCTGCCTGCGCCAGAGGGGACGGGGCGCCGGAGGGGACGGGGCTGCCGCTGCGAGAGAGGGGACCGGGGGCGCCAGATGGGACCTGGGTCAGAGGGGATGGGGCTGCCGCTGCCTGCGCCGGAGGGGACGGGGCTGCCGCTGACTGCGCCGGAGGGGACCGGGGGTGCCGGAGGGGACCGGGGTCGGAGGGGACGGGGCTGCCGCTGCCTGCGCCGAAGGGGACCGGGGGCACCGGAGGGAACCGGGGTCGGAGGGGACGGGGCTACCGCTGCCGCTCGCGAGAGAGAGGGAGAGGGTTCGGTCATTTGGGTGTTTTTTTTTCTTTTAAAAGGGACGGTCGGTGATCATGATCGGAGGGTTATGAGCTGACAGCCCAAATGCCCAAATGGGCTGTCAGCTCATACCCCGTATTCTCTCTCTCTCTCTCTCTCTCTCTCTTTCTCTATATATATATATATATATATATATATATATATATATATATATATATATATATATATATATATATATATATATATATATATATATATATATATATATATATATATATATATATATATATATATATATATATATATATATATATATATATATATATATATATATATATATATATATATAGGGAAAAGGTAGCATGCACTTGAGGTATAGTGTCGTTGCTGCACCTCAGGCATTGTTTGGTGGTCCTAAAAGTTTTAGAATTTCATGATTTTTAGTGGAGGTGTTCTCTAGGATAAGGTGATCATCCTCACAAAAAATCAGTAAATTCTAAAACTTCTAGGGGGTCAAATGGTCGAAACAAACTTAACCGTCCGCAGTCACCATTAAAATCTGCATATTTTGCTTCGACCATTTGCCCCCCTAGAAGTTTTGGAATTTGATAAAAATTGGTGAGGATGATCATCTTACCCTAGAAAACACCCTCACCAAATTTTATCAAATTCCAAAACTTCTAGGGAGGTAAACAAGCGAGAGGTGCAACAATAATGCTACACCTCGGGTCCAGGCTCCCCGCCCCCATATATATATATATATATATATATATATATATATATATATATATATATATATATATATATATATATATATATATATATATATATATATATATATATATATATATATATATATATATATATATATATATAGAGAGAGAGAGAGAGAGAGAGAGAGAGAGAAAACGGGAGGTGAGCTGCCAGCCTAAATGCTCGTTTGAGCTGTCACTGACAGCCGTCCGATCCCAATGATCAGACCGTTCCTTAAAAAAAAAAAATACACACAGCTGTCCCGTACACAGCTGTTACCCGTCCCCCCCCCCCTCTCTCTCTCTCTCTGCCCAGCCCGAAGCACCAAACCCCCTTCGGCGCGACCCCGTCCCCTTCCGACCGCATTCCCTCCGGCCCCCGACCCCTCCGGCGCGATCCCGTCCCCCTCCGACCGCACTCCCTCCGGCCGCTGCACCCCTCCGGCGCAACCCCGTCCCCCTCCGACCGCACTCCCTCCGGCCGCTGCACCCCGCGGCCGCCGACCACCTCCGCTGCGATCGCCCTCGCCCCAGCCAACGCTGCCCCGCGCCGCCTGCGACCCGCGCCCCGCGTCGCCTGCGCCCGGCGTCGGAGATGATGCCCAGAGGGAGGGGATGATGGCTGCAGCTCGCGATCGGAGGGGGGAGCCGACCGGCGTCGGGGACGAGGCTGCGATCGGGAAGGGGGAGCGCGGCCGGCGTCGGGGATGATGCCCGGGGAGGGGGAGCGCGGTCGGCCGGCGTCGGGGATGATGTCGGCGTCGGGGAGGGTTGTAGGCCTGGTGGGCTGCAGCATGCCATCGAGAGGGAGAGACACACAAATTTTTTTTTTTTTAATGTAGGGCTGTGATGGGCAATCGGACGGCTGTGTGCTGACAGCCCAAAATAAGAAATGGGCTGTCAGCTCATATCCCGTATTCTATATATATATATATATATATATATATATATATATATATATATATATATATATATATATATATATATATATATATATATATATATATATATATATATATATATATATAGGGTCGGGATCGGCTGACCCACCAAATTTTGACCCAGCAATAACCCAGCTCCCTTTGATGCACCTAAAGATTTTAGAATGAGTTTAATTTTTGTAGACATGTTGTCTATGGTATGTTGATCATCCTCACATAAAAACAGCACATTCGAAAACCTCTAGGTGCATCAAATGCGCTCTTCAAATCAACGATTTTCGATTGTCAATTTTAATCGTTGATTTGAAGTGTGCATTTGATGCACCTAGAGGTTTTGGAATGGGCTAATTTTTTGTGAGTATGATCAACATACCATAGACAACATGTCTACAAAAAATCAGCCCATTTTAAAACCTCTAGGTGCATCAAAGGGTGCAGGGTCAAAATTTGCTGGGTCATCCGATCCGGACCCATATATATATATAGAGAATACGGGGTATGAGCTGACAGCCCATTTGCAACTTTGGGCTGTCAGCTAATAGCCCTCCGATCCCCATCACGAACCGTCCATTTAATAATAAAAAAAATATCTTTACAATTGTCACCCATCTCTCTCTCTCTCTCTCTCTCTCTCTCTCTCTCTCTCTCTCTCTCTCTCTCTCTCTCTCGATCTCGAGCACGAGCCCGACGGCCCTCCGACAACCCCACCTCCAGCCCGACGGCCCTCCGGCACCCCCACCTCCAGCCCCCTCCGACCAGCCCGACGGCCCTCCGGCACCCCCACCTCCAGCCCCCTCCTCCAGCCCCCTCCGACCAGCAGCCCGGCTCCGACCTCCGTCTCGCGAGCGGCAACAGCCCCTTCCCTTCCACCTCCGGCAGCGCTCCCCTCCGGCAGCCCCCTGCTTCAACCCTGCGATCCACCTCCGGCAGCCCCCTGCTTCAACCCTGCGACCCACCTCCGACCAGCAGCCCGGCTCCGACCTCCGTCTTGCGAGCGACAGCAGCCCCTTCCCTTCCACCTCCGAAGACGGGCGCAGGCCGGGGTCGTGTGCCAGGCCGGAGACAGGCGCAGGGGGCGGCGAACGACGCACAGTCGGGCCGGGCCAGAGACAGGTGCAGGGCTCCGGTGCCGGGGGACAGTCGGGCCGGAGGTGGGCGCCGTGCCGGCGGCCGGGCCGGAGACGGGCGCAGGTGTCGGGGGAGGGGGGCCAGGCCTTTGAGGGTGCTGTCGGGGCGCCGGAGGGGACCGAGGTCGGAGGGGGGAGCCGGATCCGGTGCCGGAGGGGGAGGGGAAGGGGAGGGTGGTCGCGATCGGCAAGGAGAGAGAGACAGACACGGTGTTTTTTTTTTATTTAATGGAGAGCTGATGATCTTGATCGGACGGCTGTGTGCTGACAGCCCAAATGGGCAAATGGGCTGTCAGCTCATACCCCGTTTTCTCTCTCTCTCTCTCTCTCTCTCTCTCTCTATATATATATATATATATATATATATATATATATATATATATATATATATATATATATATATATATATATATATATATATATATATATATATATATATATATATATATATATATATATATATATATATATATATATATATATATATGGGTCAGGATCGGATGACCCATCAAATTTTGACCCAGCAAATAACCCAGCACCCTTTGATGCACCTAGAGGTTTTAGAATTTGATAAAAATTGGTAGGCATGTTGTCTATAGTATGTTGATCATCCTCACAAAAAATCAGCCCATTCTAAAACATCTAGGTGCATCAAATGCGCTCTTTAAATCAACGGTTAAAATTGACAATCAAAAACCGTTGATTTGAAATCAGCATTTGATGCACCTAGAGGTTTTAGAATGGGCTGATTTTTTGTGAGGATGATCAACATAACATAGAGAGCATGCCTACCAATTTTCATCAAATTCTAAAACCTCTAGGTTCATCAAAGGGTGCTGGGTTATTGCTGGGTCAAAATTTGATGGGTCATCCGATCCCGACCCATATATATATATATATATATATATATATATATATATATATATATATATATATATATATATATATATATATATATATATATATATATATATATATATATATATATATATATATATATAGGGGCATGCTATGCTGCGGCATGCGGTACGTGCGGCACCGCACCGCAGATGCACGCAGCGGTGCATCAGACGGCATGCGGTAGGTACCGTACTTACCGCATGCCGCATTATAACATTTCTCTATAATGAGATAGAGAGAGAGAGAGAGAGAGAGAGAGAGAGAGAGAGAGACATCGGTAGGTGTCCTGAAAGAGAGAGACACCGGTAGGTGTCTAGAAATCTTTAGGGCAATAAATCCACTTCGGGCTTGGACTAATCCCTCCAGGGATGCGCATTGACCGACTCAAAAGTTTTACTTTCTCTAAATATTATGTATATGTTACGGGAGGGAGAGAGAGACTAGGGTTTGGGAGAACGTTTCTTGTGTTGGTTGCCTATTACATAATTAAATAGGGAGAGAATGCACACCCTTACTATACCATAGACCATGTGGGACTAGGACTACATCTAACATCCCCCCTGAAATTGATGTGGGGCATAAGCCAATATTAGTTTGCTTAACAAAAGAAAGGAAAATATACATCCAACACCCCCCTCAAACTCAAAGTCGGATTTTACACATAAGAGTTTGCAAAGGAGGAAAGCAAAAATATCAAAGCAACTAATAAGAAAAGTTATCCTAAGAACCCGATTGACCTACAAGCAGGACAACCGAGGGACCCGACCAACGTGCAAGCATGCCAATTAACCTTGAAGCAGACAAGGGTTGTTGAGGCCCAATGTCAAATGATCAAATTGATAACAGGTGGATCAGAGTCAGTTCCTGTTGAAGATGATGGATTGGAGGAGAGACTGACGATACTGGAGTCGGAGCTAGAGCTAGAGTGGCCGAAACTGAAGGCGTGCAGAGTGCATATGAGGAAAGACAACGTTAGCCCCACATGCTGATTGTATCCGAGGGAGACAACATATATACGAAGAGATGAGATCACAACAGGTGTATAAAGACAATGATCTTCGCTCCCATTACCAATGTGGGACTAACCGCTCAACACCCGTTAGCATGCATAGAATGCTTTAATGGGGGCCTACCCGCACATGGAGTGGTATCAGCAGGTGCAGCGGGGCCACTCGAGAGATGCTCCCAGAGCGAGCCTAGATATGATACA
This sequence comes from Chamaelirium japonicum, assembly GCA_947650365.1. Lineage (NCBI taxonomy): Eukaryota > Viridiplantae > Streptophyta > Magnoliopsida > Liliales > Melanthiaceae > Chamaelirium > Chamaelirium japonicum. Next base: position 25,550,825 of record OX393560.1, on the reverse strand, counting down.
ATTTCGTAACATCCCGCCCCACACATCATGATTTTGTCTGCTTTGCTTGTGCTTGCACAAGGACTTCCTAAGAGGTCATCCATCATAGTATTCCCTTACTCAAACACGCTTAACTACATAGTTCTTAAGAGATCCGTAGCATGCCATGGTTTTAAAAAGCGTCATATATGTTTGGGATGAAAAATTATATTTATAACCTAAAATTTCTTTCTTCCCAGGTGATGTGGGACTAATTCGTGACCTTGGATACCTCACCTGATGTCACCATACCTTAATCATCTCATCCATCTTGAATTTTCTTATCCCAGGAGTGTTGGTTATTGGCTATTGGCTCTTGACTCATCGTCATCACAATCTACCCCCCTTAAAAGGCTACACGTTTTTGTGTGGGATTAGACCCCCCATTACGAGGAGATCCAGCCTGATACCATATTACGAGAGGGAGAGAGAGACTACGGTTTGGGTAAATATTCCTTGTGTTAGTTGTCTATTACATAAGACTACCGCGTCTTTATATAGGGAGAGAACACACACCCTTAGTATACCACAAACCATGTGGAACTAGGACTACATTTAACAATAAATAACATTTGCTTTCTATATAACATCCTCTCTTTACCGTATATTGTCCCTTTATAACCTAATATATGCATCATTTTCTCTCTATAATGATCTATCTTCTTACAATATTCTTTACCTTATTATCTCTAGAAATATCATTTTCTCTTTCTATAATATATTTTCTTCATAACATCTTGTTCTATAATATCTTATCTATTTACAATAATTTTTATCGCTATAATATATAGCATCTTTATAATCTACTCTAAAAAAAAAAAAAAATGCCGGCCTACCAAAAGAAACTCCAAAGCAAAAAAAAAAATGTTCCAAGCAAGTTGCATCGTCTTTGCATGAGTTGCTTGAGAAACCCTAGAGGGTATGTCCGCGTTTGGACCTTGGAAGTTCATCGGGTTCCTCAGATTGCTCGGGTTGCTTATCAATCTAGTCAAGTTAGTTGGGTTGGCCACACCTAGTTCGAGCAAACATAAAACTTTAGGATAGCAACAGTGCGGTTTTGGGCAAAAACAAAATCGCACTGCAATACTGAACCGCCACACCGAAGTCGCACCGCACCGCGATGGTGTACCATTATGTAAAACCGAAACCACACCATGCGGTGCGGCGGGTTATCACTAGAATAGCCTAAATTGTGAGGTTTTGGTCAAAACCAAAACCGCACCATTACACCGAAACCAAAAACCGAAACTGCACCGCACCATGACGGTTTTATATTTTGACAAACCAAAACCGCACATCAAATACATCTAAGATAAAACATCCATGAATCCCAACTTGCTACATATCATGGGAATCAAAACCCAATTCTACTTGAAATATAAGCCTAAAAAAAAACAAGCTAATAATCCAATAGTTGCAACAATAGCAGCACATATAAAACAATTAATACCATCACCTCTATACCAAAGAAACCTAATAATAAACTTTCAGAACGTGCTGTGATACTTGCCATGCAATTTTCATCGGACGGTTCTCAAATGAACATGTGCATTCCTCTCTCTTTATAAATATATGTACAATACTTTGCTCTAACAGCTATTGGAGCCCTGGGTTTCAACATGCTAACATGGCGATCAATGATTGGACCATACTTCACTAACTTGAAGTAAACCGATTAAAAAATACTTTTATGTATCCGGCGACATACGACATGACACCAGTGACATATCTATAAGTTAGCATTGATTTGGATGATAGTAGAGTATGATCCAAACATTGGTCGCCACGTCAGCGTGTTGAAGCCCAGAGCTCCAATAACTGTTGGAGCAAAGTATTGTTCTAAATATATATATTTCTTAGGTTGGTCAAATGGGTGACCATGTTTGTACAAATTCAAAATCGGGCAAAAAAATATTACTCATGTTCGTCTAAATTCTTAATTATAATTGCTTTTTGATTGTCCAAATTCGGAATTTCATCGGATTGCTTAGGCTTATTCGGACCAAATCCTAGCTCTAGTGGTGGCCTGAAGTGAGGAGGACGACTGGGGTATTTCAGGAAAAAAAAAAATATTTTGGGGGTGCAGAGAGAGAGAAGTATGGGGGTGCGGATATAAACTCCCCTGATGTAATCGCGACCTGATTCAGTGATTCCCTTCTTCTCATGCCTAACCCCTCCTCGTGCGATCTCATCTCTCCTCCTAACAGTGCTGAACAGCAAGGGTTTCCTCCGCTTACCAGAAATCGTCCGTCAACCACCTCGACGCCGTCGGCCTCAGGTACCCTCTCTCTCTCTCTCTCTCTCTCTCTCTCTCTCTCTCTCTCTCTCTCTCTCTCTCTCTCTCTCTCTCTCTCTCCCCCTCCCGATTTCACTCTCTGGATCTCTCTCTTCTGATATATCAATTACTTTATTTCCCATCTGATCTCTCTCTCTCTCTCTCTCTCTCTCTCTCTCTCTCTCTCTCTCTCTCTCTCTCTCTCTCTCTCATTCTAACATTGGTATGCCTTCTACCTTGTTTCAGAATTTCAATGATCCAGCGATTCTTCTACTCCCAAGTTCTAATTTTTTTTCTAACCTATGTTGTAAGCAAATGAATTCCGCGGAATGATTCTTAGTGAAGTGCACAACTCAGTTATGCTATTTGATTTGTGTTATTTTCATTGCCTATTTCCTGTTTATAGTTCCTGCACCCAACTAACCTATCCTACATTCCTACTTACACTTACATTGTAAATCTCCCACCCATCCAGGTTTTGAGCTGACGATATTAAAAACCCACTTCTCTCTAGCTTGAAATTCACTCATCAGGACATCATCTTGAACCATTGTCTAATGAATCTCTCTCGCTCGCGCGCGCGCACACACACCAAACTTATAGAAAACTACAGATTTTAATAGTTTGACAATTTCATCTTGCTATTTTGGAAGAAAGACATATCTCCTATCTTAAATCTTAATTTAGTGGGGAATTCCTGAAGCCTTACTCATTAGTGACTTTGCATATAGTGCATCGGTTTCTTTTATAGTTGGTCCCCTTCATAAGTTTTTTACTTAATGGAATAGGAATATCATATATACCCTTTTGAGTTTTCTCTCTCTTGCAGCTTTTTAACTCTTGATTTATCAAAGAGAACCAAACTAAATCTATTATATTTGAATTACGGACATTGATCAAGAGATCGACAACATTATATTAACGCGTGTTGTATACTATAAATCTGTAAAACACATTGTTGTGTTTGATCTATGCTTATTATACTCTCTCTTAATCTAGTGGTGGATTTATTTAATCCAATTGTGTTTTTTTTAATTTTTTTGAAGATTTGTTTTTCTAATATTTTCTTTCTTATTATTGGCCCTCAAGATATGGTTGATATTGTGATGATTAATTATGTAGCACGTCCATGTCGTAATCGTGCTATGGATGAAGAGTATGTAAGAAGAAAAAGAAAATTATGCCATTACTACGATTGTACTAGCAATAGTGGCTTGGTATCATGGTAAGTTCCTTACAAAACAACTATTATCAAATTGGGATCGAGAGAGATTAATTTTTTTGAATAGATTACATGATTGAAACAAAATTGATTGTGGTGAACATCCATGGGCTAGGTGGGTCCTTAAATCTTTGCAAGTCTTGCATGAAGAGGGTGGGTTACAAAGAACGAGTTATGTCTCTATCAAAGAAGTGACGAACTTGTTTAACAATGTGTTGCTTGCAATGATGACAATTAATAAGAAATATTTGAGGTTACATGAATGCATTAATCGATATGGTTAGGTACTTTCATAACATGACATAACTAGAATATATATATATATATATATATATATATATATATATATATATATTAACATGCATATGCTCACTTGTTTTGAATAGGCTAGAAGTGTCTTGGTGCACTGGACAATTTTTGAGCGAATTACCAAATCATCGTTTATATGGTGAAGTGGATTAAGTAGCTATTTAATCGCTTAAGAGGGTACGATTTAGATTGTAAGCACCACAAGGTTGTTCAAGTGGCCCTTTTTTATAACATGACGACCAAATTGACATATCACTGTCATGATAAATATTAGGGGTGGACATGGTCGGGTGGTCGAGTTTGGAGGTCTGACTATGTTTGGAACAAGGTACATCGTCTTTGCCCGAGTTGTCCAAGAAACTCGTAGAGGGTTTGACCATGTTTGGAGCATGGAAGTTCATCAGTTTCCTTGGGTTGCTCGGGTTTGTCCGGACTGTTCAATAAAGAGTATAGACTATAGTCCGATCTAAAATTTTCACCGTCTGATCTGGAGCTTACCCTCACTAAAGCAAAAAAAATTTCGTTGAAGACCGTGCAATGAAGAAGATTACAAGTTTAACCTGATTGTAGAGAACATGTGCATTCCTCTCTCTCTCTCTTTTTTTGTATGTGTGTGTTTGTGTGTGTGTGTGTATATATATATAGTACGGGGTATAAGCTGGCGACTTATTTTGACAAAATGGGCAGCCGCCCATTTAATGTCCCTAGGAGAGAATGTGTTGTTTTTTGTGAGCATAAGGACTTTACCTTAGATAGAACACCCATAAAAAATCAGCACATTCTAAAACTTTTAGAGACATCAAATGTTATATTTTAGATTAACGATTACAACGGACGTTCGATAAAACTTCTAACATTTGATGCACCTAGGAGTTTTAGAATGTGCTGATTTTTTGTGGGTGTTCTATCTAAGATAAGGTGCTTATGCTCACAAAAAATCAGCACATTCTAAAACTCCTAAGGGCTTCAAATGGGTGGCTGCCCATTTCGTCGAAATAGGCTAGCATCTTATTTCCGTTTCCTCTCTCTCTCTCTCTTTATATATATATATATATATATATATATATATATATATATATATATATATCTTCCTCGGGTTCTTCGGGTTGCTCGGGTTGGTCATACGGCTGACCAAGTTTGCCCAAATTCGAATTGTTGCAAGTTGCAAAACAATTTTGACAATGCCCGTCCAAATTTTCAATTATTGTTGTCCGTGATTGTCCAAATTCCGGATTTGGTCAGGTTGTTCAGGTTCGTCCGGACCAAGTCCCAGCCCTAATAAATATAACCTATTTTTGTATTTTTTCCATATAAAGAGCAAGAAAGATACAAGAACCATTTAGTAACCATTTAGGATAGTTAAAATGATTTGAGATATTATGTGTTTTGAATTCCTTTCTAATATTGTTTCCTCTAGGAAGAATTTGTATCACAATACTTTAAGCTTTAGTTATGATCCTAAATTTTCTTGCAATAGGAGAAACACCCTTAGACAAGTAAGCAAGCACAACAATAGCCATGGAGGATAAGAAGCTTTTATTCTTTCTATGTATCCTTTTACAAAGAAAAGATATGTGACCTTTAAGAAGCCCACAAGCATATGCATAACGGAAGTTAAAAGTAAATTCAATCCAAAATTAATTTAGCCTCCCCCAACTTCCTTCTACTTTTGGCATAAAAATTTACCAAAATACAAATCAATAATAATTTTTGTGCAGATGGTATGAAGCCATAATCATACTATTGATGATTTTAGCTCAGTGGTTCATCTTCACTAATTCCAATGATCGAAGACTTTTATTAAGCAAGCTCGATCTCCATATGTCGAAGTGGCTCCTAAACCGATCATATTGCATTGAGCACCATCACTTGTTAGCCTTATTATCTACATTACTCATAAGTTATTCGTCTCAATTCTTTTGTTGTGCTTTCACACTTTCTAATCATGCCTAAGTCTTGTTGTTCTCGATTTATATTCTTTAACTCAGAAAAGATCATTTTGAGAGATTCAGTGGTTCTCAAACACTTGTAGATATTAATTTCATAATCAAAACTTCATATAGACATTAGTTTTGAAGAGATTAAGAAATAGTAAGGAAACTACCCAATCTCGCTGCAAGACAAGATCTAGTCGTAGAGCTACATAGCGATCATTAGAATCAAATGTTTCCTCTCAAACTAACATTGAGTTACATGAACCAGCAAAAAAGGGCGTGGAGCTTAGAAATCGAAACAAAAACACAACCAAGGTCAATATAGAATAAAGGAAGTTACATAAATAAGAGATGGATATAACAGTTGATGATGAGAAGAGGGATTGTATAGAATATGGAAAAAACCTTCACAAGCTCGGGTATTTCAGCTGAGAGAAGAAATTTAGAGTTCCTCTTTTCGTTTTTCTCTTCTGCTCTCACGATCTTTCTATCAAGTGTTTCAAGCCCTCAATCGATGGGAACAAAACTTACACACAGAGATTAAAAAGAGAGGTGGTTGTTCCTCATCGACTTTGTAAGTTAAGTGTTTTGATTTATGAAGAATCAAAGATACACCATTATGCCAAAAAACATACAAAAAACAATCATTTATTCTAGGGGACACTCAAATGAGACTATATAGATGAGTCTTTGAACTATCTGACATTTTCTCACTTTCCAACACAGTCTCTAAATTAAACAATCACAATAAGATAAGAAACGCTTTGAAACATGATAAGCATCTAGCAAATACCATAATCATTACTCAATCTCATAACTTATAAAACATAAAGTATATCATAATCCATAAATATAAAACATAATAATCATCTCTCAGACTCGCAGCACATGACATAACACACCACTTTGAAAGTGAAAGTGACACAATTACATTATAAACATGTCGAATCACATCAAACTTGATGGATAAAATGTTTATCATCTAATTTTGTTGAAGATCTTAAGAGAAATAAAAAAAGATTTAAAAAATATATCTCAAGTTTCAAAATTTGAAAAATCCCCAAATCTGCGAAGAGCAGCCCCAAATCCACCAAGAGCAAATTATGGAGACCTTAGATTAAGTTTAGAAACCCAAATTTCACCAAAAGGGAAGGAAATGGGGTAGAATTGGGGAAAAGCCTCTCCAGGAGAAAATGGGCCACTTCGGCAATAGTTAGGTGACTTTTCCCCCTTTTCATATAAGCATATGGCAATTTTGGCAATATATCGACGATATGTGCGATAAATTGACGATATGTGCGATAAATTGGCGATATTGGCGATAAATTTGGGATATGGAAGATATGTCAGTGATATATTGGGGATAAATCCCAGATATCACTTAAATTGGGAAATAAAAGGGAATATATATCACTAGGTAGTGATACACGGTGATTTTTCGCCGAGAAATCACCATTTGTTGCTGATACTTTAACCATGACAAAAAAATGTCAATTTGGTTGTCATGGTCATAAAAGAACGTTGACTTGAACAATTATGTGGTGCTTAAATGTGTTAGTGGTAACCGCTTAAGCGACTAAGTAATTGCATAATCCACTTAACCATTTAAATGATGATGTGGTAATTAGCTCAAAAATTGGACTATGTGCATGGCTTAATATAATAGTAATTAATACAATCACTTAAACTTGCTATTTAATATTAAACATACATTGTCCAATTGAGGAATATATATATATATATATATATATATATATATATATATATATATTAATGTTACTTTTGCATGGATTAAAAGTGTCTTATGTAATGCATCTGCATATGCAAAGAATTAGGAGAGGTGGTCTTTTACCCTATAAGTACTTAGACCGACTAATGTACTTTAGCTGCTCGACTTTATTGTAATGAAGTGTTCCCTCCCCCTCTATTTCTTAAGTTTCTCATTACTTCAATCTTTATATGTTTATCCTCAATCAACGTAACCACACTTTATTTTTTTGTTTTCTTCTACTGCCATATTTTTATACCGATCATAGATATATTTAGCTGGTTATTGTTGCATTCATATCAATTAAAAATATCATTCTACTAGTGAAGTCATTGTCGTCGTTATGGTTCTGTCAATTATATTGATGACATTTGATATATACCTTCAAAAGAGCCCCATTGTTTCTACAGAAAAAAGGAGAGCCCCAAGAAGAAACATCACTAAATGAGAATAGTACATCTTGTCAATGAGCGGGTTAGCATACCTGAAGTTTGTCTAAAGTTTTCTCATTACGACATTACCTTATGAAAAATGCTTAAAAAATCTAATGATTATTTTGTAACTGCTTAACCCTTCAATAGACTGTTAAAGCACAAACTGCTTAAACGATTAATAATTCGAGTGTGTTTGGCAATTGTTTTATCATTTTGGCAATCATTGTGCTTGTTTCTCTACCATGGTCTAATAGCTTTTGCCTAAGAGGAGCTAATGATTTATTGGTTATCTATAAAAAGTAGCAAATCTATGGATTTGAGTTTGATAAAAAGTTCCACATATCATTGATTTATCCCCATTTTCACTTTTTAAGAGTTTTGATTCCTGCTAAATATGGAATTTAGATAAATTGGTTATAGAATGGAGGAAGATTCTTGGAAACTCAGCATGTAGCATACCATGTTATTCTATATGAGTATTTGTAAGACGATATATCTAGTATTTATGCAAATTTTTTGGTTGACATGATAGTCTAACTGCCACTTGCATTGATCAATATGACTCACTCAGTGAGTGGGCGCTCCCAAACAAGCCATAGACTTCCAATATGTCAGGCTGAAAATTCTTCATTTGACTTTAAGGAAAAGGTATTGTATGAGAAATATAAACTACTTCAACCAATCAGGTATGCCTAGAACCTCTCGAGTTGCATCGGCAACTCAAGATATTTCAATTGAAACCAGGTGATATTAATTTCTGTATTTCCTGTCGATAATGATGTTTAGTTATTCATGAACTTATTGAACTCGCTCTTTTGTATGACCCGATATACCTTTTAATTTATGTAATCAATTTATCATGATCTTCGTTGTATGTGACTGTATGTATACATTCTTTCTTATTGCCACCTGCATGTGTGCTTATGTATACATGGGATCTGTTTCTTGAGGCTTAATTGAAATCTCATTCTCATGATGTTTAATTCTTAGGTTCTTGATCATGGATCCTCCCTTGCCAGCTCAATCGCCTGATAAATCGGATATGAAGCCATCTTTCCGTAAACCCTTAAATGATGCGGCTAACAGGAAGTATCGCCGTCATTCAGCTGGCGGTGGATCACCTTCATCTTCATCTGATGGTTAGTTGTCATGCTTTATTTTAGGCTCGGAAATTTCTTTCATTGGGATCAGTACCTTTAAAGTATAGGTAGTGAGATACCATCTATTGGATTCTTTATATGTTGTCCACATCACTTATACTGAATCTGAAAGTAGGTTTTTAGTCTATACTCTTGCATGCTGCTGTGTGATGGTGAGTATCTGATTACATAAGTCCACATCACTGGCTTGATTTAGACCCGTTAAAATATATTGGTAAAGAAAATTCAGGCTGGGGACATTTTCCATGTCAATATCTTCCTTCTTGATACTATTTTGAGGATTTGCTTACTTCATAACCACATATATGTCCCATGCTTCAGTATAGACGATGTTTTTCAGTGACTGGTGTCATTTTGTGACAAGCTATTTTGACAAATCATAATTATATCAAATCGTAGAACCATTCAAATGTAAGAATTCTTTTGTAAGTTTAATTTGAAATTTTGAATTGCAAATGTTGTTTATCCAAAAATTAAATTCACAAGAAATGTAAATGATTGGTAATACTGAAGTATGTTGGTTTATTCCTCTCTCTTTCCAGAAGATGTGAGTCATGTGACCTTATCCTGTTTCACAGAGAAGTGATGGGAAATGAGATATTTCCAATTGCATCTATATAGAATTATTGAATTCTTTTGGGGACCCCATATCTGAGCAAACATGTCTACTAAGTACTAACTATAAGAGTTATGCCACACCTACGTCATCCTAGTCAATTTGTTTAATTTTATATGTGACATCTTAGCTAGTGTCAACTACCTCTCATATTTCTCTTTGTGAAAGCAGCTTCCAGCAAACCTGAGTAGGAAACTAAATTTATATTTAAGAGTAGCAACTTCAAGCCTGATCTTTTCCTGTCCTAACCTATAATTTTGTGTAGGATAATCAAAGGGTACCAAATTGATGCATGAGAAAAGGCTAAACAAAGGTAAAGATCAACTAGGACTAGAAGACAAATTTCATGTAAACTGTGAAGTATTTCAACTCTGAGTATGATCTGAAATTGTACTTGTTAGAGTGTGTAGATTCATTCTTAATCCTTGTATAGGCCCTTTTAGTCCCTTTTGGGTATGCTCACCCTTTGGTGACCCCATCCTTTGTATAGTGATATATAGGGCATTTGCCCCATTGAGTAAAGCAAGCATTTTACTCCCAAATTCTACTTTTCCATTTTCCTTTTTTGGGTCCAACATGGTATCAGAGCCCTAATTGGTCTCTGGTAGAGCTTCCTTCAATCCAAGGATGCTTGGATTGAAGTTCCATCTGCATCTGGTTTCGAGATTGAAGCTTTTCATCGAAGCTTCTTCAAGTCTGCATCAAGATTGATTGCTGCAGGTTTCGACGGAGAGGAAGCAGGATCTGATAGCTGCTTCAGATTTTCAAGGGTTTCGACTGTTGCAACGTTTGATCGCTGCGGGCTTCATCAGAGAAGAAGCGGGAGGCTAAGAGATGATGGCTTTTGATCGCTGCAATGTTTGATGGCTGCACGTTTTTGATTGCTCGCAGCTGACTCCGATCCTCTATTGATGTGAAAGACGGTGGCACAGAGGAGCAAAACCCTAAATACAAAGTGGTGATCTCAGATACTCATCTCAGCCATCCATCAAACCTACGGTCAGATTTTCTTCACTTAGTCCATTTGCCACCTCACCGGTTCAACACCTCTGTTCAGTTTTGGTTCAGCTACACCACTGGTTCAGTTTTGGTTCAGCTATACCACTGGTTCAGTTTCAAGTTTCAAGGTTCAGCTACACCACTGGTTCAGTTTTGGTTCAGCTACACCACTGGTTCAGCTATACCACTGGTTCAGTTTCACTTAAGTGATTGGTTCGGTCCAATTAAGTCACTTAATTTCGGCCCAAATTAAATCTGGTTCACTGGTTCAATATTGTGCTGTGCTGAAGTGAACCAGTTCTGTGCTGTGCTGAAGTGAAGTGCTGTGCTGTGAAGTAAAGTGCAGTGAAGTGCTGTGCTGTAAATTGAAGTGAAGTGCTGTGCTGTGAAGTAAAGTGCAGTGAAGTGCTGTGCTGTATATTGAAGTGAAGTGTTGTGCTGTGAATGAGATGCAGTGCAGTGAAGTAAAGTGCAGTGCGATGCCGATCAAAGCGACTTTTGGGGGTTCTTGTGCCAATTCATCTACCCATGGTCAGTGTCATCTGAGTCTCTCCAGCGGTTCTTGGATCTTTGACTCAGGAGCTACTCATCACTTGACCTCCGATGCTACTATTCTCACCGAATGTATCAGTGTCGCTCCTCAGCTACAACTTCACACTGCCGACGGGTCTCCTTTAAATATCACTTGCTCTGGCTCTATCTCCACATCTTCTGACCCTAGTGGCCGTCTCTCACTTCCAGATGTGCTCCATGCGCCTCGTGTGTCGATCAACCTAATCTCGGTTAGTAGATTGGCTGATCTCGGTTTCACTGTTACCTTCTCAGCGTCCTCTTGTGTGGTGGAAGACCCTCGCACTGGCCGTCAGATTGGGACAGGACGGAGACATGGTGGTCTGTACAGTTTGGAGCAACTTCATGTTCCCTTGCCCTCCGCTGCTTCATGTATTGTTGCTCTTTCCACTGCCGACCTGTGGCATCGCCGCCTTGGGCATCCATCTACGATGCGCCTTCGAAGCATGTTTCAGTCCGGACACTTGGGTAATATCTCCTTCACTCCTCCTTCTCCTTGCACGAGTTGTCAGCTTTCTAAGCACTCGGCTCTTCCTTTTTCCTCCAGTGAGTCTGTGTCTACTTCTCCTTTCGACCTTGTGCACTCTGACATTTGGGGACCATCACCTATTTCGTCCATGTCTGGTTTTCATTACTACGTCAGTTTCATTGACGACTATTCTCGGTTCACCTGGGTGACCCTCCTGCGTCGTAGGTCCGATGTGTGCCAGGTCTATCGTGATTTCACTAGTATGATTCATACTCAGTTTGGAAAACGAATTAAGGTTTTTCGTTCAGATGGTGCTCGAGAGTATCTTTCTTCTGAGTTTCGTGACATTCTCTTCTCTCACGGTACTCTACCCCAGCAATCGTGTCCTTACACGCCTGCACAGAATGAGGTTGCCAAGAGAAAGCATCGTCACATTCTTGAGACTGCTCAGTCTCTTTTGTTTTCTGCCTCAGTTCCTTGCCACTTCTGGGCTGAAGCTGTTCTTACCTCTGTCCATCTAATTAACCGGACTCCTTCCCCTCTTCTTTCTGGCCAGTCCCCGTTTCAACGACTCTACTCTATTGTTCCCAATTATAGAGTTCTACGTACTTTCGGTTGTACCAGCTTTGTTTTGCTTCCACCTGGGGAGCGTACAAAGCTTACTCCTCGGTCGGCCAAGTGTGTCTTTTTAGGGTACAGTTCTGAGCACAAGGGTTGGCGTTGTTATGACCCTTCTGTTCGTCGTATCCGCATATCTCGACACGTGACCTTCTTTGAGGATACACCCTTCTACTCAGAAGCATCTTCTTCCTTGGACTTGTCTTTCCTCCAGACATCTAGTTCCTCTTTGGGTCTTCTTCCTACCCCAATGCCTCCTGATGCTAGCACTGCTCCTTCCACTGCTCCTGCTCCAGTGTCTGAGCCCACACACCCACCTGTTATATACACCTACACTCGTCGCCAGCTCGCACCTGCTCCACCTGTACTGCCAGCTTCACCAGTTCCACCTGATTCGCCTGCTACCACTTCTGCTGCAGACACTTCAGGTTTATCACCTTCGCCGCCATTCCCAGGTGCTAGTGACGTTGGGTCTTCTGCTCCCCTTACGCGCTATCCTGAGCGTGAAAGGCATCTACCTGATCGCTATGGCTTTTCTCAGATTGCTTCTTACTCGCCCAATTTTCAGTCCTTCCTTGCGACTATTCACTCTCTTCAGGAACCACAGACTTATCGTGAGGCAGCCCAGATTCCGCACTGGCAGCAGGCTATGGCCGAGGAGTTACAGGCTCTTCAGCAGACTGGTACTTGGGAGCTCGTTCCTCTTCCTCCAGGGAAGGATCCTGTCAGCTGTCGCTGGGTCTATCGAATCAAAACTCGCTCCGATGGATCGATTGAGAGATACAAAGCTCGCCTAGTTGCTCGTGGTTTCACTCAGGAGCATGGCATTGACTACGAGGAGACTTTCGCTCCTGTTGCGAAGATGACTTCTATCCGGACTCTGTTAGCAGTTGCTTCTGCTCGTCACTGGCCACTCTTCCAGATGGATGTAAAGAACGCGTTTCTTCATGGAGATCTCTCCGAGGAGGTCTACATGAGTCCCCCTCCTGGTCTTTCGACTCCTCCCCAGTATTTTTGCCGTCTTCGTCGGGCCATTTATGGGCTCAAGCAAGCTCCTCGGGCTTGGTTTGAGCGCTTCAGGTCCTCAGTGCTTGCAGTCGGCTTTACAGAGAGTATGAATGACTATGCTATGTTCACTCACACCTCTAATCATGGTCATGCGATATTGCTTCTATATGTTGATGACATGATCATTACCGGTGACGATACTGCTACTATCGATTCTTTGAAGAGGCACCTCCAGCAGCAGTTTGAGATGAAAGACCTTGGCCCGCTTCGCTACTTCCTTGGTCTTGAGGTTGCTTCATCTCCCCGGGGATACTTGGTCTCTCAGCAGAAGTTTATTTTTGATATATTGAGTCGTGCTGCACTTCCTGATTCACGGACCGTGGATACACCGATGGAGCTTAATGTGAAGCTTTGTCCCACTGATGGCGAGCCGCTTTCAGATCCCACGCGCTACCGCCAGCTTGTTGGTTCTCTTGTCTATTTGACTATCACTCGCCCGGACATTGCACATGCCGTTCGAGTTCTAAGTCAGTTTGTCAGCGCTCCTCGCTCCGCTCACTATACCGCACTACTGAGGATTCTTCGCTATCTTCGAGGCACAGTGACTCGTTCCTTGCTGTTTTCGTCATCTTCTTCATTGGAGCTTCGTGCCTTTTCCGATGCAGATTGGGCGGGCGATCCCACTGATCGACGATCCACCACTGGCTTCTGTATTTTTCTAGGTGATTCGCTTATCTCTTGGAAAAGCAAGAAGCAGGAGATTGTTTCGCTATCTAGTACCGAGGCCGAGTATCGTGCTATGGCACGCACTGCGTGTGAGGTCGTTTGGCTGCGCCGTCTACTCGAGGATATGGGTGTTCATCTGACCTCGTCGACTCCCCTCCACTGTGACAACCGGAGTGCTATTCAAATAGCTAGCAATCCGGTATTTCACGAGCGCACAAAGCACATTGAACTGGATTGTCATTATGTTCGACATCGCTATAAGGATGGCACGCTCTCACTTCCACATGTGTCTTCTACAGAGCAGCTTGCAGACTTCTTTACAAAGACACACACTATTCAGCGTTTTCGATATCTCCTTGGCAAACTCTTGGTGTATGATCCACCTTGAGTTTGAGGGGGGGTGTTAGAGTGTGTAGATTCATTCTTAATCCTTGTATAGGCCCTTTTAGTCCCTTTTGGGTATGCTCACCCTTTGGTGACCCCATCCTTTGTATAGTGATATATAGGGCATTTGCCCCATTGAGTAAAGCAAGCATTTTACTCCCAAATTCTACTTTTCCATTTTCCTTTTTTGGGTCTAACAGTACTATTTAATTGAATAAAGAAGTCAAAAAAGCTATCTTAGAAGATGACTATTAGCATAAAGATCAAGGATCAACTGAGATTAGAAGTTGAAATTCGAGGAAAACATGATTGCTAGAATCAAAGATTGGTTCTGAAGTTTTGGGGATTCAAAGAGAATAGATTGGTATCAATGGAACCTATGTTTCTAGATGAAAGTTCGAATCAATCTATGCAAGAGTCAGATAAATGATCAGGATTGTAATGTAAAGTTTGAGGTAAACCTAGCTGAAAAGATAGATTTTTACACTAGATGTAGAAACGAAGAAAGAGAAGGGGATAATTATCACAAGTTGGCCCCACTAGTGATTGCACGAAGGAGTTGGCCCCTTGGGTTTTCACAATGTCCGCACTATGAAAGTAGGAAGAAAGCCTCAACACCTTCTTCGGAAAGGAGAAGACCTTAAAATTTTATTCATAATTCGGTTTTGATTTGTAACTCCCCTTAAATGTGTATACATATAAACTCTTGAACTAAATCCAAACCCAATACTAAATGACATGAGCCTTCCATAACCTATGCTATTAATTCGAACTCTTTTGGGTAATTTCCTACTAGAATTAGACTCCTAACTGATTTGTCAAAGTACGTTCGGAAATCAAAATAAAACACCTATTAAAGTCGATGACTGCATAGGCAAATTTAAATTAGGAGTTTAGGATAAGTATGGGTAGCTAGAGTTGAACTGGTTTCATATTCGAATATTTGTGATCCCGATCTATAAGGGACTAATTAAGAAGGCACAATCTCCTTGTTGGTTATTTAAAGAATGCACGATCTCCTCTTGTTGGTAATGAAGAAAAGATTAAGAAAAGAAATTAAGTATCATGTGATGGGATCCCTCCCCTAATCTCCCCTCTAATCCCTTAATCTTCCCTCTAATCTTTCGCGTGAGAAATGCCTCCACTCCCCCTTCTCTTTCGCGCGCAAGGTGTCCATATTCCCTCTCTTCTTCCCTTTTTCTGTGTTACTGCAAGTGAACGACGATTGGATTGGCCTCCCTGTGACAACCAGTCCCATGCTGACCATCCAGGCCCTGCCCGGCGCTCGGCCTAGCCACCCGTCAACTACCGGGTCCCTCCCGATCTTGCCACGACCCCTGCTGGCCAAGATCGGCCACATCTGGTCCAACTCATCGACGCCACTCCGGCCCTACCTGTCGTGCCTCAACTGGCAACCCCATAGACTGACCACTCCGACTCTCCTCGGCGTCTGTCAGTCATTGCCCGGAGCCCCTGCTTGTCCGTCACCAGATCAAGCCTCTTACGGCCCCTATTGCGCAACTCGTCGTTGCCCGGCCGTATCCGTGCCACCATCTCCCGACTTGATCCCCTCTGGTCACAGGATCAAATCACAGACCCCCCTTCCTCACACTTTGTTTTGTGAAACATAGGAGACATGGACAAGAGTCCCATGCCTTTGTGTTGGGATTACACCCCAAGTACTGCTAGCTATATCTTTCTTTGGGTACCCTATTTTAGCCTCTAGCACCCCTTCCAGCCACCAGGTTTCTAGCAGCTTCCTGGCACTCACAGCACAGCCGCGGGCACCCCCAGACTCGTCTCGTGCAGACGGCCCTGATTCGAGTCCTTGCAAACCCATAATCAGTTTAAAACCCATCTAGAGCGAGTCCTCGGATTCCAAGGGATCTTTTACCAAGTTCTCCATCAGTAGGTTAGTCAAAGATGGAGTGTGATGCTTTATAACATCTATTATTCATAAATACAATATATAAATTATAGTAGTAAATGTAAGAAATTGATGGTATTATGCCCAAATGTCATTATTTCAAACTCGATCCTCTTTAGTAATCTAAAAGACTTTATTACTTAGCTGGTATTAGAGAGTATCATGTATAGATCTTGGAATTAAATCGGTTCCTCCAAAATTTTATTGTTATCAGAAATTGTTTGTTGTCAGAAACATAGGGCTCTACTGTCAATAAATTTTAAAGTTTGTACGTAGAAAAAATTTAAATTACAAACATGATATATGGAGAATGAATATAGCATAAGATATGATTTCAGCTTCTTCTCTTTTATAATATGGAATGGTTGTGTGTTAATTTTCTAGCCTACTTAAACTTATATACGAGTGGTTCCTGAATTGAAAAGAAAATATGTTAAGATGAATATTTGTGATCAAATAAAAAAAACAAAGTATTCTAAGAGTGAAAATATCAAACTGTTTTCTATAAAATTAGCTGAAATATGTATGTATCCTTTTTGGCAATACATTTCATTCATTAGGCAAAAATCTTAATACTTACAAAAAATGTTCCATCTTGATACCATGACATAATTCTACCCAATAGCTCCGACCTATGACATGGATATATGCAAAGATATGCAGTTTTGTGTTTGCAACCAACTTTCCTATAATAAAAAACAATTAAAATTAAGCATATTAAATGAACAGCAATTAGGCAGTGTATATGCATCTCATTTTTGTTGGTTTGCTCTGGACACTAATATGCAGTGGTTGTGACAGGCGGTCCCAATCATGAACGGAGCCGTAGTCCAGTTCGTTCCATGGATGATCGCAATAGAATGTCGGAGGATCGGAGGAGGAAGGATGATGGAAAAGATCTAGAAAGGGGTTCCGGTCGTTACTTGTCCAGCAGAGCAAGTGACTCGTACAGGCATCCTGATAGATCAACACGTGGAAGTTCCCATGATCACCGAAGGCATAACGATTATAGCAGGTATGAGAAGCATGCTGATGAGGAAGGGAGGAGTTATCAGAGGTCCTCTCGATCAGGTCGAGAATCGAGTGGTACTCGTTACGACCATACAAGACATGATAATAATTCTGATAAATCTCGAGATAATTGGAGAGATGTGGATAAACACCATAGAGTCAAGTCTGAGAATTATAGACACAAAGAAAGAGAAACTATTGACCCAGAGCATCACAGGTTCAAGGACAAAGATTCTGAAAAAGCTGTCTCTGATATTAAGAATGGAGAGCGGGAGAGGTACAGAGATAGAGAAGCTCGAGACGACAGAAGAGGCCGCATCAGGAGCCCTGATTACAGGAATGATCATGTGTCTTCTCGTGATTCAGTCGTTGGAAGGGACAGCGGTGGCCATCGATCAAAAGAAAATCACAGTAGCAGCAATAAGGAAATGGATGGGCAGAAGGACGATTTGGTGCTTAAGAGGAAGCATGATGACAGGGATATCGATAAGCGCAAGGAGAAGCATGCTAGAGAACCAGAAGAAACCCGAAACAAAAGCAGTAGCATGCCCAGTTACTGTGAGAGCGAGGGGAAACATGAACGATACACAGATAAAACCATGAGTTCGAACGGGAAACCAAATTCTTCAGAAAAAAAGTTTGCGCTTGGTCGTTCAGAAGGCGGTGAGCATGCTAAGCATCTGATTAGCTACTTTTTTTATTGATCTTTTCACATCATATTCTAATATACACCATGATATTACTAACTCTTGAAGCAACTTAAGGTCCACTTATTTTCAAATCTGTTGTGAATGCTGCAGATGAGAAGCCATCGTCAAGTTCAAAGCAGGTTATGGGGACAGCTGAGATAGTCACTTCAAAACCTGCCAACTCCATCACTAATCAGGCTGAGGCTGTTAATGATCTTGATGCAGCAAAAGTCGCAGCAATGAGAGCTGCTGAATTAGGTAAGGTGTCTATTTCTTATTATAGCATCATATGGTGTCGAGATATATATCACTGCTAGTTTCTGTTCTCAAGAATCTTGTTTGTGTTGCTATTCACTTTCGTTTTCAAGAATCTTGTTTGTGTCCTCCTGTTTAAGGCTGACTAATTATATTATAATTATTTCGTCCACTCGGCCTCAATATTTGGGCACTCTGTTGAGCAGTCAGCCTCCCATGACTTTTCATCACTAGAATAAAGTTTCAGCTTCAATGATATGCAATGAAACAACTTCTTTGGGACTTCTTACGGTGTATGTTGCTCAAATAAACTTTGATGACAGGTTTTTAAGTTATTAAATCGCAGGGTTCTATTTAACCCAAATTGAAGGAATGCGAACATACACTTTGACACCCACTTTTTTTGTTAAAATAAAAAAACACCCACCATTATTGAACTTCTTGTTATAGACCTGAATTATTAGAAGTTCTTCATTGGTGTGGATTATCTTCTTACTCTTGTTATCTGTAGTTTTGTAATCAATATACATTAAGGTAACTAAAACTTAATCTGTCTTTTTTTTATTGTAATCTCGTATTATGTATCATGAGATGGACTGATCCTTAAAGATCAGCTAGAACTCAAAGTTTGTTGTAAAATTTTTATGGCATTATCACTGTTTTAGCCTTTTATTTCTTGGTCACTTTGATGGTAGCCGTATTGTTTGATGTCTAGCTTTCCTCTATTACGGAGCAATGCTTATTAAATTAACATTTGAGTTAGTCTCGGGATTACAAATTTCATGCTGCAACATCGTTTGAGCCTTGAGGTGTTGGGTGGTAGCGATTCAGTTGTGCCATCTTTAAGATCTTTCACCATCCAATGTTTTGCAAGTATGGGAATGGTGATGCCACATCATTACACGCGGTTATGATGTATCGCATATGAATTTATGTTTGTTCGATGATGATAGAATCAAAACAAGTTGAGAAATATCTTGTAAAGTTTTGCCCTTCACAGTCTGATCTCTCTCATCTATGATAGTTTTTTATTATAAAAACTTTGCCTGCTCCATTTCTATGACCAATTAAAACTAGCGTGATGGGTGCCCTGCACGAATCCTGCATCCTCGGTGCGAGTGCCATCAGATGGGTGCCCTGCACGAATCCTGATGCATAATTGTGACGTCAGCATGTTGTCATCCTCTCCCATCCCACGGCTCTCGTGGCATTCATATTAAAACTATCCATGCTATTGTAAGTACTAGCCTTTTGGCTTTAATATGCAGCATTTTCTTTATACAAGGGAGAGTGCCGCACTTTTGTCTACATTGTTCAATTCTCGACCCTGCATCTTGTTTACTAAAGGGTTATACCGAAGGAATTGCATCTCCACATTTGTTCGTGTTTCTAGAAACAAGAACATCTGCACCTACTTCATTAGATAGTAATTGATTTCTCGCACCATTCACAAAGCCGATGTCGAATCGGTGGGTTTTGCTTGTCGATTGTGCATCTGTTCTTGCAATGCCCTTGGATTTCGTCCCACGGGCGTGCTCTTACCAAAAATTCCCCATGTTTCTGCAGTTAATAGGAACCTTGTAGGGGGGAGTTATTTATCCACTGACCAGAAGAAGAAGCTGTTATGGGGTAACAAAAAGAGCAACACCACTGCTGAAGAGGTAATCAGTACAATTTATCACTTCACTCTTGTCTATTATCTTAGGTTTGAACATTTGAATCTTTTTGACCGTTACTCCCGCACCCAACATTGGCTCTTTCCTCTTCTTCCTCTTCCTCCCTTGATCGTCGCAGCCGAGCAATCGCTGGGACCTTCACCTCTTTCCCGACCGAGAGCGGCAGGAGAAATTCAACAAGCTCATGGTAATTCTTGCCTCCTCTTTTAAATGTGACAAGAAAAAAGAAGATTATAAAGAAAACATAGCTGTATTTTTATTTTTTGCTGTAGTTTTATCCCCCTACTAACACAGTTTTAGAGTCTGAGGTTGCCTTGCTACCTATGGCCAATTGTAGGGTGTGAAGGGCGAGGCGGTTCCGGAGCGCAAGCCCGACGAGAAGGACGGGGGCGCCCTCGCCGAGAAGCAGAGGGAGCAGCTCAACATGGACTTGGAGAAGCAGTACACCGCCGGACTCCGGCGCAGAGATGGACGGACTGTCGGCCTCGGCCTGTAACCATTACCACCCTCCTCCCCCCTTCGATCGGATGGATCTTAAACATGTCTTGTAAACATTGTGATGCGCACGTACATTCATCCTTTTCTGGACGGACTGTATCATGGTTGCTTTTGAACCGTTGGAGACAGCTCGAATCCTTTGCTGGTGAGTATATTAGAGCCTGACGAAGAAGATGCTGAGCTCTGGCCCACTGTTTGCATCTGGGTTCTGCATGTAGAACGTCTCCGAGTCCTTGCTCCCGACCACCCGATCGAAGTGGGCCCTCATGTAGGTCAGCTCCCCGTCGACCGGGTCCGTGAGGTCGCCGGGGAGCACGCCGGCGCCCATGGACACGGCGTGGAGCATCTGCATGATGTTCAGGTCGGCGTCGGTCGGGTCCCTCCTCACGGCGAAGCCGATCTTTCGGCCGTTGATGAAGGCTGCCCAGATTGGCTCGCTGATGAGCTTCGCCGATGCCGCGGCGGCCTTCTTCTCGCACTCGAGGGCGACCCTCAGGAGGCCGGAGCCCATCTCCTGCATGAACTTTGCGGTGGGGACGGCGAGCTCGAGCAGGAGCAAGGGGATGCTCTTGGGGCTGTCCTGGATGGCGAGGGTGATCCGGCCCTTGCGGTGGCCGAAGAGGGTGCCGGTGGTGCGTGCTGCGCCGCGGACGTGGCCGTCGTGGTGGCCGCCCGCCCCTCGCAGGGCGGGGGTGTGGAGGCGGCAGGACGGGGTGAGGATGGGGAGGGAGCGGAAGACGGAGCGGACCATGCGGAAGAGCTTGGCGGACCTAGTCGCCCGCTTCCTCTCGGAGGGCTGGAGGAGTGTGATGGGGAGGCGGGTCGGGCCGGGCCTGGTCGGGGCTTCTGGAGGGACGCTGCTCGACGGCGGCAATGGCGGCGGCGATGTTGGGTGTGTCATGTTGACGGCTGATCTGATGCTGGCCGTCGTGTGGCGGTGGGGGTTTTGAAGGAGGGGGGAGAGTTGTGGCCTTGTGGTATGCACGTTGGGACGGGTCTCCCTTGTTGGAGGGGGGAGGGAGAGGAGATTTGGTGTTTGTTTTTGGGTTATTTTGACTTTGCCCCCCAAATTTTGCCTTGAATTAGACTTTACCCCCCATTATTTCATTAATTAGACTTTACCCCCCAAACCTAAATGTTCCGTCAGCTAACCCCCCAAAACTTTCTTTCTTTTCCGTCAGCTCAACCTTTCTCTTAGATGGTGAACTGACGGAACAGTTACTTGTGGGAGGTAAAGTCTAATTAATGAAATATGAGGGGTAAAGTCTAATTCAAGGCAAATTTTGGGGCAAAGTCAAAATAACCCTTTGTTTTTTGTTTTATTGGGTGGGCTTGCGTTTCTCAAGGCGCCTTTAGAGGGGAGTTAGTTTAGCTAGGCCCGTTAACTGGCGATGGGTCGGGGTCGGGGTCGGGGTCGGGTTTTAAATTTCTATTGTAAATGGGACAGGCTCAGGACGGGTCCATTCAAAAATTATAAAAATCAAACTCTAAACCCGCCCCATTGCCATTCCTAATAGGGATGGCAATTATTCGGGTTTACCGGGTTACCCGACCCGACCCGATCCTATTGGGACGGGTTTGGAATGCTCAAAACTGGTTTGGGACGGGTTTGGGATATGAATTTGAAACCCGATCGGGTTCGGATTTTACTCCAACCGTCCCGACCCGACCCGGATATATAACTTATCAATACCATATAATAAGTTGACATGTGTTTATAACTGTGTGATCGTAATATAGGTGAAACATTTGCTATTTAGAACTACGATTAGGTGGGCCCAAGAAGTTAAGTATGTAGTTTTTATAATGCCGACCAGACCGCAATGCATAAACGCAGCGGGACGGGACGAATTTTCCCAATGTTAATTGGAATGGATTTGAAAATTACCCTCAAAATCCGAAGCGGGTTTGGAACGGATTTAGGATAGGACCGACCCGGCCCAAACCCGACCCGTTGCCATCCCTCATTCTTAAGCTTAATGGGAGAGCACAAATCTCAGTCAAACACTGCTCGTTCGAACCGGGCTTGCTCTGGCTCGACCTAGTTCGACTCACACCATCGTTTAAGCTTTCTAGCAAGACTTTGAACTTTCAATTCTCTCTCTCTCTCTCTCTCTCTCTCTCTCTCTCTCTCTCTCTCTCTCTCTCTCTCTCTCTCTCTCTCTCTCTCTCTACTAGGAGCAAACATAAAATATTTGTTTTTAATTTTTTACGATTTTGCGACCATGCCAGATTTTTTGTGAAAAAAGAGGACGTTGACACGTCACTCGATGGGATATGATTTTTACGACCACGTGGGTATCGATTAGGTATGTTTTCCTAATTTTTTTCTTCAATCTGTTTTTTTTTTTTTTCGGATGTATCCCATGTTATAGATTTGTGCAACGATGATTCTAGCAAACGACGAAAGAAAAACAAGAAACAAACCAATCCACGAAAGATGGAATCAAGCCTTTGACAAGAGAGACGATACACGGATTTATCAAGGTTTGATAAATATTGCCTACGTCATGCTTCGAGATCATGTGCTTCACAATCTTAGAGAAACGGATATGAAGGAACAGGTGTCATTCTCGATCTACAAGGGAATCATCACTCAACCACGTCTTCTTCTTAATCAATACTCAGCTCTTCTCCTCTCCTTGCTGATCTAAATCTCTCTAATGGTCTCTCAATTGTTCTTACAGTACTCTTAGGAAGTTACATCAAAAAACGGCTCAAAAACATTATATAGGTACCCCAAAAGAAACCCTAAAAACATCCCTCCCCATGCC
Organism: Chamaelirium japonicum; assembly: GCA_947650365.1. Taxonomy (NCBI): domain Eukaryota; kingdom Viridiplantae; phylum Streptophyta; class Magnoliopsida; order Liliales; family Melanthiaceae; genus Chamaelirium; species Chamaelirium japonicum. Next base: position 25,527,485 of record OX393560.1, on the reverse strand, counting down.
TCTAGCCTTGTTGGGGCCTAGGGTACTAATATTTCGCCCATGGCACCAATTCTGCTGGTAGACGGTTATTGCCCTTTGCTTTTCGCCCAGGGCACCGGTTCTGTTGGTAGAGGACGATTCAGTAGAGTCTGCGGGCCTACGGTCTAGTCTCCACCACAAAATAATCTCCCACTTGGAGATAGACTCTTCTGGCTCTTCAATTAATAATTTGATGGCAGTAGTGGTAACTCCTCAGCAATAGCTGCATGTCTCAAACATCACATCTATCGCCTTAGAATTCATCTGATCATCACTGAATTCAACTGGCTCGTCAGTGTGTTGAATTCGTTTAGGTGTTTTGCCACCTCACTCCTTCTTTCATCCTCATATTAAACAATTTCTTCATCAGAAAAACCTTGTTTGACTTGAAAGGTTTTTTGTACATCTTCTTCATGACTTTCATCAATCAATCTGTAGTCGTCTCAGTGAAAATATTAAATGCTACAGATGCATGCAGGGATAACCGGATCGTACCTAGGGCTTTTTTATTTTTGTCTAGAACAGACCAGTTCAATTCGCTCATCTCATTCGGCTTGCCCACTACTTCTCTGAGCGGCAGCTACATATCCTTTTGATATAAATAGTCTTCGATTTGCATCGACCAAAACCCGAAATTCGTCCCACTAAAATTTTGATGCCTGACATTTCCTTCTTCCACCATCGCTTCTTTCGAAACCTTATTCTAATACCAATTGTTGTAGATTTGCACAACAATGTATCTAGCAACCGATGAAAGGAAAACAAGAAACGAGTCGACACACGGATTTACACAGCTTCGGCAAATATTGCCTCTGTCCTACCACGAGATCTTCTGCTTCACTATCTTGAAGAAACGGATCGGAAGGAACAACCCTTTTTCTTGATCTACAAGGGAATCATTCAACTACGTCTTCTACTCGATCAATCATCACCTCTTCTCCTCTCATTGTTGATCTAAACCTCTCCAATGACCTCTCAATTGTTTTTACAAAGTTCTTACGATGTTACACCAAAAGACAACTCAAAAACATTATATAAGGATCTCAAAAGAAACCCTGAAAATACCTCTACTTGTGCCTCCAGCCATGCGAGGGTTCAGGACACCAATATTTCACTCAGGGTGCCAGACCACCTGTAGACGGCCGTTATTCCCTGTCTTTCACCCAAAGCACCAACAGTTCGGCCAGGGCGCCAGTTCTGTTGGTAGACGGTTGATGCCTGTCATTAGTTCGCATAAGGTGCTAGTTCTACTGGTAGACGACAATTCGGATGGGCCTGTGGGTCTGCAGGTCTGTGCATGGTCTGGTCTCCACCACATAACCTCCCATAGTTCCTGAAAAAGTTATTCTTGAAGAACTAAGGTTGCACTCTTTTTTCTTTGATAGGATTTTTTCTATTGGGTTTTTCCATCAAAAGTTTTAATGAACAACTATTAATAATGATGGTCATCCAAGGGGGAGTGTTATGAAACGATGGTTGCATCAGATATGGATGCCCACTCGGATATAGATACCGATATTCATGGGATAAGAAATTCGCCCCATCTCTATCTCTTATCAACTCTGAAACGATATGCCATCAACCTCTGAAACCTGATCGAACCTCATCGTCTTCATTGCTCACCTTCATCTCCTTAGCTCGTCACCACCAAGCCGATCCTAAACCTAACCGTAAGATTTATAGGCAATGAGATGAACCTTAGATCTAAGAATCCTAAACCAAACCCTAATCTTAACCTGGAACAAATTGGTGGCGATTTCTCGTTGCCACTGCTCACCGCCCCGACAACGACGAGCGGCTGCAGCTCATCAGGGTCGTGGTCACCAAGGTCGAGCTCGCCACTCACGCCACTGCTGTCTCGCCCCCGCCACTCGAATGCTCGAGAGAGATAGGAGAAGAAGATGCCGAGGGGGAATTTTGGATTTCTGAAAGAAGTTGGGGACTTATCGTTCGTTGAAATGTTTTGATGACCTGGGCGTTCAAAATTTTCTCAGTCGGGGATTAATCACCCATTATCCCTTTAAATTTTGAGAAAAAAGCAAAAGAATTCAAGATGATGCAAACCCTTTTTATTCTTGTTCTTTCTATTCCATTGTTTTCTTGGTTTTTTTTGATAAATTTGATGTGGGTTTTTTGCAGGAGAGGATGCCGGAGGCGAGCAATCAGATATCGAGGGGACGAGGAGTCGCCTAGGAGCTCGTTTATTCGAGTTTCAAAAAAATTACTTAGCATTGCCGTTGCCGATCGAGTTGATTACATCTGCTTTGTTTGTTTACAAATTTTAGCATTGGCATTTTTTTTTCGTTATGATTGAAGAAAGGCTTTATAAATACGACACAAAGGCCTTTTATCTTTTTATTTTTAGAAAGAACTTAGTCGGGCGGGCGTTGAGTGAGTGAACATGTCGAAGTTATCATGAAGCATAAGTGAACCAGAGGCCGCCAAATTTTTCTATTAGATTCGTCGGAGGGTAGAGGGTTTTTTTTTAGAGGTGGGTTAGATTCGTCTGCAACTCCCACATCGATGTTGGCGTCGCCGAATGTGACCGCCTCGTTGAAAATTGATGTTGCTGTCGCGACCGAATGTGAGGGTCGTCATCAAATGTTTGTGCCTACACCGTTTTGGGTGCCACTGACAAATTTTGTGCCCCCCCGGCAAATGTGTTCCATCGCCGAAGGCGGCCGCTACTTGCTAATCGGCACGAGCTTGCATTAGTAATATTATATTTTATACATCTTTTTTAAAAGCATTAATGACTCATATTTAAGGAGGATTCTTTTGTTGTGTGTAGCGGACATGGGAGCGATATATATACAACCCAGGAGAATAAAATTAAACTAGAACATCTAGAGGAGACACAGTGAACATACATAATTCTTTTTAACGTTGTTGATTTCCACGGATTCAACTCATCAAATTGGGACTCCGCGCTCATGTGCTCTTAGTCCTCCAAACAAATGTGGCTCTGTCGCAACCAAATGATGTCCATCAACAACCAAACGAATGCTGCTGTGCTGCTGCCAATGCGATCGTTGTCGCAACCAAAGTATTGTCCGTCGACAGCCAAAGCGTTGTCCGTTGTCAGCCAAACAAATTGAGTAAAAATCTGTGCAAATTGTTACTATTTTGCTACAGTATAATCATTATAGCAAATTTTTATTTTTTAAAATAATCTTGTTAGGCGAAAAAAAAATTGCTACAGTAAAATCATTATAACAAAAAAGTAACATTCTTTACAAATTGAGTAACTATCATTGAAAAGTAACAATCTATGCATATTGTTACTCTTTTGAAAATAAATTTGTGAAATCACATCCCAAAGCAAAAAAATAAGATGTCTTCCTTACCTGCATAAAAGACACTAAGTCTTCCTTACCGGATAAATAAGATGTCTTCCATCTATCGAGTGTGCTTGATGGTTGGGTGAGGATGGATCCAGGGATGGCAACAGTGAGGTTTCGGTGCGGTTTTGGACAAAACCGAAACTGCACTGCAACACCGAACCGCCATACCGAAACCGTACCGCACCGCGACAGTTTACCACTATATAAAAACGAAACCGTACCATGCGTTACGGTGTGGTGCACATGCGTACGGTTTTGGTCAAAACCGAAGCACCAACACTACACCGAAATTGCACCGCACCGCGACAATTTTATATTTTGGCAAACTAAAACCGCACCATGCGGTGCGATTTATCGTAGTTTTTGGTTTTAAACCACACAGCTGCCATCCCTAGATGGATCCCTGGTGTTTGTTTTTGTTATATATTCGGCAAGGGGGGAGTTGGTTTATATAGGCCCACTAACTGTCAAAGGCCCAATGAAGGCACCTAATATCTGTCGGCAGAAAGCTGAATGGGAGAGCACACCTTCATGCACTATGGACAGCCTGGATGTTGTCAACCTCTATCTCAACGTCCGGCCGAATTTAGTCGACGGCCGGCTGATCCTGGTACTCACACCTTGTAGGTAGGGGTGGCAATCCTTGACCTGACCTGCCAACCCGATCCGAACCCGACCCGGAGTTAGCGGGGTTGGGTTTGGCCTCAATAGGTTTGGGTTATAAACGGATTGACCTGACTGACCCGTTTATTTAACCTGTCAGGTTTGGATTTATACTTTAATTGACTCAACTTGACCCGTTTACTAAATGGACCGTGTCAACCCATCAATAACTCGACCCAACTCGATCAAACCTGGCCCAACCTGACCTAACTTGGCCCAACCCGATTTTCAAACACACGGGTAATGTTGACCCAACCCAAATCAGCCCGAGCCAACATAGCCCAAACGGACCCTACCCGTTTATTAAACTGGTTAAATGGGTCAGGTCAACCTGTTTATTGTGCGGGTTGGTTTGGGTTTAAACAGGTTGGGTTCGGGTTGGGTGTTTTGCTCTGGTACCTATGTCTCAACCCGACCCGACCTTGCCACTCCTACCTGTAGCAATGGATTTAAATTTTTAATTTTTTTTTTTTTTTTTCAATTTTGAGGTCCTCAAAACTATGGGTGGCAATTAACCGGGTTTTCCGGGTTACCCGACCCTATTGGTACGGGTTTGGGATGCTCAAAAACGGGTTTGGGATTTAAATTTAAAACCCGATCAGGCTCAGTTTGGATTCAGGTGTTAGTCCATCCGCCCCATCCCGATCCGGTTATACGTATAACTCAGTCTCCGGTTTGCGCGAGTCGTACGAGTCCATGAGCAGCACGATCCTTAACCCATATTTGCTCATCTTCTTCTTCTTCTTTGTCTGTGATGATTGAGATTTTCTAAGAGGTGTCAAGTACTTGCTTCGGCCGGGTGCTTGCCTCTTATGAGGTCTCACGCATTCACAACTTTTCGTAGCCGCTCTCTCTCCTTTCGGCCTCCGTTATTGCCGGCTTCCATCACCGTCGGCTTCCTTCGCTCTGATCCTTAGTGATCATTGCCAATTCCCCCGGTTGACCTGCTTACAGGTTGGCCGGGTTCCCCCAGTTGTCCTGCTTGCAGGTCAATCGAGTTTCCAGGACGACTTGCTTGCAGGTCGCCCTGGCACTATCTTTACTTTTCAGCATAAAAAAGGATTATTTGATGTAATTTTTTTTTCTTTCTTTCTCCTTCCTTTTATTAAGCAAACTGATGTCGGTTTATACCTTACATCAGTTTGACGAGGGGTATTAGATGTAGTGTGTTAGTATTGTATTAGTCCCACCTCGGTTGTGGTAACGTAATGGTGTGTGTTCTCTCTCTATATAAAGAGAGGTAGTCTTATGTAATGTAAGTGTGATTGATGAGATAATACAAGGAGATTTTCTCCCCAATCCTATTCTCTCTCCCCCTCTCTTCGTAACAGCATAGTACCAGTGACGGTCAATATTATATTCTGAATTTTGTTCATGTAGGTCACTCCTGCCTCCTGGATGATTCACAAGAATTCTGACTCGAGAGACTCTGCACGCCCCTTTCCGCTCCCGTTGCGTGGTGCAGGGTTTCGGCGATCTCCCCTTGGACTCCTCGGTCGCCAAAGCCGGGTGGTACCAGGATGTCGACGTTTCTCCTCCCCCGGGAATCGGATCTGGGCACCCCCCCTGTAGATTGGGGTTTTAGTGTTTTCGCGGCGATGGATCTGATCGGTGGCGGATCCGACCGGCGATATGTACAACCCCCCCACCGCCCTCTTCTTTTTGGGATTTTGGGGTCGTCCTTTGTGTAGGTTGGATTTTTGGTGACCACGAAGAGGGGGCAAAAGTAATTTCATTCTTATTCTTGGATGTGTAGGTTGGGTATTTATATTTGTTTTTCTTTTTTTAGGTGGTGGTGGTGCTCGTTCCACCGGTGTGGCGGTTTGTTGGTCACCGAAGGGGCGGTGTGTGTTGTAGAAACCTCGTGTCCTTTCTCTCCGTCTGGTTGGCGGGATTTTCTTTGTTGCACCAGCATGTGGCACCTCTTGGAGGTTCGGCTGTGACCTCCCCTTCCAAAGTACCCAAAAAAAATAAATCACTCATGCATGTTTTCAAGCACGCCAATAAGCTTGTTCTTGTATTTATGTCATGTGCAGGTCTCTTTGGATGGAGTGAATTCGTATTTACTGAATGATTTTTGCTAGAACACGCATAGTCACAATACTTATCAGATTGTAAATCATTCTTCAACTATTGATAAATTCTGTATAGAACTTTTTGTGAAGCCGACCCAACCCAACCTGCAAAGCACAAACGGAGCAGGCACATGTCTTCCCAGTGCTAATTGGGACAGGTTTGGGAATTGCCCCCAATACCCAACGCAGGTTTGGTACAGATATGGGGCGAGATAAAATATAAGAGAACAGATACGGTATAGGGCCGACCTATCCCAAACCCAACCCGTTGCCATCCCTACTCAAAACAACATTTAAAGGTGAAAATATTCAAAATGATAATTGGATTTTTTTTTTTTTTCACTGTTTTGCCGAAGTTTTAAAATGTCTGTAAATCCTAAACTTACTCTAATCCTAAACTTTAAAATGTCCTTGAATCCTAAAACTAAATCCTAACTCTAAACAATCGAAACTCTAAACCCTTCTCGAGCATCATTTTTTATGAAGAATTATTGTGAGGTGTTAAATCTACAATATAACACCAATTTGGGTTGGTCAAATCAATGAAAACTCATCAATTCATTCATTCCATTAGTTTCTTTCTTTTTATTTAATTGTTGCAATGATGGTATAAAAAATAAATCGTCTTATCTATGGATTAATCATAGAAAGAAAATTCGATTTTAATGTTGATAAAATCACTTGAAATTAAGATATGGTGTGGATCTTAAGCATTTATGTATTTGTACAACTTGCAAATAAATGCATGCTACATAGCGCTCCAAGCTAGTAGACAGCTAATAAGAAACCCGAGCAATGCCCGAATGAACTTGATGCACATCATATAGCATAGATGATATTACATTCATCCGAATGTACAATCTGGAGTAATTACAATTCACTCGTCCCTGTGTGATTCACTTGTTAGAAAAAGAATAGTAATAATTTTTTTAATTAACATCAATTGACCATTAAATACAATTGCATGGGTATTTATCATCTTTATATTAAGTTCTTAATAGAATTTATGAGAGAGCACCGTGTTTACATACGGAAAAACGATTCTAGCTTTTCAAAAGTAGTCCAAGTGTCCAAGAGAGAGAGAGAGAGAGAGAGAGAGAGAGAGAGAGAGAGAGAGAGAGAGAGAGAGATCCATTTTAGTATTATACTATTAGATATAGAAACTTTATATAATTATTCCAAAATGTGAAATTTTTTTTTTAAAAAAAAATTGTAATTATGTAGAGTTTCGCTACAGAATCCAATCATATTTATATTTAGACTATTATGTCTTTGAAATAGGCATTAAAACAAGTGCTATGTGGAGCTGCACATCCCGAAATAATGTAGAAATATAATTTAAGTGTTCAAAAGTGTATAATTTATATATGACTGTTCAGATTTTTCATTACAAAATCTTATCATTAGCCGATATTTCCATCATCTCTAAAAACAAACTGTAGAAATATTTCTATATCCTGCAGTATCGAAATATTGGTCGAAATCGAATTTCAAACCCTATCTGTACCTATCTCGGGAACAACATCTCTATGCATTACATGTCTCCTTTTCTTTCGCCGCTAATCATAATCATATTGCTGGTATGATCTAGTCTTTATTTCGTCTTTTGGGACCTCGACTTCAGAAAATCTATGAATAGCATCCGATACAATACAGATAAACGTGTAATTAACAGGTTTTTCGGACCATACCTCTTCGACCTCTTTCAATTTTTGGAACCATGTGTTGTCGGAAATCCGATTCACACAGTAACGAGTTCCAACCAGTAGCACTGATCCAATCCAAACATGCTCGACACCCTTCCGAGCCCGATCCACATCGATCCGACTCACTTGCACAACCACCCTATCTTGCATTGTGTTGCCAAAAAAGGATGAGACTAGAACATAAATCCAGATTAAGATGATAAATATATCAGTGCTGCTATTTGAACATACAAGGGGACATACTTGCGGACATAATACCATCAAAGCCTTCATAATAAAGAGACTGGATTACCCCATAATTGAGATGCCCACTTGCACCAGATGAGAAACAGAGGCAATGACCATGACAAATCCCCATCCCTTCAAATCAAATTGAGATCGGTACAAATGTTTGAAACAGGCCGCGGGGGTGGAGGAAGAACGAAAACAATACGAAAGGAACAAACCTTGGAAGGAGAAGGGGAAAAAAAAAATTCTAACTTAAAACCAATGCTCTACCACTAACTAATTGAATACAAATTACACGGGGTATGAAACTGTACAAAATATGAGTGGGATGTTATGATGAAATCATAAAACCTTGGCTCCTGCATTCCGAAAGGAGAGGCGATGAATAACGGGCCGTGTTCCCGAGAACGGAGGTTGCATGGGCCATTCACCCGTCCCACGAGCCCTGGAACACGCTCGGCCTGCTCTTCAGCCAGTGCATCATCTCCCTGTCCAAGGGGCACTTATTCAACACGGCATCTAGCATCGGGCTCCCAAAAAATCGCGGGCTGCTCCGGAATAGCCATATCCGGTCCTTGGGCCATGGTCTCTGCGGCTCCTTCTCCTGCCACCACCACCCAGAATAATTTCATAACAAAAATAAAAACCCCTAAATTACAAGGGCAGCTTGCCACTGCATCAGGAAGGACCGGAAGTTGCAGAAGGAACTTACCATTCTGGACAACATAAACCTCAAAGTCCTTGAGCCATACACATGTTCGCGGAGCGGCTTGTGGGACTTTGCATAGAAGGACGAGATGTCCGGCAGAGACAAACAACCCCTCCTAGCTTTCGCCAGGCTGGAATCGGGATCGATGTTCGTCTGGCTGTACCAGTAGATCAACTGACCCAAACAGTAGTTCTCACCGTACGCCTTGCAGTACTCCTGGAACCCTGACCCCATCTTATCAGCGTACTTGGGACCCAAGTCAAGAGGGCTTATGTATACAGGGGGAGACTTCACGGTCTTATACTCCTGTACATGAATTACAGGACCAAGTTATTAATCTGTAATATCCTTTGGTGCGAGTCTGCTACGTATTTGAGACATACCCTGACTTTAAAGAAGCATTTTGTGTGCGCGTATATGTGAATCAGGTCAGCTGCCGCGTCATGACGGCACTTGTATGTACATGGAAGATTCCGCAGCTCATCCCTTAACCTGGAGTCAAGATAGAGAAGACAGCTCAATGATTTCTCCCCCCCACCCACATAAAAAAGGACAAGGAAAGGATATCAATCAGCATCAGGTGCTTACCACAACAAGGACTTCCTGAGTTCTTTCTGGAGATCATCGGACCGAGATGGATTGTGGGCATGAATCTTGGTCACAAGGTTATTCAGTAAATCTGAGTCCACATGAGGGGCCATGGACTGGAGTAACTCCTCGACCAGTGAGCCCTCCCCTTCCCAAAGGACGGAAACTAAAGCTTCGGGGCCGAGCTTCTGTAATGGAGGCGGAGCATTCTTAGGGTCCCCAAACACACGTCTCATGACATATCTTACCTGTAGCATGTTCCACTTGAGTTAGAATCGAATCTATCAACAAATCAGGACTGCCATGAATGTAGCTTGGTATCTTCAATCCTCTTCCTTCCATTAGTGTAATCCAAACTCTCTCACAATTTATTGCAAAAAAAAAAACCTCTCACAATACCAGCGAGTTTAGTTAACATAATGTAGTTAGGTATCTTGAACCTACTTCCTTCCATTAGTGTAATCGAAAAATGTCAGTACAGTTACTGGGAGAGTTGATGTAGGTTAGCAGTCAAATCATATAAATTTGATCAATCCTTTTGTGGAGCCTTCCCACCTTAAGGTTGTACTATGTTGTCTCTGTTTCCATGGGAAACGTTTGGTTTGATGAGAAAGCACAATCATATCTCAGATACAGCAATGGAGTAGACCTCATGTATAATTTGATTTTATACCCTTCAGTTGAGCTGATTGACAAAGCATAGTAGGGCAATTATTCTCACATAGACAAAATAATTTTCCAAAATCTCTGTTTTTCTTTTTTAAAGATTTTATTGATCAGGGTTTTATTAATATCATAAATATGCCAGAAAGTTTGCATCTGGCATTCAGATCACATGATCAACTTTTACTTTAAAACAGAATTTGCAACAGACATCCATATCTACTTATTCGACCTCTACTTTCAGCACAAATAGATTATCTTCTGACTCGGTTTCTATGAATGGCATTACTCTTATATGGATTGCTACATGCTAATAGCATTTAGTTGTTTACAATTATTGCACATATACGCAATTATCCTTGAAAGTAACAGTTCTAAGATTTCTTTTTAAGTACAAAAGATGATGCCCCTAGTTCTGTTTCAGGGTTTCACAGCAGGCAAGTAGTAAAAGCAAGTAAAATAGAAAAGAATAAAGATAACCACCTTGTCAAGGGTAAGTGCCATATTCTGAAGCCTCGCGTTGTAAACACCTTCAGCCTGATTCATTTCAGAGAAATCTAAGTATGAGAGAGAGAGAGAGAGAGAGAGAGAGAGAGTTTACCTGGACCTCTGCTTCGTTTTTCTCAACCTCAACGAAAACATCTGAAAAGAATTTTCTCTTCTCTTCCAAATTATGCTTTAGAATCTCATCTGGAAGCATTGTTCTCTCAAGATTTATATATCTTACCTATATACATAGTAGTAATAAGTAAAAATATGATATGTTTCAAATAAAGATCAAATGAGATATACACAGCAGTAAATATCTACCAGATGTGCTGAATAAGCAACAAGCCAATCGGGAAGTCCAGCAAGCAAACAAGTACCCAGACCAGCCCTTGCCAAGTCAACATAATCTTCTTGTGAAACAGAACTGGATTCACAAGCCTCGAGCATCAATTTATGCCGGTCTAGAACCCCATGGCAATCCCTCAATATCTGATGCATGCCCAAATTTAGCTAATTATCTTATGCAAAGTCAAACTCGAAAAAACATCAAGAAATGACTTCATCAAACTAGCAAGATACAAACAAGAAGTAGATTGCTGCAATGGACAGCATGAGGTATAATAAAATCCAAAGTGTCAAAATGCCTGCAAGTTTTATCAACATGCAGCATCAGCTGCTACTATTATTCTAGACCAAGTAAACAACAAAAAAATAAAGGTGGTAATATATGAGAACTTTCTTTTTAACAAATGTACCTTCTGAAAAGCCCCTTCGCCAGTCAAGTTCAGATAGCTACCCCTGCAGACGTGACTACCACACAAACAAACTGATGCTTCGTACTCTTCCTTACTCTGCAGCAGAACAAGTACAACAATCATAAGGTATCTGTCTTTATAAGCTTCAAGTCTCCCAAACAGAGAACAGAGTGCACACCTCTGTTACAGAGTTGTAGTCAAAAGTGATCTCTTCACCATAACCAATTGGTCGTACAGTATAAATTCCAATCTGGTACTGGCCGTCAACAGCAGTTACTCTGTTCCAAAGTTGATAGCAGATCAGTATAAAAAAGAGATTAGCTAATATATACCTGACAAACAATAAAGCATCACAGAAGAAACTGCTGTGTCAATGGTGTTCAATCATTTACTTGGATATATTATGAAGTATAATGCCGCGATACACAAAAAAAAAAATCTAAATATATTAGAGCTAGGTGGATATAAAGTGGCAACACGCTTACAGGGACTGAGGGGTAATTGTATGCCGTTGATTCTCCAAAGAAAGATTTTATAGAACAGCAGTACAGCCACGAAAGTTATATGAACAAAATGGAGGATCAAGACATGTGTTGAATTGTTGAAACTGCTGAGATGGAAGTGTAATAAAAGGATTGTGTTCAAATGATTAAATAAAAGGAAACAGAGGTGTTGCAATTTTAAAGGAAAAAGAGATGTATTGACCGAGATGGTATAGGCATGTGCACAAAAATTATAAGACAGACCCTGTAAGAGCATCTCCAACCCACTCCCTACCGGCCCTCACTACCTATTTTGGCTTGCTAAACACCACATAAGCAAAATAGGTAGTGGGAAGGAAAACCCCTTCCAATCCAACCTCTTATCCTACTCCCTATTTCCAAACGGTCAAATTTTAGACCTTGGCTCAAGACCATGCCATCACCCCTTTTCACCAAAGTCTGAGCATTTATTGAGCTGGGCCCATGGGATGTGCAAATAGCAAGTGAAATCCCACTTGCTACAGGTAGAAAGCCAAATCCCACTTGGTAGTTGCTACTATTAGCAAGTGGGATAGGGGGTGGATTGGAGTTTGTTTTAAGACATCTACTTCCTAAATTTAGCAAGGGAAGTACAAATAGCAAGTGGGTTGAAGATGCTCTAAGTAGAGAGCTCATATTTGACTAGGAAAGATAGGATAATAAGGGACTATGGCAAAATAACCCACTCAAACAAAAGGACTCTTGTGCGTCATTGAGTCCATTCAGACATATAATCAGAATTAGTGAAATCGACATGTGCAACATTGTGCAACTCCATGGAAAATTCATGAGGAAGCTCAGAAAATGCTCGACTTTATAACATAGAAGAATTATAACGAAGAGTACCCAAAAAAAAAAGATATTTCTGAAAACATCATGTTCAACTCCTATTCAAAATTTCATGAATTTCTCCATAAACAAAATGTGAAAAAGCCTACTTCAAAACATATGAGGTAGTACAAGAATTTCAAAATGGGAGCGAAATGGTGTTTGCTTGTATTTTTTTTTTTTTTTAAGACAATGGAACTTGTCTTCAATGGCTCATAAGGATCCACATTACTCCGCATCTGCTGTTTTAGAGAACCATGGATGATTTTTTTTGGTGGAATAGAACAATGGATGATGTCATGCTAGTAATGGCGTGGATAGTGACGGACGATATAAGTTGTAAAATGGGAGTGCAGATTTAATAGCATGGGGTGCTTTTAGATTAAGATTGTAGTTTTCTTCATTTTACAAAATTACCATCGTCTTTAAGTTCCTTTTTCCATACATTAATTTATCTATCAATGGAATATTTATTCCTTGGGGAGTTCTAACAACGATTGGCACCACTCCAAAAGTGATGGTGTCAAGTTCTAATCGCTTGTACTTTCTTGCTCATACCCTTTTTCTAGAGCCTTTTTAGCTCAGAGTTGGGCTCAAAAACTGTCTCACCTAAATGGGTTAAAGATAGTTTGATGTTGAACCCCAATGTTGCGCAAAACTTTCAAGCTTTTACATACCTCACAATGAAGAAGATTACGTGACCACCACCGCCATAATGGTGGCAACGGGTCAAGTGTTAGTGTGTTACCTAAGGTCCTATACGGCTAACCGCCTCTTGTAGTTCAACAATACTCATTGGTGGGTTGGGCCCATTGACCAATACTCAACCTCCTAACCAGCTTACGAAAGAGCCTACACGATTGACTAGTAGCCAACAGGCTTGAATCACATTTTTAACATATCACTTAGGGCTTGTTTGGATGTTGCGTATATATGACGTGTGTTTCTTTGCATATACATTGTTGTAATGCATATGCAAAGAAACATATACTCATAGTTGTACATGTTTGTCTGTTTTTGTCATCTGTATATATTTGTATATGTGTTTCTGTTTGCACATGTTTTGTCCTTTTTCACATGCACTTTTATTTGCATATGAACTCTGTTTCGAAGAGGTCGAGGGATTTTCAAGAGGAAGCCGCGCACGGGATGGGAGATATTTTCTCCAGTCGGTTGGTCCCGGTCGTTGGGCCCACGCGCATCACAGTCGCACGATCGGATCGACTGAAGGAGATCCGACCTCTTTTTCAAGGAAAAGGAGGGACCTGCACGGGATTTTTCACGGGGAAGTGGGAGCCACGCGGGATTTTTCACGGGGAAGGGGGAACGAGTTGGGTTTCACGTGGAATATTTCAAGGAGAGAGCCGTAAGATTTTTCACGAAATCAAGGGTCATGATGCTTTTTTCAGTGGGGATCATATGTGCAAATAAGTAGTGGGTTTTTATTTGTTCATGGGGTGAGATTAATTCTCATAAGACCAGCTAGCAGCACATGTTTAAACATGTAGAACCGGTTGCACATATGAAAAGCAACAACCAAACATAAAATTCTGTTTGTATATGTGAAAATAAAAACTCACCCCTATTTGCACAGGATCCAAACAATACCTTAGGGTCTCAGGTTTTATCATTGACCTAAACTGCCTGACAGGCTCCCCAACCCACCCACACCCACACCCACACCCACACCCACACAAAATCGACTTTAAATTCATTTTCCCCTTATATTGAAATATACATACATTTATTTACATTTTTCTATTCATGTGATTGATTATTTCTTGGGAGTTCTTCACGTTAATTGGAGTAAGCTTAGCACAACTCGAGAAAGGATGACGCTAGGTCAAAGTTACTTGTAACTTCTTACTCAAACTTTTTTCTTGAGCCTTACTAGCTCAGACTTAGGCTTGATGATTGTCTCATCCGGATGGGTTAAGGATCACATACTCTTATAGTTGTTTTGGTTGTCAAACCTCAATGTTGCACGAAACTGTCAAGCTTTTACATAGCTCACAACGTAAAAGAATTCACCACAAGACCCGTAGTGGTGGCAACATGCTACCTAAATCAACTCCTCATGGTCCAACCAATACTCATTAGTGAGTTGGACCCATTGACCCAAACCTAACATCCCAACGGGCTTACCAAATAGCCTAACCAATTGACAAGTAGTCAATGAGTTTGAATTAGCTATTCAATATTCTTTACCTAAACTGCCTTAGGGGTTCAGGCACATTTCATTCTGAGTGTGCCACACCTGCAAAGTGCAAACAAATTTTGACGACCCCGCCAAATGTGCACCCCCCCTCTCCCACCTAGAAGTGTTTGGCCACTGAAGGCGGTCATCCGAGTGCTAACAGGAACGGGCATTACTAGTGAGTGTGTGTGTGTGTATATAATTCAGCGTGCCCCCAATGTGTATGTGCCCTGATTTTTTTTAAATATCATGCCGATGTGTCCATAGCATTTCTTGTCCGTGTTCTTTCTTCTTAGGTGCTAAAAATCATTTGTACACATGAAGGTGCTAGATGCTTCAACAACATATAAGTTGCATAACTCCCTTATAACTAAAAAAGTTTATAGTCATGACATTGTTTGTATTTTGGCTGTTATTGAAACTGCTATTTGATGTATCATGGCTGGCTTGCTACTCAAGTATGATGTCATACACAATAAAATAAAGTAAAATGGAGCTTACTTCGCTTCGCAGTTAGGCCTACAGGAGTGACAGATTCTGCTCGCATAGTTCGCCTTATGCATAGCATCAACGACAACCAAATCGTATCCGTCATGGTCACCCTGTATATTGTAGGGATATGAGGTATGCACAGGAAACAATAATAACCCCTTGAATCCCAACTGTGAGCAAAAAAGGAACACACCTTTGGCCTCTCCAAATAAATATTGTAAAATTCAGGTGCTGGATCTTGATTATTTTTTTGCAAAGATCTAATTCCATCCTGCTTCTCAAACCATTTCCAAGCCGGATAAACCTAAGCATATAAGTAACAGAAAAGCACATGTCAGCTTTGAAATCCACAATACATACACAATATCTATTTCAATGCTCTTAAATGAAGCTAAGAATGAAGTGTAAAATGTAAGCAGCCTGGGATACATATATGGTTTATAAATATCAAGCATGCCAAAGAGGCACAAGGGTACCAGGGGCCTTATAGTGATTGAACGAGAAAACTCACTATTATGCAGCTGTGTCCACTTCATAAGTCTTTAAATATTTTTTCTGGTAAAAATTTTAAGTGTGAGGTAAAAAAACTTATGTTTACGAACATATATTTAATGGAGACACATATCGACTTGATGTATGTATAATAGCACATATATAACTTGCTCACGAATTTGGTAAAAGAGGAAGAGTACAACTGTGAACCTATGACCTATAGACACGAACAAGGGTGTCGAGTGTCGACACAGACACTGGTGTCGGACACGGCAACGTCATAAAAGATGGATACGGGGATATATATATATATATATATATATATATATATATATATATATATATATATATATATATATATATATATATATATATATATATATATATATATACACACACACACACACCCACACCCACATGTCCCCGTATCCATCTTATATATACCCTCTCTCTCTCTCTCTCTCTCTCTCTCTCTCTCTCTCTCTCTCTCTCTCTCTCACGCGCGCGCGAGAGCGGCAACCCCGTACCCCGACCACCCTCCACCTCCGGCTCCCCCCTCCAGCATTTCCGCCGGCACCCCATCTCCTCCAGCTCCGGCTCCAACATCGCCTCCTCTCCCCTTCGACTCCGGCACCCCATCTCCGGCCCCGTTCCCCTCCGTCAGGCCAGCCCAACTGGTGAATCGCAGTCGCCCCCTCCAGCAAGCACCCCCGATGGTCGTGGGTGCCTACCGGAGGGGGCGACTGCGATTCACTAGCCGGGCTGGCCTGACGGAGGGGAAGGTGGACCGGTGGGGAAGGGGGGGCTGCGATCAGCACCAAGGGGAGGGGGGGCTGCGATTGGCAACATAGGGAGGTGGGCTGCGATCGGTGCCGGAGGGGAAGGGGGGACTGAGATCGGCACCGGAGGCCTGGCTGCCCTGGCGTGGCTGCGTGCGTCGGAGACGAGAGCCTCGACCGCTCGCGAGCGAGAGAGAGGGGGGGGGATTGGGTACAGCTGTTATACAGCTATTTTTTTTTTTTTAATAAATGGATGGCCAGATGGTTTTAATCGGAGGGCTAGCAGCTGACAACCTAATTTCGAATTAGGCTGTCAGCTCATACCCCGTATTCTCTCTCTCTCTCTCTCTCTCTCTCTCTCTATATATATATATATATATATATATATATATATATATATATATATCATGAAATTGATATAAATTAAACATTACTAACCCTTTGGAATTCAACTACCATTTCCCTCTGTTCACCTGATTGGAGAAGGGAGAGATTCACAATATTCGATTTAATAACATAGAGCGATGGTATCATGCTGTGTCGACACGGGTGGACAAGGGAATCCGTGTCGACACTGGTGAACACGGCTCCGATGGCTCAATTAGAGGTGTCCCCAATATCTTAGTTGTGAGCTAAACCAAGGTGCTGTAAGGAGATTCTTAAGAGTTACACCTTACAACTGATGAGAAACCGGCAGTATCCAACAAGCAATAGGTGAGTAACAACCAGAATTAGGAATTATTGCCTACAAATCTGCACACAACAGTCTCCTAGTTTAGGACTTCTGGATAGTTTTGTGCAGATCATGAAGTTAATTTCAACCGGAATGCATTTAAGAAGAAAAACACTAAAATTAGGGTAAGTTTATGATATGGCATGCATAAAGTTCAACAGAAAATGCCCTATCACAACAAATCAATATTAATTGAATCAAAACTAAGGATAGTGAATACTAAATAACTCACCAGTAAAGATTGGCTCCTTATGCAGCAAATAAGGAACAGACAACAAAGATGAAGAAACAATAAGAAGAAGAATGAACTCAGGGCTGTTTTAGATATTTGCCACCAATTCGCAACATCTAAGTAAATAAGCCTAAATATATAAGGCAAGAGAATAACGATATTGTGACGAGAAAAAGAAAGTATAGAAATTGAACTAGAATAAGAAAAGAGGAGGAATGAATGAAGAGATAAAGGAGGCACACACCAGAAAGAAATTCAACTTAATTGTATCTCAATTTGTTCCATCAATACACCATTAAAGCCTTCTATGGCATATCGTCCCCAGAATAAATAAGAGAGTAAAAGGGGAAGGAGAAGACGTGCAACCCCCCTTTCATGAACCTAAAGAAACTGCAAAGGTTCTTTCCACGTTAATATATTTTGCATGTCTTTTTCTGCGTTCACGTGGGACTAACATTTAGTGCCCCCATTTTCAATTTAGTTCATTAATGCAGCAGAATAAATTAAGCAATCTAAATTTCTTTTGACTCCCAAACAACTTCTAATCACAGCCATTATTCTACCTAACCAAAAAAAACATTAAAAAAAAAGTAAAAGACAAGAAGAAAGAACATTAAAATCCTACAATAAAGCCAAGAAGAGCTTGAAGGGATGGTCACAGAAGCTCGATAGTGATCCAGATGGCCTCCAACACCCACCCTTCTTCTCCAATTGAGTCTCGATACATCTATTTGTCATAGAATTAGTTTTTTTACTTCGCTAAAGTCCGTGCGTCACTCAAACCACCTCCTCGTAGCCCATTCAGCCTTCCACAAAGTTGTCCCACACATGGACCTTCCCTCACTGCGCACACACAAGAGAAGAGATGGGCGAAAGAAAACTCTATTACAACGGAAAATTACACTTCTCTAAGGTGAGGAGCAAATGAGACATCTCCAATATTTATAGGTTACAACTTAAAAGTATGTACTAGATAGGCCATGATTATGGCACTTATCTCAAACCTAACGGGTGGGAACATTCTAAAGTTCTCCACACATTTTTAAAATAAATACTATAAAAGATATTTCACAATATGCTAGAATATTCTAGAGAACCTAGGATGGCTCCATAGAATTCTAGAAATTCCAGATAAGCCTTCATCCTCCAAGCACCCCTCAGGTGTTTGCTTGAATGCCTCAGGAACTTGGCTAAGCACAAGCGATGCGAAATAGTGTAGGTGTAACATGTAGCTTCAATAAGTATACAAAATGAAAATAGTGGAATAGGAATGAAAATGTGGCCCACGTTAAAACCAATAACCACGAGCACCAACCCTAACACATACACACATACTTGATTGTTGTGCGTTTCATCTCATAATAGTATAAAAGCATAAACGTGATTTGTGTCCACGGCCACCTCTAGTTCTTAGATCTAACAGGTTTATCTCAGATATTGCAATTATCTTTACTATAACTCCTGGACTTCTTCACTGCTTGCCCACACGGTGTATCCACAAAAGTCTCACATGGACCATTTGTTTTTTCAAGTGTGGGTTTTTGCCCCACGAAACATATGCAAGCTTTCACATTATTCACGAGCGCGGGTTTTTGCCCACGAAACATTGAAAGTTTTCACATTATGCACACACACACACACACACACGAAAAAAACAAGGGAGACATAGTCAAAACCCCCTTTTGGGAGATGCTTTTGAGCTCCAATCCCGACAACATTGTTTGAGCTCTAGTTCCTTCTGAAAAGACATGTTTTACATCAAACCCCCCAGCCGCCAGTGTTGACTTTTCAACCCATTATAAATGACAAAATTACCCTTCCTTCACTTATTATAGTACTAATTTGGTTGGAAGTATCAATTCGGCTGCTACAGTGTGGTTTGAAGTATCAATTCGGTTGCTATAATGATTTCATTGTAGCAACAATTAAATCACTTTCAACCGAATTGTTACCGCTACAGTGAAATCATTGTAGCTGCTACAGTGATTTCACTGTAACAATCAGTGTACGATTTGGAGTATCAATTTGGGCAACATAGTAAAAATTTGGTAGCTACAATGATGTTATTTCACTCATGCTGGATTCATACTATGCTATAGTGAAATCATTGTAGCATTCATTGTACATGCACTATTAGCGAATTGTTACTCTAACCTACCGAATTGAAACTCCAGGGAACCAAACAAAAAAAAAATTACTGTAGGGGTAAAATTGGCATTTAAAAAAAAGTGGTTATGGGTGGGCATAACGCTAAACGAAACTAAGCCAAGGGTTTATCGCAATACACGGTCAGTCATAAGGGCCATAAGCTAATAACCCCAAAAAACAATACACTCATCCAATAAAATTGAACGGATAAAAAGTAAAAACTAAAAAACATCCACAGATGTAAGCAAGGTCTCTGTAGCAGTGCTCAAGTAATGTGTGGGAATTCTAAACCATGAGACCAGAGATTGCAATGGTAATGATGTATCCAAATTATGATAGACGAACTGGAAAGGGTGAACTCTGGTTTATGAAACTTGAAATCTGAACTCATTATCAGTGACCTAATATTATTGGCATACCATGTACAAAACTCAAACGTGCTCAATTATCTCATCACAAAATATTTTTAACTGACTTATGTGAAGCCAAAAAAAATGCATTAAAGGAAGTTGAGTTTCAACACAAACCTTCTAAAATCTGACAAAATATTTCTAACAAGTCATCTCCTGTATAGTCAATGGTATATAACAATCTGATGAGCATTATAATGGTTTGAAACCAAACAATATCTGGAGCATTATCCCCTTTGACCTCATTCCAAAAGGGGAGAAAAAAAATGGTGAATTTGAAAATCGAGCAGCACAAGATGATAATTACAAGATGAACAAACTACGACAAAAGGTACTTGGGTGGATACAATATGCATACCTCTCCCAAAAATTCAACTACAAAATCCTCTTGACCAAAGCCTTCCTCTTTGTTGCAAACAACTCCTAGTCCCTGATGCAAGTAGATGAAAGACTATTAATAAATAAATATCAAGAACTCTGTCTGTTGATCTATAACATACCATGACCGTTTACCTTCCTATAAGCAACATAATTATCATCAGTGCGAGTTTGCATGGACATCGAGATGGCCTGGCACATTTTCAAAACACGTGCATCACCGCCCTCCTCAGCGTTCTTTCGAATTTCTTCCACAACCGGATGTAACGGATAAACCATTGGGGTGTTTCCAGCACCGGTGAAGTGCCTGACTTGCTTATTTAATAAGCACAGGAGCACCTGATAATAATGCCTTGGCTAAGATTCACATGCTACTGGGAACAACATAAATAAAAAAAGAAGAGAAAAGGTCACCAATGCCTCAAGCATACCTCTTCAATAAATTTATGTTTCTCAACAAGTGGCCACTCTGGTTCTTTTGGCATAGTGTCAAGAAGAAGATTATGCGTATAAGGATCAATACCATATACTTCTTGTTCTAGGACTTCTACTCCAAGCATTTTTCTGGGTTTATATTCCTTCACCTCAGGGAGTTCCATATCAGACTCATCCACACCACTTTTTTGTGCTATGAGTTTTTCCGTGTAATCATCAGGTAAAGCAACCCGCATCTTTCGTTGAACTTCTTCTTCATCTGCTATGACAAGATACCTGTCAATAACTTCATATTTCCTAGTAATTGGAGGGACAAGGCTCACTTTTGTCATGCGAGCACCCCATTCTCTGTCCTCTGTCGTGGAATCCAAGGTATCATCGGTCATTGAATACCCAACAGCTTTTATATCGCCTGTCCCATCTCCCAATTGCAAGTCCAAGTCACTTTCCGTATCTGAAGCAGTACTCTCAGCTTCTACTCTAACATCTTCTTCAGAGAGATCATCATCATGGTCATCAGATGTTTCACTTTCAGAACCCCTATATTTCTTCTTTAATTTAGAGAGGCTCCTTTTAATTTCATGATCAAATGCATAGGATCCATAATCTGTTCCACCATTGGCATATGATGTGCTTTGAGTTCTATGCATGCCCTTCTTTCCACTCATAACTTTGTTTTGCTTCTTTGTATATTTGGCTGCTGATGAAAAGAATCCTGCATCTGAGCCATCCTTAAGTGTCTTTATCATTTCATCACTTTCTCTAGACAACTGGTTTTCCTTCAAACTCTCCGCCAATTGGATAAAAGACATAATAATTTGCTTCAAGTCACCAGCATCAACCCGATTTTTTGCTCTGCAATAACACAATTTTTTTAAATTGAAATCAATATCATTATGTAGCGGAAAAATCAAGAGGTAAAATCTATAGCACATTGTTGCGAAAGCATGAGTATATCAAAATTAAAACTGGGAAGCACCATCCCTCACATGAAAGCAAACCCTCTTGGCACCTTTCGATCATTCAAGAAACACTGTATGTTTTTGGAATTTCGTAACAGTTCAAGACATTAAATCACGTAAATTATCAAAACCTTTAAGAATCAGCAAAGCACCCAATCTTACTTTAATGCATCCCGACACATTCGGCTGATGTCGTCTTTGACAGAATTTAAGCCATAACGAACATAATAACCACTTTTCATCCTATCTTCAATTTTTGCAACCTGTACAAAAGAATAATTTAAAAGTTAAAACAGAGATGTGAACTTCAATAGAGGTCAGGCATTTTTTGCAATGATATATGCAAGGAATTTAGGTAGTACTTTTGGTATAAAAAACTCAAATCTATTCCCCTTCATTATGTCCTTCAAACTCAAAGCAATAAATTCTTCCATCTTCCGATAATTATTCTGAGACTTCTTAGGCAGCCACTGTCTCATTCGTGCATTCCTTGATGGAATTGCAGAAGACTTCCTTGAATCAAGTAGCTTTGTCCGCTTATAAAAACCTTGCCGGAATGGATGATTTGAAGAATCCTTTCTATCCAACAAACTGACCTCATGACCACCAAAATCCAGCATCTCACCAGAATCATCCAGACAACTGCCTAATCCCCTTAGTGTTTTAGACGCTGGGCTCTTATCAGTTAACTTCTTAAGACTCCGTATCTTCGTATATGATTCCTCAAGATTCTTGGTGTTGCGTGAACTCAAGCTCTTTATCCACTTTATATTCAGATATTTGGATTCTAAATCCTTAAACTGACAGCATCCTCTTATATCAATAGAAGACAAGCAAGGGAATAACTGCAAGGCTTCCTCAAGTACACGAGCACTGACATTGGAACACCCTGTTAAGACTAGAGATGTTACATTTTTTTTGTCATAACCACCCTGCAACACCAAGAAAAGGAAGCCTCATGAGTCATAATAATGATGAATGAACAACAACAGTGTACAAACAAAAAGGGAAACCTACCATAATGCTCAGGAACATAGAATCAGTACAGTTGGGACCAGCATATGACAAATCAACATGTTTGCATAAATTCTTGTAGAACCTAACTGCTGTATTCCAGCGTTTGCAAGTAATAGCAGAAGAGACAAGTGATTTCATGTCAGTTCTCAGAAAATGAAAGATCCTTGCTAATATACGGCCATTGAGTAAACCCCAATTATCAGTCTCTGCAAGAGGAGTACTGTCCTTTTCAACAGAAGCAGCTTCACCACACAAATCTTCGAAAGATCGGTCATTCTTCAGCCCATCAAGTAATTCCTCTTCAGTTTCAGACTCTTCATCACTTCTATCAAAAAGCAGCCGAGCTCTTTTTACGGAACGAGTATTGTCTTCATAAAAACCACACATACTGTCCCCTGCATTAGGATAGTGATGTCAGATACGAATACGATATGACAAAAGATGAACATGCACACATCACTCATGCTTACATAAACAATGTTTTTATAAGCATATAAGAAACCGGTCATGCGTATGATTTTGACCACCTTGACATCAGAGAAGTGGTCAAAAGTACGTGAAACTTGGTGGGCCCAAGAATGGTCGAAACTAAAAGAAACTGGTGCATACAAAACTTAATGCCAGCTCTTTTTAGTACAGTTTGGTTGAATGGTCGAAAGGTGCACCACTTCACCAAAGGTGGGAGTGGAAATGGGTTGGGGGAATAAAGATTCAAGGATGGAACAAATATGATAAATTCATATTACTGAAAACACACAACACAAAACACACACACATGGGAGCACACCAAACAGAAAACAAAGTGATAGATACTAATTAATAATTACAGTGAACCCAAGATTTATCTGATCAAATGAGGCCCGCTTTAGAGGCAACTTAAAAATGACAAGTTTCACATAAGAGTTTAATAGAATTGTACAGACGATATGAAAGTAACCTTCGCATACTAGCTGTGCCAAGATATTTGTGTTGCACCAATTGGAGAGAGAAAAACAAGAGAGAGGGGTGGGTGGGTGGGTGGGTGGGTTGTAATGGGATGTGCGTGTGTGTGTGTGTGTATGGGTGGGTGGGTGGGTGGTGGTGTGTGTGGGTGTGTGTGTGTGTGGTGGGGTGGGGTGTTGGTCAAATTAGTCTCTTTGCTCCAAGGGAAAATGGTTGGACACTAAAAATGAAACTTCTCAAAAAATTTGATCAATCCATAAATTAAATTAGCGTGTGTAAACATGTGTGCACACAATGCATGCAGAGGCATAACAAGGAAATGGATATATATATATATATATATATATATATATATATATATATATATATATATATATAGAGAGAGAGAGAGAGAGAGAGAGAGAGAGAGACCCACCTGATTTCCAAAACTTGTCCCCTGACAACTCATGAGCTAGAACAGAACTCTTTGTAATAGAAGAATTAAACGGGAAGTGTTTATCCACCTCCTTTTTAGGCTGCCTTGCACTAAGCCATGGATCCAAAACCTCATTTATAGAAGCAGCAAACTCTCGGTTCTTGTAAGATTTCATGACAAGCTCGTGCAGCTTACCACGCATATAGCCAATGAACTGAGGATGCACGCTGTGAAATGAATTAGAAGCATTGCCCGCTTCATTATGGACCACCTGCGACTGTGACAGAGCAGCAGCAGCAACAGGAGAAGAAGAAGAGGAAGAAGAATTTGTAGGTGGTACCATTGCATCTTGAGTATTGACAGCTTCAAAAGCCGCTGAATTTGTAGCAATAGGAAGCCAAACATTATCAATCTTCCTGAAGATACTGCTATGCTCTGTGATGGTACCTTTAACAGCTAATTCCTGCAATTCGGAATACGATGACGGACCACGTTCATGACCCGCACCATCCAAATAGTACCAATCACCCAGATCAACTGACAATTCATCAATAGTGCAGACATGATCCCTGGGAATATTAAGGACAGCCCTGCACATGTGTGAACTCTGCAAATCATGTTCATGAGTCTTCTTCAAACTATAAGACCCTTCAGAAAATGAAACCCTGTCACTACTTGTGGAGTATGGTCGTGACGACCTTGGAGTGTGCCGTTCACTGCCTTTCACTTTCACACGAGGTTCAAAAGTGCCATGGTCCTTAACGACGCATGCATTTATCCTAACCACTGGGAGCATTGTTCCTTTCACACCCCTAGGTAACGGCAGCTTGATTTGGCCTGCTCTGGCTGCAAGCATGTTTTTGTTTGTGTCATTACCGCTATCACTCTTATCTTCCATTGATGAGAAACCCCAAGGAGGTAGATCGAGTTTTTTGATGCGTGAAGGATAGTAGAGATCATCCCTACTGAACCACCGAGGGTCCTCATTCCCACACTTCGGCATCTGACAAAGGGGATAGCCTTCATTGAGGATAAGCTTTTTTTTGTAGTATCTATCTTGACCAGCTTCCTCATTCCTCTTCCAGTCACCACCCTTGCAAGACCACCTGCCAGCAAACCAGTCACTGAAACCAACATTATGAATGGGATACTCCTTCTCACAGGGTGCACTAAGTCTGTTTTCCATAGCCTCCCTTGACAAGCCTTCAAAAGTTCTACCAGCTCCCTCGTCCCTGGGATGTCCAGACGGCTCATACATGCGAGCTCGGGATCGTGTGAAACCTGCATGTTCACATAACAAACCACTCAGCAAACCCATAATCTACATACTTCATCTCATGAGAAGGATCGAGATTGAGAACAAAAGGATAGAAAATAATGGAAGAAGATAACAAGGGGAAGCATTTACAAAGAAATCGTGACATTGGCAAACCCAATAGAAGATGTTCATATATTACTTTGAGAATGAATTGGAAGAAAATGATGATAAAACATAATCATAACCAACAAGCCATATCAGAACAATTTGGGATCAGCTCTACATATCTTTCTTCTCTTAATACAGGCTACAGGTACAACCTCTGTCATGTCATCCTAGCCTTATCTTACAACTCTCATCCACCTATCAAATGTTTTCTCTTCTTCCTTGACCTTTCACTACCAAAACAGTCTCAGATCTCCACTGCACATGCCCAAGTCATCTCAGTCGGTTCTTCAACACTTCATAGTCAACTTCTGCATCTATTTCTCATGTGCTTCACTTATTGTATGTGCTCAGCACCTCTCTTCATCACCCAACATGTCACTGTACACAGGAAGTAGGTCTTATTGGCTTCCTGTAAAATTTTCTTAGACTGAAACCGAACAATTTTTTTTGTTACAAGTTCAATACCAGAATACTCCTCTTTGTTCTGTTCTGATTAGACAATAAAAAATAAGCTGAACTGAACCAGCATTCAGTCCACAATAAAGAACAGCTGAATTATGTTGCAAGCTCAATCACAGATTAATATCGCAACCAGTTTTCATTGGATCCAAATTTATAGATTAATATTATCTTACTACATCAAGCAGTGTGATCTGATATAGTCGGTTAAAGAGGAAGCCAAACCATAATAGTCGAAATTCGACAAATGGAGAAACAAAGTAATAGAGCCGTAAATGAACAATACTAGTAAAATTAGAAGCGAATAAAATTAGTATAACCACTTAAGGACCATACCTTCGGAATGACCCCAATTCTCCCAATCTACATACTCGAAATTTGCATGAAGAGCTTCTGCAATAGTGTAAATTGCCAAAAACAGTAAAAAAATAGGATCAAGGAGTGGTTACTGAGAAATCAAAAGTGAGAGAGGGGCAAACAGGTTGGTGGCAGGGGTGTTTTTGTCCTGTGCACAAGGAAAAGGAAAACAAAATTACCTCCAAGAGTCTCAAGTTCCTTTCCATTGATAACAGTATGGCCATCCAACAAGGCTACAACCCTCTCATCAATGCGAAGATCCTCAATGAATTCAGGTGCAGTCGAACCATTCTCCACGTGAAACACCTGCTGCATCTTTGGGATGGATGTTTCCTGGGTAAAATCTCCAGCGTCAGCTAACAAATTCCCAGGGGCTTCCGGAGGGCTTACCATCTGAGTCACAACATCTGAAAAAATGGAGGGTAAGTCCATGGGCACCAACGGAGATGCTGCATTTTCAACAGTTACCCACCGATCGGTGTCATAATGCTTTATCAAATGATCAGAAAGGAGGCGGCCTTCGTCTACGAGCTTTTTCAGGTCAGCTAATCTGGAGGGCCCTTGCTCAATACCAAACTGATCAATATAAAACCATTTTCCCTCCCTTGAATCAGCTGTTACAATATCATGGGGTGGAGTGTCGCATATATCCATATCCTCTTCCATTGATGCCAGCTCTTCAAGAACCCCATTGCTCTCAGGTTGAGGAGGAAAGGGGGGAGGAGGAAGGGGAGGAGGAGGGGGAGGAGGAAGGGGAGATTCATTGAACTCCTTAGTTGAATTGTCTAATGATTGCTTCTTGTCAGATTTATCATTCGCACTTCTGTCACGACTACTGCTGCTGTTTGATTGCTTGGCTGAATTTTCCTTGAATGAGTCTTTCGACTCTTTTCCACTGCACTCCCTTCGTGACAGCCTCTCCTCATGCCGACTGTTTTGCTGCCTTTCACTCCCTGCGTTCTTCTTGTGCAGTTCTCGGTGATCAATGGTCCTCCCACGATCATGTTGGGAGCGCTCTGGACGTCCTGGGGTCCGGTCCCTATGATCTGCATGTCGGACTCGTTCATGGGGAGATCGGTCAGAGCGGCTGGGGGTTCGATCCCTGCGCTCAAGGGGGCGTGCCCTGTCAAGTGGGGAACGCTCCGAATAACTTGGGCTCCGGTCCCTGTGATCATGGTGGCGGGCCCGCTCACGAGGAGATCGTTCCAAATAACCTGGGCTTCGGCCATGCCTGTCATGGCCTCCTCGGGATGGCAGAGATGATTCGTGGTGCCTGGACGAAGAGTACCTGCTGGCAGATGAAACCCTTGACGATGCATCACGGTGCAACCTCCGGACCTTCGACCCTGAAAGATCTGTGGATTCTGAATGGCATTTGTGACTGCTGCCATCAGATTCTGTAAAATTCCGTTTTGGCCAGTCTTCCACATGATGATCCTTGTTATGGCTCTTCCCATTGTTGATCTCAGACTTGTACTGACTCAGCTCCTCTTCAGCAGCCCGCGAGTACTTCTTAGAATCCCGCTCGTGGGCACCTCCATCAGACTTTAAAGGCCTCTTCCGATGGTCTCTCTCGCTCAAGCCCCCGCCTTTCCTCCAGTAACCATCGTCTGGGGACCGGACCCGCACCCGCTCACATCCATCCTTCCGACATCTCTCTGGAACAAACTCCCCCTTCTCCAATTCCACCTTCCCTCTTCTCCCGGATGCAGTATCTGACTTGTCAGATCCCCTGCCTTTCCTCGATTTATCCGATATGAATTCTCCCTTCTCCACTTCACCTCTCACCCCTCTCTCCGGAATGAACTCTCCTGCTTCCACTTCACCTCTGCGCCATCTCTCCGAGAACTCTCGCTTATCCAATTCCCCATTCTGCTGCTCCCCCTTCTCAGTTTCCCCCCTCCGGCGCCTCTCCGGCACAAGCTCGCCTTTCTCCAGCTCGACTCTCCTCGTGCGCTCTTCCGATTTCCGACCTTTCTCGACACCCACTTCTCCTTTTCTCTCCAGCTGTTTCCCGTTCGTCGCTGTATTCATCTGCTTCTCCGGCTTGAACACCTTCGAAGCGAGTAAGCCACCGCCACCGCCGCAGTATGCCTCTGAAACCGGGAATCTCTCCATGACATGCTGCGAGGTCGCGCACGCAACTCCTCCATCGCCCATGGAAGTGCGACCGGAACCCTAGCGGTGGGTCCGAGCAGGACCCGAGCAGACGGCAGCCCTAGCTCGGTAGCAACTCCGGGCTGTCGATGCTCATGCTGCAGCCGATGGAAACCCTCCCGCGCACCACGGCTCCAAGAATCAAGGTCCGCTCCGAGAAACAAAACCCTAATTCAGGTCAAGGAAAGAAACCGGTGAGGCTTCGAAATCAAGAACGCAATGCAGGGATTCGAATTGGAGAGCAGAGGGGACAAGGGACCATGGATTGTAAACCCTAGGGTTCAAATTGGAAGGAAAACGATGAGAGGACGGAGAATAGAACTCACCGGCGGTGGAGATCTGCGGACCAGATCCCACCTCGTGTATGGATCAGATGCGCAGCTCTCCGTCTCTCTCTCTCTCTCTTTCTCTCTGTCTGTCTGTCTCTCTCTCTCTCTCTCTTCTCTCTCTTTCTCTGTGCGTCTCTCTATCGCCGTCGGTCTCCCTCGCGCTCGCTCGCTCTTTCTTCGGAGGAGACGACGGAGTTCTTCCGTTTAATTTATCTTTTTTTAATTCTTGGGCCCTCTCTCTCTCTCTCTCTCTCTCTCTCTCTCTCTCTAAATATGATGTACGAGCAAATGCCACTAGATTCGCAAGCCCGACTCCCAATATCAGCCGTTCGATTGCAACAGCACGCTAAAGCCTGGTCTCCTCCAGTGATGGAGGGGATTTGAGTTGCGTTCTACTATATAATTTTAAATTTTGGAAAAATAGGTGTTAGATCCCATACAAAGATCGGATTAATGAATAGGGCACTCATAAGATCCTTAAAGAGGAGGACCTAAATCATTTTTATAAATCAAAATTTGTCCCCCTTTCTTCTTTCTCTTTTTCTGTTCTCTCTTGAGCAGCTGGCGACAGCAGCAGCGACGCAGTGAGCGATGGGCGGCAACATTAGCAGCACAGCGGTGGCGAGCAGCAGCGGATGACGACGGCGAGCAGCAAAGATGAGACATAGCGGTCCGACGAGCAACAGGGGTGGCACGAGTCGTATTTGCTCATTGCCGTTTCCGAGTAGTAGAGACGAGAGGCGAAGGCAACGAGCGGGTTCGGTCTAGTTCGGGTTCGGGTTAGGATTAGATCTAGGACACTAGGGTTCATCCCATGGCCTGTAGATCTTAAGTTTTAGGATTATATCTAGAGTTTAGGCTTTAGGATTAGGTCCACGGTTTACCCCATGTCATGTAGATCTTATGTTTTAGGTTCCGATTAGGTCTAATGTTCACCCCATGGCCTGTAGATCTTAAGTTTTAGGTTTAGTTTAGAGGAAAGTGGCATTCAAATAAAAATTTGAAGCCGATTGGGAGACATTTTCGTCCTCTGTACTTAAAGGGATCTCATGTTTTTGATCGTTCGTTATGTCCCTCTTAATTTTTTGGACAAATTATAAAAACCCCTTCTGAATATGCACCTCATTTTAATTTGTTCTCAATTTTTTTAAAAAACAAACAATTTGAACCCTGGATTATGATCCGTTTACATTTGACCCCTCCATGAACTTTTTTATCTCGAAAATGCGCTTATCAATGTTTAATAAGACTCAAATGAATTTGTGCTAACTAAGATATGGATATTTTTGAAATAAAAGTTGACAAAGGGGGTAAATCCAGATGTAACATAGTTCAGCGATCAAATTGTTAAAAAAAAAAAAGGACCAATATGAAATGAGGTGGATAGTTGAAGGGAGGTTTTGTACTTTACCGTAATTTTTATTATTTTTCAATTGTCTCTAATCTAAATGTCTCCTCTTTCTATTTATCATATTTTTTTTTTTTGAAATCATTTTGATGATCTTATATTGGTATCCACAATAATCCCAAAATATTAATATCCTCGTCACCCTTTGCTCCCGATCCCGTTCATCATCGTCCTTGTCTTTTCACCCCCACCCCCTCTGACTTCGATATCGTCCCACTGCCCTCTTTTCCGATGAGACCCCCAACTCCTCTTCCTCTCTTGTCCACCTCATTTATCCTCCTCCTATTTTCCCCCACATCTTTTGGTGTTGAAACCATAGGTACAGGGGGATATTTTTCGCTGGTCCGAGCGGTTGCCCTGCAAGACAGAAAAAGCGTGAGAACAGCTGGCTCCCTTTGGAGCGCAGACCCTCCGACGCTCAAGTCAGAACAGGTATGAATAGAGGAGAGCTGTAGTAGTTGGAAAATGGTTAGATTTTTGGGTTTTGAACATGTACTTTGGAGCCGGGGGTGGTACCTTTATAGTCTTTTGCAGCCCGTCAAAGCCTGACACATGGCGGCTTCTTCCCTCACCTTTTGTGCCCCCATGTGCCAGTCCACATGCGCTCTGACGGCCTTTGTCGTCTAGCCTGTCAGGCGGTGGTAAAAGGGGATGCACCGGTCTTGTCCTTGCCAGGTGGAGATTCTGGAAAGCTCTAGTCTGGGAGGTCCTAGACCGACTTTGGCCGGCTTCCATGGACTATGTGGGGGAAAATCTTCGTGCCGACCCGAAGACTCTCGCAGCACCAGTCAATTGGAGTCGAAGTTGATGTCGAAGATCGTTGATCGATCTGTTGATTGAAGTCGAAGCCTTTTGATATGCAAATAGAGGAATGCAATCAGAGAAATTGTGACACGAGATGTGATCTCGGAGTTCAGCCGAAGCCTACGTCTCCGTGCTATAGGGAGCAACCCGAATTCACTAACACTTCAGTTGAAGTGACCTCGACAGGCCGAGTGTCACTGAAAGCTCTCTGATCTCTTCGAAATAGAAAAGAAGATCAAAGAGAGATGGTAGATCGGAAGTTAGAAATCCCAGAGCTCTGGTTTCTTAGAACTGAGAATTC
Organism: Chamaelirium japonicum; assembly: GCA_947650365.1. NCBI lineage: Eukaryota > Viridiplantae > Streptophyta > Magnoliopsida > Liliales > Melanthiaceae > Chamaelirium > Chamaelirium japonicum. The sequence goes on along the minus strand of OX393560.1, from coordinate 25,496,025 downwards.
GATCTCTTTTCAGAATCGATCCTTTTACATTCGAAGGCTCCGCTATTTATAGGCTTCTTTGGTGGGGAATTCCGGGGTAAATGGCGGTTTCTGCTGCCGTATCTGGGGATCATCCAGGCAGGGTCGGTGGGTCCCGTGGTAGTCCTCGTGGGCCCACCAGGCAGGGCCGGTGGGTCCCGTGGTAGTCCTCGTGGGCCCACCAGGCAGGGCCGGTGGGTCCCGTGGTAGTCCTCGTGGGCCCACCAGGCAAGGCCGGTGGGTCCTGTGGTAGTCCTCGTGGGCCCACCAGGTAGGGCCGGTGGGTCCTGTGGTAGTCCTCGTGGGCCCACCAGGCAGGGCCGGTGGGTCCCGTGGTAGTCCTCGTGGGCCCACCAGGCAGGGCCGGTGGGTCCCGTGGTAGTAGGTAAACTTATGCCAAAATTTGCACCCACAGACTACAATCGTCCACATAGCTCCACGGGGGTGATGACATCTGTCGGTTTGATACCGCCTTACTTTGGACGACCTCTGTGAGGAAGAGGGCGAGCTCCTGGTCGAGGGTGGGGGAACCTTCAGAACCTCTTCTACCATCAACAGGCGGACTCCTTGGCCGTTGGCGTGATCAGGCGAGCTCCTGAGCGAGCTGTGGGTGTTGGGTTTGACAAGCTCCTGAGCAAGTTATGGGTGTTCGTAGATATCATTCTAAGTTTCCTATTAGCAAAGAGGGGCGATCTTTCCACATGCGAACTAGTCGCTGGGCGGGCTATGAGCACCGGCCACTAGGCGACCTCTACCTCATGCGAGCTGGTCGTATGCGCTCAGTGTCGGCCCTGGGTGGACTGTAAGCCACAGCCACAGGCGGTCTCTGTCCAAGAGACGCAACGATCCGTCAGAGCAAGCGTCGAGCGGGCTACGAGCACCGGCCACTGGGCGACCTCTACCATGTGCGAGCTGGTCGCATGTGGTCAGGGTCAGCCCTGGGCGGGTTGTAAGCCACGGCCATAGGCGGCCTCGCGTAGAGAGTTTAGACTCGCAGTACCTCACAAATGAGGCCTCGAGGAGGATATTGCTCTGTCCAGGGGACACAGTGACTCGCTACTGCAAGCGTCGGACGGGCTACGGGCATCGGCCACTGGGCGACCTCTACTATATGCAAGCTAGTTGTATGTGGTCAGAGTCAGCCCTGAGCGGGCTGCGACCTCACAATCTTTGGTTGACCGGAAAGAACCAGTCTCTGCGCTACAGGGAACGGTACAGTGTCTTCGCGCCTTTTGTGCTTGTGAAGTTCATGAAGGCGTACCCCCAAGTGGTCCACCCTTAAATCCAGGGGAAGATACAAGAAGTTGTATTATGTGGCATCGCCTCCTTGTTTCTTCAGAGTCTCCCCTGAGAAAGTGCTCATCGAGCAGCTCCCAAAGTTGAACCTTGCTTAGCTTGTTCGAGAGGCTCTTGATCATGAGGGTAATGTTCCAAGTGATAGCTCCTCCACTATCAACCCCCTCCTCTCTAAACTCGAAGCCTTCGGCGGGGTGCCGGAGCGGATTTCTTTTGTATCTCGAAAACAACTTTTTGCGAATGAGCCTGTTGATCCACCATCTCGGCCTGGCTGTTGTTGTTGATTTTTCCAGTGACCATCATTACCCCCTCCTGAGGGAGTGGCTAAGCCGTTGTGCCACTCGCTTAGGAGTCTAGCAAGGTTTTCCCACTTTAGATCATGCTTCAGCCTGGTGGGTATCCGACGAGCTAACACGCGAGCCCGATCGACCCCTAGGGGAGCTCGACTCAAGGGGCGAGGTCTCCTTTACTTCCAGTTGAAAACTTCTTCACCTCATGTGGGATGGCATCCGGGCGTGATGTGGAGTGCCAGATTTGTGTATATGACAATCCAACATCCGCTAGTGCATGATTCTGGGTGGGTTATGAGCACCAGCCGTGGGGCGACCTTCTTCTGTGTGCGAGCTGATCGCACGCATTCAGGATCGACCCCGAGCGGGCTGCTCGCTTCCAGGATCGAAACCGCTTTTTGCTTCTTCTCGATTCGAATCTAACGGCTCACTATTGTCAAGAGATCCGGTCACATACGATCTAGGTCGGTTTTAAGCGGACCGTGAGCTCCAACCGTCAGCGACCCCTTCGCAGACCCAAGGGACGCACTGATCCGCTACTGCAAGTGCTGGGTAGGCTGTGAGCACCAGCCACGGTGTGACCTCCTCCATGTGCGAGCTAGTCGCATGCGGCGAGGGTCAGCTCTGAGCGGGCTGCTGGCACCAGTCACATGTGGTCTTGCGTAGAGAGCTTTGACTCACAGTACCTCATAAATGAGGTCTCGAGGGAGATGCTGCTCTGTCCAAGGGATGCAGCTATCCGCTACTGCAAGCGTCGGGCGGGTTGTAAGCGCCAGCCGCGGTGCGATCTCCTCCATGTGCGAGCTAGTCGCATGCGGTCGGGGTCAGCTCCAAGCAGGCTGTTGGCACTAGCTACAGGCGGTCTTGCGTAGAGAGCTTTGACTCGTAGTACCTCATGAATGAGGTCTCGAGGGAGATGTTGCTCTGTCCAAGGGATGCAGCTATCCGCTACTGCAAGCGTTGGGCGGGCTCTGAGCACCAGCCGCGGTGCGATCTCCTCCGCGTGCAAGCTAGTCGCATGCGGTCGGGGTCTGCTCTGGACGGGCTGTTGGCACCAGCCATAGGCGGTCTTGCATAGAGAGCTTTGACTCGCAGTACCTCATGAATGAGGTCTCGAGGGAGATGTTGCTCTATCCAAGGGACGCAGCTATCTGCTACTGCAAGCACCGAACAGGCTCTGAGCACTAGCCGTAGTGCGATCTCCTCCGTATGCGAGCTAGTCTCATGCGGTCGGGGTCAGCTCTGGGCGGGCTATTGGCACCAGTCACAGGCGGTCTTGCATAGAGAGATTTGACTCGCGGTACCTCATGAATGAGGTCTCGAGGGAGATACTGCTTTGTCTAAGGGACGCAACTATCCACTACTGCAAGCGTCGGGCGGGCTCTGAGCACCAGCCGCAATGTAATCTCCTTCGCGTGCGAGCTAGTCACATGCGGTCGGGGTTAGCTTTGGGCGGGCTATTGGCACCAGCCACAGGCGGTCTTGAGTAGAGAGCTTTGACTCGTAGTACCTCATGAATGAAGTCTCGAGGGAAATACTGCTCTATCCAAGGGACGCAACTATCCGCTACTGCAAGCGTCGGGCGAGCTGTAAGCACCAACCGCGGTGCGATCTCCTCCGCGTGCAAGCTAGTCACATGCGGTCGGGATCAGCTCCGGGCGGTCTGTTGGCACCAGCCACAGGCGGCCTTGCGTAGGGAGCTTTTACCTATGGGCGAGGCCGCATCTGCGCAGATCCGTATCTACGCCCGTCGTATCGTATTAAATGCGACGCAGGATCGGGGCCCGATGCCCCGAATCTCATCATGAGATCTCTGGCGCCGCTGTGCCATGTGCCACCCCCTGGATGGCTAGGAGTCCGACAGAGGGGATGTTGTTGGTGCCACCTTATTTCTCGCCCACGCGTGCGGACACGCATCACATTTTGATTAGGAGGTGAAATCCGTCGTATCGGCCGCCACTATGCCACCTCGCTCGGCGCGCTCGATCATTAAATGTCGCCCGATTCATCTTCCTTCAATGTGCCTATAAATAGGGGGTAGACGAGGATTTTTTACTTCTCACTGCTGTAACAGCTCTCCCTTGTAGCTCGCCTAAGCACCCTACTATCCTCAAATGGTGACCTCCTCTGCTGCTCCCGCTCCCGTTGTCCCCAGCCCGGGAGGTGAAGCCTCAGAGCCCGCCCTACAGACGACGGTGGTCTGGCTCAAAGACCCATCGGTTTGTCAGTGGGCGACAGCATCAGGGCCGCCATCGACTTCCTCAACGAGATCCTCATCACCGAGATGTCGCTCTCGGGGAGGCCGTCTCGGGGCATAGTGGTCTCTGTGGGACTACTGTGGTCCGGGCTCAGGCTCCCCTTGAGCCACCTCGCCATGGAGTTCCTGGAGCTGACAGGGCTGTGTCCTGCCCAGCTCACCAGGAACTCGTGGGGCGTGCTATTCGGGCTCTCCCAGCTCGAGGTCGCCCTAAAGGTGAGGATCCCCTTGAGCTATCTGCTCAATAAATGGTTTTTGAAGCCCGGGTCGATCTACAACAACATGGGCTGCGGGGTATTCTACCTCGCCGGGAGATCAGGCGAGGTCCTCCCCTTCACCACAATCAAAAGCAAAGACCAATATTGGAAGGACTACCCCTTCGTCACCATGGGTGGGGGGCAAGGGCGCTTCAGCGAGGTTCCCGCCTATCCGGGTATGCCCACCCAGTCAGTCTTTCGGGAGATTGCCTTCTACCGGGCGAGGAAGAAGAAGTGCATCGCCCCCGAGAGGGAGCGATCACTCGACGACGCCATTATCCACTACCTCGGAGGGCGGACCCCCGAGAAGATCACAGCTCCGGACTTCGCTTTCCAGCTGAAGGATGGGAAGACAGTCGCTATTATGCTTAAGCAGAAGATCTCCCGGAAGAAGAAAACGGTCCCCCAGCCCAAGGCGAGGACTAGCAAAGGAGCATGGGGTCGGGGCGACAACCCCTGGAAGAAAACCGGACGGAAGCGGGCCTCCCCTATCCACTTCAACGACCCCGACACCCTAGAGATGCTCGGCCAGGGCGAAGCTGCTCCTTCTTTGCCACCTCCTCGTCAGACCGCCGGCACAAGTCAGCCATCAGCTCCCCCTCCCACTATCAAACGCAAGTTACAATTCCTTGAGCCTGACGACCCGAACGTCGAGCTTTTACTGTCTGCAAAAGTCAAGTTTGGGATGGCTCGCAGACTTATGGAGAATTTTCCTGGTGATCTTTCAGTCCCGCTCCGAGTAGCGGTGATAATGCCGAAAATTGAATGCCAATGGAAGAAGAAGAAGCCGGCACGACCCTCTGCTCTTGACACATAGGCGGAGCAACGGAAAAAGGCCCTCGAGGAGGTGGGCCTGGACTCAGAGATCGAGTTGATGACTTCCGAGGAAGAATCTGAAAGCCCACCTCCTCGCCCTCAAGCTGCCTCCGGCACCGCTGCCCAAATCGAGTGGCCTCCTTCCCCGCCCGCCTAGACTCCAGTAGCGGGGTAAGGGGCTCTACCAGGCGGAGTTCCGCCGCAAACCCCGGGCGTGTCCACCCTAGGGGTGAGTGGAATGGGAGCTCCCGCCACAGCGACGACCCCCGCCATCTCCTCTCCACCCGAGTTCGTCCCGCTTAGCCCGCCTGCTATGGTGGACCCGGTTAGAGCAGGCTTCCCAGGGGATTTGGGGGACTTGGTCTACAAGTCCCCCTCCTTGGTGGAGATTGGCACCGTGTCCTTGAGCTCGGGGTCAGAGGCTAAGGACGTGGGGGCGAGCTACCCCAGCTCGAAAGGTGGGGAAGGCCGCACTTGGGAGTCCCCTCCTCCGGCTCCAGCGACTGCATGCCGGTCCCCCCTGGTTCCCGACGGGCCAAGTGATCGGGAGGGCGCCCACTCCTCAGCTGAGGAAGGGAGGGCGCCCCACTATCTGCGGCAGATCTTTGGCCGCAATATCTTCGCCCAAGCTCCATTCGCCTCAATCTGCGATCAGCTCGCCGAGGTAATGTTAGGATTGATGTGTTCTAAGCTTGTAAAACTTTATGTTTTGGTCTAATAAAGATTGATAGTTATTATTACATGAGATGCATATAGGTGCGTAACATAGTTACGTGTTCTTTAAAGAACAGAGAGCCATGGTTATATGGTAGTCCACTGAGTTGAAGACTAAGTGGATTGGTCCCGTATAACCTAAATATGTTCGCAGCTATGATCAGGTTGGTCGCCTCATCATGGTAAGCTGTTGGCGATGACAGTTCATGGGATGTCTTCACCATGGTCATCACCAGGCACAGTGTCTGTGGCTGAACGGAACTAACACGGTGTACAGATCAGTGAGCAGACACTGGTACACTAAGCCGTGTTTCTGCTTAGGGTAAAACGGTCCTAAACCCTGAGGAACCACGACTGATGGACTAACCAGTTGCGTGGTGCTTTGGCGCACCAATGTGTGAGGGTCCATATACAGTGATCCAAAACCATGGTGTACTGGGTTACCCGGCTGGCGTTGCATTAGCGTGTCACTCCTGCAGGCCATCCACACCCCTGATGGGAGGTGCGTTCCTTGTGTGACTTACACTGTACCAAACCCAGGCCTGGTGGTCATCAGTTTGACTGTTGACCGGGTTCGATTACTCGACGGGGTAATCAGAGGTACGATGTATAGGTCAACCTGGAAGGAACCAAGTCATATGATCATTCGAGTCTGACGGTAGTCTTCACCGCTCGAAGTGAATCATGGCATCAAGTGGAGGGACAGCTGGTTTACCACAACTAAGCGGAGAGCAGGGGTATGATGGAGAACATAGTAAGTCTGGGTGAATTGGAGTGCAGCCTGCGTCGCACTCTGGGTGGCTACGCAGGTTAACTCGAGCTCAGAGGATCGATGGTACACTCGGGTAGTGTATCGATCGAGCTTGAGTTGGAAGCCATGAACCCCGGTCCCTGATGGTTCCACCTTATCAACATTATGTACGGTTCTTGAACCGTCTCCTCGGAACACCATAAGCATGAGGAAGAAAGAAGTATACGCTCCGTGTGTGCTTGGCACTAGAGCACGGTAGATGCGTAACTACATACGAGTACTAAGGGTTGAGCCCGAGACTAGTGCAGAGTCGTATGTAGTAATCCCTAGCCATAAGTGAACTTCGCTGCATAGGTGCGATGCACCGGGGTATGTTGCGAGTTGACTAGTTGACTTTGCTAGAAGCACCCTCCGGTGGCCTCAGTTAATAGTAAGTAACTAGTATATATATCACTTAAGTAATGGCCGCTAGGTATCGCACGCTAGAAATGGTCAAAATGAGGCGTCGGGGCGTTTTGGTAAAAACCTCACTCTGCCGGACCTCACTGATTGGCCGATCCTAGTGGTGGGACACCTCACTAGGGCCGGCCGTATGATGTAGGGATAAGAATCCCTCATCTATAGGGCCGGCCATATAGATAGGGATGGGGCGATAAATCGGTTAAAATCGAGCCCTAAAAAGTGGGAAAACGGATAAATACGCGGAGAGATAGAAGGGAGATAATGGAGAGATAATGAGAGGGGGTTAATATCCCCTTGGATCCTTATCCAAGGGGTGTTGGCCGGCCCTATAAAGGCACCTATGGGCGCCGGCCCCATGTACTAGAGAAACCGAACCCCCCTCTCTCTCATCTCTCTAGTTCTCTCCCTAATCTCTCTCCGTTTCCCGTTTGCTACTTCGTCTTCCTCGCGTGGAGTTCTGGAGAAGGAGAAGGGTCGTTCTTCGGAGGCACTCAGAGATCCGAGAGCGACGTTCCGTGCATCGTGTGAGATCGGGTGAACAAGAAGGTAACATCTCCATTCGTACCGTCGGCATCTTCGCGAACGATCTTCCGTCTCCATCGACAAAGAAGACAATCCTCCGCGGTTAAAAGATCCGTACGAAAGGTATGTGTAATCTAACATGTAGATCTAGCGAGCATTATGATTTGCATCCATACTAGTTAATCATTACGCTAGATTGCCGTTAGGGGTTTTCGATTCTCGTGCATAAACATGCACACATATGTAGATTAGTTTCTGTGAAAAATTAAATCGTGTAACGTGCACCATGAACGGTCTTTCGACCGCCAAATCGCTTCCGCTGCGAGCCTCTGACCCGGATTAGATTCCAACAATTGGTATCAGAGCCGCATTAGTGGTGTGCGTTTCACGTTTTTTCATGAAACTAACATGTGTGCGCATGATGAATGCGTGAGATCATCGGGGTTCTTACGCTTAGATCATGCATATGTATAGATTGTGCTTGTTCTATTAATCATTCTTGCAGGGCGCCGCTATAAAAAATCTAGATCTATGATTTGTGCTTGCTACCGGGGGTCGGACCCCGAGATAGCAAATGTCTGGATTTGCTTTCTATGTGTGGATTTGTAATTGAGCCGTAGATTGGGCGAGTGATGGGGGTTGACCATCCTCGGTTTCCCATGGCTTTTTCCTAGGTATGTTTTCTTTTCTTTCTAGGAAATTGTGTACGACCGAGCACTTGCTCGTAGCGTACTAGACTTTTTCGGTTACAGATCGAGAAGAAAGATGTGCCAAAGAAATCCACCATCGGGAGCGGAAGTGGAACCCTGGAGGATGAAGACGATCCGGCAAAGTGTTCGCGAGAGCGACGGAGGAGCCGGACCGAGGAACCTTGCGAAGAAAGCTAGAGGCCTGCGCTGTGCTAATTAGGTTCAGGGGTCGGACCCTGAACTTAATTCAGTTTTTATGGTTGCTTTCTTTAATTAGTTCTTTATGCTTCATATCGAACCCCGATGAGATAATATGATTATCAGTTTTCAGAGGGATGCCTTTCCCCTCCGGTCCAAGCGACTGTTTGAGGTTAGGATCCCGCTAGATGACGCCTATTATTTAGTTGACTTTTGATGTTAGTGGGATCCCATCACATATGGTTATGCCACCATTAGGAGAGCACCCGACTAGTCGGGTGTGCCTATTTGGCCAGCATCGAAATCAAAGATGAGATGGAGATCCATTGAACATCAATTGTCAAATCTATAAGCGAGGCGCCATGACTAGTGGGAGTCCTTTCCAGTGAGTCTGACTCTAGGATTAGCTCCAGAGCATTAGCGTGATAACCAATTTTGCAAAGCATCGATACTCTTGGAATATGTAATGTGACCCTTGAATGGAGAAATCCACTTGAGGCAGGGACTATGATATTCCGAGAGTGATTAATGCTAGGCGAAGGGTTTGAACGCTAGTGGGAGCATGGTGTGACCAGGGTCTAGTATTTAGGAGGTCGCTACCTTTGCATTTGCATAAATTCATACTCGCAAAATAACCCTCAGATTTATAAGGGATGCAAGAGAGGACTTTTATAAGATCCTCTGGCCTCCACGGCCAGTAGTTTTGTGTTTGGGTGGGGATGCATAACTTCACACCCCCTAGGGTGGGAGCTGTGTGTTTCCATGCCAAATTACTTAATGACCTCCCTGTGGATATGGCGATTACGGGGCCAGGAGAGAAGGGCTTTTCATCCCACCCTAGTGGGGGCCGCATGAACTCCCGTGTCGTAATTGCTTAGGCTTGTGGGTAAGCATTCTAAGTACACATGAGGTATTCGTTGCGAAGACAACGGTGATCACGTGGTACTGGCCGAAAGATAACCATGGTCCATCACAGCCCTTAGTTGGCAGATTTGGATAGGGTCAAGGAAAAGGCCCGTGTGAGCGGATTGACGCTGTATGATACCCCCTAGGGCAGGTACAGTCGATTCCGAGATCTTACATACATGGTTAATTAATCCATGGTAATGACTTCGCTTGAGGGTAGCGTCGACATATGGATATAATTAGCTTGTTTTAAAAATCCATAAAATAAGTTTTTATGCATACTCATTATTCAATCTTTATTTTCAGATGACTAAGTTAGACCCCCTGTCCGCTATCCTAAATGACCACAAACTTACCGGTCCCAACTATGAGGACTGGAAGCGCAACCTGTACCTGGTCCTAAGGATTGGTAAACATATGTCAGCCCTTAATGACCCTGAGCCAGATTTGCCAGGACTCAATGCCACAGAGGCACAGTTAAAGGCATTCACTGACTGGAAGGAATCCAATGAGATATGTAAATGCTATATAATAGCATCCTTGCAAACAACTCTGCAGAAGCAAGTCGAGGAGATGCCCGACGCTTCTGACATGATGTTGTATTTGAAGGAGATGTTTGAAGGTCACAATCGCGTTACGCGATACCTTACCATCAAGAAACTCGTCGGCACTAAGATGTCCAATGGGACGCTGGTTCGGGAACACATGATGAAAATGTTTGGGTTCCAGAACGAACTAGCTACCATGGACATTGTGCTAGAAGGCGAGGTGATGACAGACATCTTCCTCTCGTCACTGTCTGGTGCCTTTGAAGGCTTTGTCACCAACTTTAATTTGAACAAGTTGGCTATGACAAATGCAGAGCTTCTGGGAGCTCTCCAGGCAGCTGAGGATGGCTTCAAGCAGAAGGGCGAAGCACTTCACGTGCAACGCAGATCCTTCAAGAAGCCTGGTAAACCTCAGGGCAAGAGACATAAAAGGAAACCTAAGTCACTGCCTGTGCAGGACTCTGCTGGAGCCTCTGGGTCTGGAGAATCAAAGAAACCGGGCACGAAGTGCTTCCGGTGTGGCCAGAAGGGTCATTGGAAGAAGAACTGCAAGAAGCCTCAGAATGCTGGTGAAGGTAATCTACAACTCTTAGTTGTTGAATCATTTCTTTCAAGTAATAGTACTTTTGCTAGTTGGATTGTGGATTCTGGATCCACTAACCATGCCTGTAACTCTCTTCAGGGGTTTCGGGAAAGCAGAAGATTGCTTGATGGAGAAGTGACCCTGAGCATGGGAACTGAGGCCGTGACTGCTGCTGAAGCTATTGGAGATCGATGTTAATCTTAGTTTTTCGAATAATAAGACTTTGACACTTAGAGATGTCTTTTATGTACCGTCCTTGCGACGTAACTTAATTTCTGTTTCTTCTTTAGTTAATGAAGGTTATTCAGTTTATTTTGATGCTTCTGGTGTGTCGTTTAAACTGAATGGGACTTTTATAATAAGAGAAATGGTTCAGAATCATCTCTATGTTGTAAGTCCTAAATTTGAAAAGGATAACATAATAACTTCAGCATTTAATGTTAATTCATCTAAGCGTAAGAATCCTTCGGAAAATTTAACCCACCTGTGGCACTTACGACTTGGGCATATTGCCTTAGATAGGATCCATAGAATGGTGAAGGCCGAGCTTCTGGAAACAGATCCTACGGAGATCCTTCCCACTTGTGAATCCTGCCTGGAAGGCAAGATGACCAAGAGGTCCTTTAAAGGCAAAGAAGTAAGAGCTACTGAGGTGTTAGAGTTAATCCATTCGGATGTGTGTGGACCCATGAACGTCAAGGCGATAGGAGGCCATGAGTATTTCATCACATTCATTGATGATTACTCAAGATATGGTTACATTTACCTGATGCATCGGAAGTCAGAATCCTTTGACATGTTCAAAGAGTTCAGGGCTGAAGTAGAAAAGCAGACAGGTAAATATATAAAAACCCTTCGATCAGATCGAGGAGGTGAATACCTATCTGACGAGTTCCTAGGGTATTTGGTGGAGCATGGGATAAAATCCCAGTTAACTGCTCCAGGTACCCCACAACAGAATGGAGTTTCCGAGAGAAGGAATCGAACCTTGTTGGACATGGTTCGTAGCATGATGAGTTACGCCAGTTTACCAATAAGCTTTTGGGGATATGCCCTACAAACAGCAGTTTATATTCTGAATCACGTTCCGTCTAAGTCAGTGCCTCTGACCCCTAGAGAACTGTGGTCAAAGCGAAAGCCATTGATACAGCATTTCAGAATATGGGGATGCCCTACACATGTGCGAAGGGATAAGAGGGAAAAGATGGAATCTAAAACCAGAGTATGCTTATTTGTAGGGTATTCCAAGGAGACCAAAGGTGGTCTATTTTATGATCCTGAGGAAAAAAAAGTGATCGTTTCTACGAACGCCTATTTCCTAGAACAGGATTATATTGTGGACCACAAACCTACTAGTAAGGTAGTTCTGGATGAACTGTTGGGTACTAGTTCAGATAGCGCATCCAAAAGCATAGTGGGAACTGACATTACAGATAATAATATACCAGATACTGTAGAACCTGTTAATCCTGTAACACCACCACCACCTCGTCGCAGTGGGAGAAACATCAGAGCTCCTGACAGATACTATGGAGAAACCTTATTGGTTGATCCAGAGGGTCAGGAGGATGACCACTGAGCTACGATGAGGCAGTGGGAGCTTCTGACAGCTCTGACTGGCAAAAGGCTATGGAGGTAGAAATTGAATCAATGTCCCATAACGCAGTCTGGACTCTTGTTACACCATCATCCAATATTAAACCTATTGGGTGTAAGTGGGTGTATAAGAAGAAGAGAGGATCCGATGGTACAATAGAGACTTATAAAGCTAGATTAGTTGCCAAGGGTTACACCCAGAGAGAAGGGATCGACTTTGACGAAACCTTCTCGCCGGTAGCTATGATAAAGTCTATTCGGATCCTCCTATCCATTGCAGCCCATTATGACTGGGAGATCTGGCAAATGGATGTCAAGACAGCATTCCTTAATGGAAATTTGGAAGAAGACATTTATATGATTCAGCCACCAGGCTTTGAGTCAGAGGGTCAGGAACATCTAGTTTGCAAGTTGCAGAAGTCCATTTATGGACTAAAGCAAGCATCTAGAAGTTGGAACATCCGTTTTGATCAGGCAATCCAGTCATATGGATTTACTCAAAACGAGGATGAACCATGTGTATACAAGAGGACTGATAAGACCACAGTAGTATATTTAATACTTTACGTAGACGATATTCTGCTCATTGGAAATGATGTAGGAACATTGTCAACGGTAAAGGTCTGGTTGTCAACACAGTTCAATATGAAAGACCTAGGTGAAGCGAGTTATGTTTTGGGGATCAAGGTAACACGTGATCGCCAGAACAGGATTCTCTCGCTGTCACAGGCTGCGTATATAGATAAGGTTATGGCTAGATTTGACATGCAAAACTCCAAGAAGGGTTTTGTGCCATTTAGACATGGCGTAAAACTGTCTAAGGATCAATGTCCTAAGACACCTGAGGAGAGAGCAGAAATGCAGAAGATACCTTATGCTTCGGCATTAGGTAGCCTAATGTATGCTATGCATTGTACAAGGCCTGATATCTGTTTCGCAGTAGGAATGATGGGTCGGTTTCAGTCGAATCCGGGTCCAGATCACTGGACAGCTGTGAAGTGTATACTCAAGTACCTTCGTAGAACAAGGGACTATGAGTTGGTTTACACTGGACAAGAACTGACGCCGATTGGATATACAGATTCTGACTTTATGTCAGATTTGGAATCCAGAAAGTCGACATCAGGTTTTGTGTTTATGCTAGGAGGAGGAGCGGTTAGTTGGCAGAGTGTGAAGCAGAAATGCATCGCAGACTCTACCACAGAGGCTGAGTACGTTGCAGCGTGCGAGGCAGCCAAAGAAGCGGTATGGCTCAAGAAATTCCTTACGGATTTGGGATGTGTACCAGAGGCCCAGTTACCTATTGTGCTTTACTGCGACAATAGTGGGGCGGTAGCACAAGCTAAGGAGCCAAGACATCACCAAAAGGGGAAGCACATCGAGCGCAAGTTCCACTTGATTCGGCAGTTTCAAAAGCAAGGGCGAGTAGCGGTGACGCAGATTGCATCTACAGATAATGTTGCTGATCCTTTCACAAAGGCAATACCTACCAAGGCATTCGAGCGACATGTGGACGCGATGGGAGTCAAAACCGTTTTGCTTCGCTAGACCAAGTGGGAGATTGTTAGGATTGATGTGTTCTAAGCTTGTAAAACTTTATGTTTTGGTCTAATAAAGATTGATAGTTATTATTACATGAGATGCATATAGGTGCGTAACATAGTTACGTGTTCTTTAAAGAACAGAGAGCCATGGTTATATGGTAGTCCACTGAGTTGAAGACTAAGTGGATTGGTCCCGTATAACCTAAATATGTTCGCAGCTATGATCAGGTTGGTCGCCTCATCATGGTAAGCTGTTGGCGATGACAGTTCATGGGATGTCTCCACCATGGTCATCACCAGGCACAGTGTCTGTGGCTGAACGGAACTAACACGGTGTACAGATCAGTGAGCAGACACTGGTACACTAAGCCGTGTTTCTGCTTAGGGTAAAACGGTCCTAAACCCTGAGGAACCACGACTGATGGACTAACCAGTTGCGTGGTGCTTTGGCGCACCAATGTGTGAGGGTCCATATACAGTGATCCAAAACCACGGTGTACTGGGTTACCCGGCTGGCGTTGCATTAGCGTGTCACTCCTGCAGGCCATCCACACCCCTGATGGGAGGTGCGTTCCTTGGTGTGACTTACACTGTACCAAACCCAGGCCTGGTGGTCATCAGTTTGACTGTTGACCGGGTTCGATTACTCGACGGGGTAATCAGAGGTACGATGTATAGGTCAACCTGGAAGGAACCAAGTCATATGATCATTCGAGTCTGACGGTAGTCTTCACCGCTCGAAGTGAATCATGGTATCAAGTGGAGGGACAGCGGGTTTACCACAACTAAGCGGAGAGCAGGGGTATGATGGAGAACATAGTAAGTCTGGGTGAATTGGAGTGCAGCCTGCGTCGCACTCTGGGTGGCTACGCAGGTTAACTCGAGCTCAGAGGATCGATGGTACACTCGGGTAGTGTATCGATCGAGCTTGAGTTGGAAGCCATGAACCCCGGTCCCTGATGGTTCCACCTTATCAACATTATGTACGGTTCTTGAACCGTCTCCTCGGAACACCATAAGCATGAGGAAGAAAGAAGTATACGCTCCGTGTGTGCTTGGCACTAGAGCACGGTAGATGCGTAACTACATACGAGTACTAAGGGTTGAGCCCGAGACTAGTGCAGAGTCGTATGTAGTAATCCCTAGCCATAAGTGAACTTCGCTGCATAGGTGCGATGCACCGGGGTATGTTGCGAGTTGACTAGTTGACTTTGCTAGAAGCACCCTCCGGTGGCCTCAGTTAATAGTAAGTAACTAGTATATATATCACTTAAGTAATGGCCGCTAGGTATCGCACGCTAGAAATGGTCAAAATGAGGCGTCGGGGCGTTTTGGTAAAAACCTCACTCTGCCGGACCTCACTGATTGGCCGATCCTAGTGGTGGGACACCTCACTAGGGCCGGCCGTATGATGTAGGGATAAGAATCCCTCATCTATAGGGCCGGCCATATAGATAGGGATGGGGCGATAAATCGGTTAAAATCGAGCCCTAAAAAGTGGGAAAACGGATAAATACGCGGAGAGATAAAAGGGAGATAATGGAGAGATAATGAGAGGGGGTTAATATCCCCTTGGATCCTTATCCAAGGGGTGTTGGCCGGCCCTATAAAGGCACCTATGGGCGCCGGCCCCATGTACTAGAGAAACCGAACCCCCCTCTCTCTCATCTCTCTAGTTCTCTCCCTAATCTCTCTCCGTTTCCCGCTTGCTACTTCGTCTTCCTCGCGTGGAGTTCTGAAGAAGGAGAAGGGTCGTTCTTCGGAGGCACTCAGAGATCCGAGAGCGACGTTCCGTGCATCGTGTGAGATCGGGTGAACAAGAAGGTAACATCTCCATTCGTACCGTCGGCATCTTCGCGAACGATCTTCCGTCTCCATCGACAAAGAAGACAATCCTCCGCGGTTAAAAGATCCGTACGAAAGGTATGTGTAATCTAACATGTAGATCTAGCGAGCATTATGATTTGCATCCATACTAGTTAATCATTACGCTAGATTGCCGTTAGGGGTTTTCGATTCTCGTGCATAAACATGCACACATATGTAGATTAGTTTCTGTGAAAAATTAAATCGTGTAACGTGCACCATGAACGGTCTTTCGACCGCCAAATCGCTTCCGCTGCGAGCCTCTGACCCGGATTAGATTCCAACAGGTAACACTTTTGCCTTGCTCCCAGCCTTATAATTTTACTCCTTATAAATTCACTTCATCTTTTTCCTAGGCAGAGAAGAAAAAGCCAAGCTCTGGCTGAGGAGGTCGCCACCGCAGGGAGGGCTCTCGTCACCCTGTTTTACAGCTCTCTTCGGGGCTCCGAAAGCCAGGTGGATGAGCACATCCACCAGCTCCATCAGGAGAATCACTCCGGGGAGCTGAGGTCGAAGGCGGAGGAACTTCGCTAGAGGGTCGCTACCCTTGTATCGGGGCTGGCGATTGTTGAGGAGGCGAAACTCCGTACTGCCTCCCAGCTCCAAGAGGCGAGGGCGAGCTAGCAGGAGGCAACCGCAGCAAAGGATGCGGCCCAGAAGGAGGCGGCTCAACTCCAAAGCGAGGTAACTGCCATAAAGGCAGAGATCACCGCAATGAAGGAGGTGCACGCCAAAGGCCTCCAGGCCCAGCAGAGCCGTCTCTAGGCCCAGCTGGACGAGCTCCTCAAGAAAGGCGTCGTTGCTGCTGTCGAAAAGTACAAGACCGAGAGATCGAAGAAAAGGCGCTGAGGGGATGACAGCGGGGCGGATACAAGCAAGCCTTAAGCCCGCCTACCCTTTCCCATGTAATCCTGGTTATATGTAACGTACCCTCTTATTGAAGAATAAAATGATATCTTCCTTAGCTCGCCTTTTTCTGTTCTTTTTTTTTTTTTTCTGTTTATGAGTTCGCCTTTGAAGCTGTTGCAGCGATCTCGACGATCGTACCCCAGGTGAGGCAACTAATTCGCTTTAAGAAAACTCCGATCTAAAAAAGATATTTGCGAAAAACACGATATGCATGATAAAAAACCTGATGTGATCTCTGACCTCGGAAAAACATAAAACTTTGAATCAAACAACTCGAAAACTTCCTATGCTCAAGAGATCCTACTCTTTTTATTTTTAAAGAAAACTAAAGTGTTAGCTGCCCCCTGCCTGGTTAACTCCTCCCGAAAATTCTAGTTACTGGACATGCCCTCAGTTAGACATGGTGACCTCGCACTTGCACGTGATTTCGCCAAGTCCGAGATTCGAGGGGTTACCAAGGGATGGTCGGGTCTCCTGAGAGGGGGGGCACACTTTCAGGTTTCCCTAGATCGCCCCGGGGTGCTCCCGTTCATGGCATGTGAGCACGAAGAACCCCGGTCATGTTTAAAGTCCGTTAGGCAGCGGACTACCCCGATGATCTCAAGGTCGCTCAAGAAGACCACTGAGAACCCCGGTCTGGCTTTAAGTCCGCCCAACGGTGGACTATATCTGGAGGGTGCTATGTGCAAGCTGATTGCTTCCAATCTGATTTTTGATTACTCCCCTACGAGCTTGTTGTTTATCGTCGAGCATACTAAGGGGGTTTTTTTATTTCAAACTTTATTCTTCATTTCCATAATACGATTTACAAGAGGGCGCCTAGGTGCTATGCATAATATTTTCGGAGATGGATGACATTCCAAGGTCGCTCTAGGAGGTTGCCGTCTGCGGTCATCAACTGGTAGGTCCCAAATCCCCTAGCTTCGTGCACTATGTAGGGGCCTTCCCAGTTCGCCACGAACTTTTTGACATTGGGCTCATGTGTGTTGGCGAACACCTTTCGCATCACCAGGTCGCCGGTCTTGAATGCCCGATGGCGTACTCTTTTATCATAGGCGCGCTTTATTTCTTGTCGGTATCGAGCGAGGTGCAAGTTGGCATGCTCCCTTCGCCCTTCGAGCTGATTGAGAGAATCAACGAGTAGTTCATCGTTGTTGACATCGCCCGCGGCGAGCCTTCGCTCCGTCGGTAGCTCGGCTTCCATGGGTAAAACGGCCTCACACCCATAGGCAAGGCTAAAAGGTGTTTCATTTGTTGAGCGACGGGGTATGGTCCTATAAGCCCACAGCACCCCATCGAGCTCTTTCTCCCACAGGCCTTTCTTCCCTTCCAACCTTTTCTTCAGGTTGTCTAGAATTACCTGTTTGTAGCCTCATCTTGCCCATTGCTCTGAGAGTACCTCGGCAAGGAGAATCTCAGGTTTACTCCATGTTTGGCGCAAAAGCTTTTAACCAAGCGATTGTTGAACTGGCATCCATTGTCAGTGATAAGTACCCGAGGCAGACTGAATCTGCAAAAATTGTTCTTCCAAAGAAAGTCTTTTACTTACTTTTCGTCGATCTTGGCCAGTGGGACCGCTTCCATCCATTTGGTGAAGTAGTCTGTGGCTACCAAGAAAAACTTTCTCTGCTGCGTCGATACGGGGAAAGGTCCCACTATGTTGAGCCCCCACTGTTGGAATGGCCATGGGCTCACCAAAGGGTGCAACTCCTCTGCGAGCATGTGGTTGATTGTGGCGTGCTTTTAGCACTGAATGCACCTTTGGGTGACCTTCATGTTGTCTTGTTCGAGAGTGGGCCACTAGTATCCCTGCCTCCTCACCTTTTCAGCTAGAGATCGCCCACCGGCGTGATTGCCGAGCTTACCGGAGTGGATGCGACCTAACACCTCTTCTGCTTCCGGGGGTTCCACGCATCTAAGATTAAGCCCACCGAAGGACTTTCGGAAGAGGCGGTCACAACGAATGAGATAGTGGCCGGCACGATTCTCCACTCACCGGGCTTCCTCTCTATCCTCAGGGAGCTCGCCTTTTTGAAGATAGCGGATAATTGGCTCGGTCCAATCAGTGGGCAGTACCTCGGATGAGGTTTGATTTACTATATTCTTACCAAGTTGGATCCGGGAGCGGCCTTGTACTTCGATGATTATTTGCCAAGCTTTGGGACCTCCTAACAGGAGGCCGCGTTGGCCAAGGTGTCAGCCTGCTTATTTCC
The DNA here is from genome assembly GCA_947650365.1 of Chamaelirium japonicum. NCBI lineage: Eukaryota > Viridiplantae > Streptophyta > Magnoliopsida > Liliales > Melanthiaceae > Chamaelirium > Chamaelirium japonicum. The sequence goes on along the minus strand of OX393560.1, from coordinate 25,477,590 downwards.
GAATCGGGGAATTTGCTCAAACGAGATTCTTTCGAACTTTGCGGCCTTGCCTTTCACCAAGTCCGCGTAGCTTGCCATTCGCATGTCTCGTGAGGCGTAATCATCGTTGACTTGTAAAACGATCAATTGGGAATCACTGAAGACTTTTAGCTTTCTAGCACCCACCTCTTCGGCGAGCTCTAAACCCACTAAGAGTGCCTTGTATTCTCCTTCATTGTTGGTGGCGGCAAAATTAAGCCGAATGGATTTCTCAAGAATTACATCTTTGGCGATCAGTGTGACCCTGATTCCTGATCCAGAGGCATTGGATGATCCGTTGATGAAAAGCTCCCAATCTTCCATAGATGTTTGCTTAACCTGGGAGGTCTCCCTTGGCTCGCCCAGAAACTTAATTCGCCTTCCCCGGGTGCGCCTCAGTGGGCTCATCCTCCAAAGTCGGGATTGATTCTTCCAGCGGGAAATCCGCCAAAAAATCAGCAAAAGCTTGCCCCTTTATTGCAGTTCGCGGAACATACTCCAGTCCGTAAGCGACGAGCTCGACAGACCAGCGGTAAAGCCTTCCGGCCACCGAAGGCCTCGAGAGCGCGCTCTTCAATGGGTGCTCCGTAATGACTTTGATGGAATGCGCCAAAAAGTATGGGTGAAGTTTTCTCGCGGTTAAGACCAAAGCCAGAGCGACCTTCTCGATTGGTCGGTACCAGAGCTCGGTAGGGAGCATGGTATGGCTCACGAAGTATACGGGCCTTTCTAGTTTCGCTTCTTCCACTACAAGGAGCTCGCTTACCGCATTTTCGATAACGGAAAGATAGACGCCGAGTTCATCTCCCTCTTTGGGTGCGGCCAAAATAAAAGGGCTAGCCAGATAAATTTTTACTTTTTTGAACGTGAGCTTGCACTTCTCATCCCAGTGGACGTCAGCCCCCTTACGAAGTAGTTCAAACAAAGATCAGCAACTATAGAAGGATTTTGAGATGAAGTGATTTAAAGCCGCAATTCTTCCGCTCAACCTTTGGACCTCCTGCCATGTCTTCAACGAGGGCATCTCGATGAGAGCTCTGATTTGTTCGGGATCAGCCTCGATCCCACGATGGGTGACCAGGTATCCCAAGAACTTTCCAGAGGTTACTCCGAATACGCACTTCGTCGGGTTCAACTTCATTAGGAATTTCCTCAAGACATCAAAAATTTCTCTGAGGTCGGCAACATGCCCTTCCCGCTCTCGACTCTTCACCAAGAGGTTGTCTACATAGACCTCGATATTTTTGTCAATCTAATCTTTAAACATGCGAGTGACTAACCTTTGGTAGGTTGTTCCGACGTTCTTGATCCTGAAAGGCATCACCCGGTAGCAGAAAAGCTTCTAGTAGCCCGCTCCAGAGTAGAAAGCGGTCTTCTCCTGATCGTCAACATGGAGAGGTATCTAATTGTATCCAGAATACCTGTCCATGAAAGAGAGAGCCTAGAACCCAACGGTCGCATTAACTAGGGCTCCGATCCAGGGGAGCGGGAATCCATCCTTCGGGCACGCTTTGTTGAGGTCCGAGAAATCTATGCACACCCTGACAGCTCCGCTCTTCTTTGGCACCTCCACGATGTTAGAGATCCACTCGGGGAAGTGCGCCTCTCGGATGAAGCCCGCCCGCTCCAGCTTTTCTACCTCTGCCGCCACTGCCGCGGCTTTTGAGGCAGGGATGTGTTGGGCTTTCTGCTTAACCGGAGGGAGGTCGCGCGAAGTGTGCAGATGATGGCAAGCGATCTCTAGGTCGATCCCGGGCATGTCGGCAAAGCTCCAGGCGAACACGTCGCGGTAATTTTTAAGAAGTTTTGAGAAAGATGAGACCTCGACTTAGGCTAATGACGTTCCAAGGTATGTAACCCTCGGAATCCCATCATCCTCGATATTGATCTCTTGGAGGGGCTCCACAATAGAGGACTTCCTCGGCACAGACTTGCTGCACCATGCTCCCGACTAACACCGCTTTCACCCAGGCGACCTATACGCAGGGGTGAAGTGGGTGTCTCGCAAGGTGGGGGAGTCGTTATTTGACTGTTCGGAAGCTCGCACGGAGTGGCAGCTAATTGCTAGGAGGGTGCCGGCCTCTTGGCCTATGAGTTGGTGAGGTGATGGACGTCCTGCTCGCATCTGGTAGCAGCGATCTGATCACCCCGTATGACCATAATCCCTATTGGAGTAGGGAATTTGAGGACCTGGTGATTGGGTGAGGACACCGCATTCATCTGCCTCAGCCAATGTTGCCCCAGGATGACATTGAACGCAGACTGCCCATCCACCACAGCAAAACGGGCTTGCCAGACCTCAGGGCCCGCCGTCACAGTTAGGGTGATTTTCCCTACCACTTGGTGACTTCGCCCATAAAGCAGCTAAGGGAGCCCGTGGATGGAGACAAATCAATTTGTCACAATCCCATTCGTTGGAAAGCCGACAAGATAATGATATCCATGACACTCCCAGAGTCTACCAAGATACGCCGTACTTCTATATTAGCCATCATGAGGCGTATGACGAGGGGGTCGTTATGCGGGGTAACGACCCCGACCATATCATCCTCTAAGAACCATAGGAAGCCGTGAGCTTCCAACCTTGGCATTTGAAGCAAAGTGGGGATTAGGGAGGTAGAGTGCACCTTTTGTGTCCGATCCACCTCTCTCACTTGCCGCCGGACTTCGTTGTTGGACCGCGGCTCGCCCAGGCTCCCGGTAATGGTGTGGTAAATCGCGGGTCTGCCTGGGGGAGGTGGCGGTAGAGCGGGCTCTGCTGGTCCCGGCCGATCTCTTTCTCGAGGGACTCGCACGGGAACCACCTCGAATTACCTTGGTGGAGAGATGAATTGGTCCAGATGACCCCGAGCAATAAGGTCCTCTAGATGGTTCTTGAGAGCTCGGCATTGGTTGGTGTGGTGCCCAGCACCTCTGTGGAATGCATATCACCGAGTGTTGTCGGTAGAGCCGGGCTCACCCTGGTGAAGAGGCGGGGGGTACTGGACGAAAGGCTCAGTCCAGACTTGGTGCAGTATTTGCCCAGGAGAAAGAGTTATTATCGTGAAATCCCGCTTCCCTGGACCAGGAGGCAGGTGCCAATTCGCCGGCCTTCCGATCACTGTAACCGGAATCTCTGTGGTAATACAGTCGGCGCTGTTGGTTGGTTGGGCTCTGGTACTACCGGGGGTGCCTTACGCCGTTCTACGGCTCTAACGACGAGAGGTCGCAAAGCAGGCGAAGGTCGCTGCTCGATCATCTTCCCCTTTCGATCGAGCACCACATCTTCAAGCTTGATGTGCTGCTGGACAAGGACGAAGAGCTCGACCATTGTGCGGGGGTCAGAGATAACGAGCGCGTCATGGAGCTTGCTCCCCTCAGGAAGCGCGCTCCTAAAGGCACTCACCGTCGTGCGATCTTGTCCATCTGAGTCCTCCAGGGCGAGGTAGGCGCTTCGAAACCGCATCGAGAAGCATCGAAGGGTCTCTCGAGCCCCCATGGTTTGGGTGAACAGCGACTCGATCCTTTTCGGGGACTGGCAGTTGCAGCGGTATTGCTCCAGGAACAGCCCAGAGAGCATGGGGAAGTTCGGAATGGAACAAGAGGGCAGCTTATGATACCAGTTCAGGGCGGAACAGGTCAGACTACTAGGAAATGCTCGGCACAGGACATGGTCCTGGTCCTGGAAGAAAAGTAACTTTTGGTAAGCCAAGAGGTGGTCCACGGGATCTTGGGACCCATCGAACAGTATGAACTTCGGCGGAGTCCAATGCTGAGGAAAGCCCCCTTGGTGAATTACAGTTGTGAAGGGCGAACTTCCTCCACGGGCGGTGAAGTCTTCCAAGAGGTCGACGGGCATACTAGGCGGCTGCCAGTGCCCAAGGGGACTCCCCCAAAGCGGCTATGCAGGCCCTAGACGGTCGTGTATGCTCCCTCTTGGTCGATCCAGGCCCTTGTTGCGATGGTGATCGGGAGCGACCTCGTGGTAGCTACTATGCCGCCTCTCGGATAACAACTGCCTTGGCGCTGGGGTTGGTCGATGAGAGGCCGTCACCTCTCGAGCCTCTGTACGAGGAAATTCCTCGATTGGTTCCTTCTCGCGCTGATGGCGTGGGTTGCGGTCCCGCCCTTGGGACCTCGCCTCTGATTAATCCGAGTCAGCACTTCTGCTCCTTTGGTGAGGAGGGACAGTTGGCAGGGTTTGTCCTGTTGCTGGATCGTTGAGTCACGAGTCATTGTAACCGCTCAAGAGCGGTCCCTCTCACTTTGCGTGCAACTACGTTCTCTGCAGGGGGCTTCTGCCGGGATGCCCGCCACGTGGGTGCTAGTGAAGGTTAACGTGACTCTAAAACAGGGGAAGGTCGCGCAAGGAGAGCGGTTCCCGCTGACACTCCCAGACGCTAGGGCGGGATCGCTGATCCTCCTATCCGCAGGCCAATCTCATGAGAAAGATTAGCCCTTTGGCTTGCCGTCAGAACCTGGCGTGGTCGTGCCAATTCGTCCATTATTGCCCGCTGAGTGGCCAACATCTCCAAAAAGAGTTGGTCACTGAGCGAGACAGGGGGCTGAGAAGCTTCGACAGGTGTACCTTACAAATGAGGCCTCGAGGAGGATATTGCTCTGTCCAGGGGATGCAACGACCCTATACTGCAAGTGTCGGGCAGGCTACGGGCATCAGCTACTGGGCGACCTCTACCACGTGCGAGCTGGTTGTATGCGGTCAGAGTCAGCCCTGGGTGGGCTGTGACCTCGCAGTCTTTGGTTGACCGGAAAGAGGTCCAGTCTCTGCGCTACAGGGAACGGTACAACGTCCTCGCGCCTTTTGTGCTTGTGAAGTTCACGAAGGCGTACCCCCAAATGGCTTCCACCCTTAAATCCAGGGGAAGATACAGGAAGTTATATTCCATGGCGTCGCCTCATTGTTACTTCGGAGTCTCCCCTCGGAAGTGCTCGTCGAGCAGCTCCTGAAGTTGCTCCTTGCTCAGCTTGTTCGGGAGGCTCTTAATCATGAGGGTAGTGTTCCCAGTGACAGCTCCTCCATTATCAGCCCCCTCATCTCTGAACTCGAAGCCTTCGGCGGGGAGCTGGATCGGATTCCTTCTATATCTCGGAAACGACTTCTTGTGAATGAGCCTGCTGATTCACCATCTCGGTCTGGCTGTTGTTGTTGATTTTTCCAGGGACCATCAGGTACTAAGTAATTTGAAGGGTTTACCTATATACTTTATTGTGAATATCGACGAATAGGTTTTGACATTGGCAAGATAATATCAGTAGCCACCCCGTCGATATTATTGGTTGATAGTTACCTACACTATTCGATGGTTTAGAATTTCTATGTAAGAAAGATAATAGAGGAAGGTTGTAGAAAAAGGATAAAGGAGGAAGGAGGATGGAGGGAGCCTTAATCCGCTAGCTCTCCTCCCTCATTTTCCTCCACCCTCCCCACACGGGAACCCTAATCCGCTAGCCCTCATCCTTCTTCCTCTATTTTCCTGCTTGAATGCGTCAGGTTTAGGCAGAAAGATAGAGGAAGGAGGAGGAGGAGGAGGAAAGAGGACCATCAGATTAGGGTTCCGACACAGGAAGGATGGAGGAAGAAGAATAAGAAGGAAAATAGAGGAGGAAGAGGGAGGAGGGGGGGTGTCATCAGGAAATAAGGCGATGGAAGAGACTGGGAGGCGAACGAGGCGGAGGACGATTGGAGCGGCAATAATAGCGACCAGTTGAAGATTGGGGAAGTGGATAATCCTGATATAAATTTTTTTTTTTCCAAAGATCTGGGTGCCAACACTAGTTCCATGGGTGCAAAATGCGAATAGGGTGTGCCCGCATTTGCTTGCACTTCATACTTAATCTAATATAATAAGGGATGTCGATAGACAAATAACTTTGATTATGGGCCGTTCGATTGATAAAATCGATGAGTCTGACGAGTCTGATCGAGAGAAATGACTTTGATTATGGGTCGTCCGATTGATAATCGATGAGTCTGATCACAGCATCGCTTTGCTTCACATCTGATCGGATGTCAAGCGCTGTCTCTCGCTTGACTGATAGCTAATCTCTCTCTCTTGGGCCATCCGATTGATAATCGATGAGTCCGATCGCGACATCGCTTTGCTTCACATCCGATCGGATGTGAAGCGCTGCCTCTCGCTCGATTGATAACTAATATCTCTCTCTCTCTCTCTCTCTCTCTCTCTCTCTCTCTCTCTCTCTCTTTCTCTCTCTCTCTCTCTTTCTCTCTCTCTCGCTCTTGCTCTATGAATCCCCCGATGACCTCTTGCTCTCCCTCGGTGAAATCGACTCCCCCGGCGACCTCTCGCTATCCCCCGGCGAACTTGACTCTCCCAGCAACCTTGATGACTCCGCCATCTACCTCGTTCTGAACCCCCCGGAAACCCCGAACCTAATGGAAACCTTCGCTCTCTCTAAGACCGCCCGCCCCCCTATCTTTCTGCAAATCCTCAGCCCCCCACCCCACCCCCACTCTATCTCTCCCCCCCGGTCGGAAACCCCCCGCAGCCTCTCTTTCTCCCCTGTCGTTCCCCCTCCCTCTCTTTCCCTAACAACCCCGCCACCCCTCTCTCTCTCGAACCCCCCCGAAACCCTCTCTTTCTCAACCCCCCCCGGAAACCCTCTCTCTCTCTCTCTCTCCCCCCAATGATTCCCCCACCCCCTCTCTCTCTGGAAACCCTCAGCCCAAACCCCATTGCTCCCTTCTCTCTTTCTCTCCCCAGCGAGCCCCCCTGAAACCCACCTCCCCCCTTAAAACCTTCCGATGACCTTTCGAACCTCGACCTTGCGACGAATCCCACGAAAACCCCACCGCCCCACCTCTCCCACTCCCCCCGTCCCACCTCTCTCTTTCTTTCTCTTTCTCCCCAACGAGTCCACTGAAAAGCCACCTCCCCCCTCTCTTTCTCGAAAAAGATGGTGCCGCAGTATTTCTCTCTCTCTCTTTCTCTCTCTCTCTTGTCTATGTTTGTCTTTTCTTTTTTTTTTAGGTCTCCCTCTCTCTGTTTTTGTCTCTGTTTGTCCTCACCGCAACAGACCCGTCTCGGTTTCCATATTTTTTTCACCCTCCCCGATTCTCATAACAACTACCATTAATTTTAACTTTATTTATATAGTTGACCAATTAGATAAATATAAGATGCTTGTGATCTGACTACACTTTAGTTTCAATTTCAGTCTGCGGATGGCAGTCATTGTCGTGAACCGTATTAGGGCGGTCACTGAATCTGAGATAAGATCGTGGCCGCCAAATGCCATGACATCAAAGGCGGCAAAGGAGTGTCATCGAAGACAGCCGTTAACAAAATATTGTTGTCAACCTCGAAATATTCTTGCCTCCTCAAAATCTTTTGCGTTACACCCCTATTTTTATCTGATTTCTCATTTGGTAATTTTTATTTGATCAAAATTGAATGTGTTTGTTTTACTTACACCCCTACTTTTTATATCAAAATTTGAGTTACACCCTTACTTTTCTAAAAATTTGACTTCACTCTATTCCGTCCCTTGATCATTCGTGAGGCATGATTGACCCTTTAAAAGTAGTATTTTTATACTTATAACCCCACTTTTATGTCAAAATTTGAGTTACACCCCCACTTTTAACGGTTTACTCATGGTCAAATAACTGATTGGAGGTGTAAAGTCAAATTTTAGTAAAGTGGGGTTGTAACTAAAATTTTTACATAAAGTTGGGGAGTCCCCCACCCAAAAACCCCCCACCACCTGGTTTTTTTTGCTTGCTCGAATTTTGACAGTGTTCCTTATTTTTACACAGGAAGCAATGAAAACATACGAGGTTATGGGGTCATCGTATATTGTCGATGAGGTATATTTTTTTAATTTTTACTTAGTTTTTATTGATTGCACATTTTTTTCCATGAATAATGACAGTGATGTTCCTTTATCCGTATTTATAAGGTTACAATGGACATCAATATCGAGAAGGATGATACCGTCATTAACGATATAATGGGGACACAATAATTCAAACAACATTACAATCAGGTTGTGAACAACCATTTCTCTTTTTTTATGTCATTGATATCCTCTTTTTTTTTACACATTGACATCCATTGATCCATGTTTCAGGAGGTTGCGATAAATATCAACATAGAGGAGGATGATCCAATTATTACCATGATTGATATTAGTTTTATTTTTTTGACTTCCCTTGCTTCCATCTCTTTTAATTTTGACTTTTTTTTATAATCCAATCTCTTAATAGATTGATTTAAACCAAATATCTTTTGGTATAGAAGGGGAAGAGGTTATAATTGTTATTAATGAGGTTTTTTTTCTTTCTTTTTTTGCTGCACGTTTAGTTGGATTATATGTTTCTCTTAATAGATTTTGTATTCTATTATTACCATGGTTGATATCATTTTCAATTTTTTTTCCTTTATTTGCTATAATCTCTTTTAATTTTGATTTCTTTACACAATCCAATATCTTAATAGATTGATCCAAACTAAATATTTTCCGGTATAGAAGGGGAAAGGTTGCAATTGTCACTAATGAGGTATTTTTTTTTATTTTTTTCTTCTTTTGCTGCATGTTTAGTTTGACTATTAAATTTGTTGTCCGTGGCGGGCACATCTCATTATGACTAAATAACATGTTTATGACATCAATTTAATATGAATGACACATATATAAAATATACATTATTATCATAAATTTGGTATTCTAATTATGTTGTTATTATTTCAAATTATTATATTTTTTGAATAATTCGACTTATAACTTTAACTTATCCAATGTCCAGTCATGGGATTTATATGTATAATATACTCCTGAGATATAGATTGGCGGGTGGAGACCATGGTCTGTCATCTCACGCCCATGCTACGTATCCGGAAGGATATTACGTTTTTGTGGCGATACTAACGACGTTTTTTAGAGTATACGAATGGACACATTTAGAATATCTCGATACATATTAAGGATGTGGAATCACCTCGAAATATAACATATATTTAAATTAATACAAATGTTTAAAAATATATTTATTAGTACAAACTTCATATACTTATAGTAGGTTTTATAAGGAGAATAATCGTGATTGCCCGACGAAATCTTTTTAAGAGAGTACGATTGCAGGCTGCAGAGAGGTGGTAACAACAAGAGGCTACCGAAACTACTAGATTATTGTTTGCAGAGGCGACACGACTGCAAGCTGAGGAAAGCTGCCGCCGCCGCTAATAGGTTCTGAGATTGCACGTAGACTTTATTGAAAGCATTATAATGAATAATTGGTGAATATATGTAAGTTCTCTTACTAAAATTTATTATTTTTTTACAAACTATAAATAATTAATAAAAAAATATAAAAATAATTTTATTATTTTTTTAGTTACGATATAAAGTTTTGTTGTATAAATGTTCCAGAGTCACTTGGTTATGTGAAGAATGTATCAAAGCCATTATGGATAAATTATCACTATCCTCTTCTTATTCAATATATATAATAAACAATACATACATTTGTTTTTTTTAATAATCTAATAACGTATAGAATAATTATTTGTTGTATTTTTTTATTTAATAAAATATAATAAATTATGGAGTGATTCTTTTAATAACTATATCATCATGCATGATTATATAAAATAAATGTGTAAAACGGTTATGAAAGTGTTGTCGCCAAAGGTGGCCGAGAAAGTGATGCTGCAAAAAGCGATCATCGAGTGTCGACGGACATGGATATTACTATATATATATATATATAATAAATCAATCCAAAATGTTTTATTGCTGAAGGCGGCCAAGTGTGTTGCCGCTAAAGACAACGGATGAAAAGTGAGGGGTGGTGATGCCTTGGGTTGTGTTGTCACCGAAAAAAAGATGGCCCGACCGTGTTTCACTCGCCTTTGGTGGTCGGTTGAAGTGCTGGCAGACATGGACATTCATTAGTACACTAGTAGGAAACCCAGGCAATGCCCGAATGTGCTTGGTGCACGCCATTTAGCAAGGACGACATCGCAACTGTTCGAAGAAGTGTGAAATCTGAAGTAAGTGTGATTCACTTGTTAGAGAGAGAGATTAACATCAAATGACCATTAAATGGCATTGAATGAAAATTTATCATCTTTATGGTAAGTTTTTAAATGGATTTAAAAAAGAGCCACATTCACACATGGAAGAATAAATCTAGCTCTTTAAAAGTCGTTCACGTGTCACAACACGGAAGAGAGGCTTCCATTTTAAAAGTCGTTCAATGTATGTATTGTTTATTACATATATTGACTAAGAAGATGATAATGACAATTACTCTATAATGGCTTTGATGCATTCTTCACATAACCAAGTGCCTCTAAAACATTTATCCAACAAAACTCCATGTAGTAACTAAAAAAATAACAAAATTATTTTTAATTTTTTTTATAATTATTTATAGTTCATAAAAAAATAATAAATTTTAGTAAGAGAACTTATATATATTCACCAATTATTCATCATAATGCTTTCAATAGTGTCTTCGTGCAACCTTAGTAACCTGTTGGCGACGGCGACTTTCCTCAGGTTGCAGTCGTGTCACCTCTGCAAACAGTAATCTAGTAGCCTCGGTAGCATTTCGTTGTCGCCACCTCTATACAGCCTGCAATCATACTCTTTCAAAAAGATTTCGTCGGGTTATCACGACCCTTCTTTCTGTAAAATCTACTATAAGTATACGAAGTTTGTATTAATAAATATCTTTTTAAACATTTGTATTGATTTAAACATATGTTCTATTTCGAGGTGATTCCACATTCTTAATATGTATCGAAATATTCTAAATATGTCCATTCGTATACTCCAAAAACCGCCAATGGTCTCGCCACAAAAACACAATATCCTTCCGGATACGTAGCATAGGTGTGAGAAGATAGGACATGGTCTTCACCCGCCAGTCTGTACCTCAGGAGTATATTGTACATATATATCCCAAGACTGGACATTGGATAAGTAAAAGTTATAAGTCGAATTATTCAAAAAATAGAATAGTTTGAAATAATAATAACAAAATTATAATACCAAATTTATGATAATAATGTATATTTTATATATGTGTTATTCGTATCAAATTGATGTCATAAACATGTTATTTAGTCATAATGAGGTGTGTTCATCACGGACAGTAAATTTAATAGCCAAACTAAATATGCAGCAAAAGAATAAAAAAGAAAAGAAAAATATCTCATTAGTGGCAATTACAACCTCTCCCCCTTCTATATTGGAAGATGCTTGGTTTGGATCAATCTATTAAGATATTGGATTATGGCAAAAAATCAAAATTAAAAGAGATGAAACCATATGAAAAAAAAAAAAACTGATATCAACCATGGTAATAATGAAATACAAAATCTATTAAGAGAAACTTATAGTCTAACTACATGTGCAGCAAAAAAGGAAAAAAAAAAAACCTCATCAATGACAATTGCAATCTCTTTCCCTTCTATGCCATAAGATATTTGGTTTGGATCAATCTATTAAGAGATTGGATTATACAAAAAAGTCAAAATTAAAAGAGATGGAAGCAAGGGAAGTCAAAAAAATAAAACTAATATCAACCATGGTAATAATTGGATCATCCTCCTCCATGTTGATATTCATCGCAACCTCCTGAAACAATCAATGGATGTCATTGCGTAAAAAAAAAGAGGACATCAATGCCATAAAAAAAGAGAGAAGGTTGATCATAACCTGATTGGAATGTTGTTTGAATTATTATGTCCCCATTACATCATCGATAACGGCATCATCCTTCTCGATATTGATGTCCATTATAACCTCCTAAACACGGATAAAGGGATATCAATGTCATTAGTCATGGAAGAAATGTGCAATCAATAAAAGCCAAGTAGAGATTAAAAAAATATGTCTCATCGACGATATACGATGACCCCATAACCTCGTTTGTTTCCATTGCTTTATATGTAAAAATAAGGAACACTGTCAAAATTCGAGCATGCAAAAAAACCAGGTTGTGGGGGGTTTTCGGGGGGGAGCCCCTAATTTTATGCATAAATTTTAGTTACAACCCCACTTTACTAAAATTTGACTTTACACCCCCAATCAGTTATTTGACCGTGAGCAAACCGTTAAAAGTGGGGGTGTAACTCAAATTTTGACATAAAAGTGGGGTTGTAAGTATAAAAATACTACTTTTAAAGGGTTGATCATGCCTCACGAATGATCAAGAGACGGAATAGGGTGAAGTCAAATTTTTAGAAAAGTGAGGGTGTAACTCAAATTTTGATATAAAAAGTAGGGGTGTAAGTAAAACAAACACATTCAGTTTTGATCAAATAAAAATTACCAAATGAGAAATCAGATAAAAATAGGGGTGTAACGCAAAAGATTTCAAGGAGGCAAGAATATTTTGAGGTTGACAACAATATTTTGTTAACGGCTATCTTCGCCAACACTCCTTTGCCGCCTTCGTTGTCACGACATTTGGAGGCCGCGACCTCGCCTCAGATGCAGTGATCGCCGTAATACGATTCACGACAATGACTGCCATCCGCAGACTGAGATTGAAACTAAAGTGTAGTCAGATCACATGCACCTTATATTTATCTAATTGGTCAACTATATAAATAAATTCAAATGCATATAAAATTAAAATTAATGGTAGCTTTTATGAGAATCGAAGTGGGTGAAAAAAATATGGAAACCGAGACGGGTATGTTGCGGTGAGGACAAATAGAGAGAAAAACCGAGAGAGGGAGACCTAAAAAAAAGAGAAAAGATAAACATAGACAAGGTTGTCATATCGTGTATCGTATCGTGTATCGTTTTTCCTATTTTGTGTATCGTGTATCGTAACGTATCGTGTATCGTAAGATACGGTTAAATTTATATTTTATACATATATATATATATATATATATATATATATATATATAATAAATATAGAAAGTACATATTAGAATATTAAATATGAAAAGTCAAGTAGAAGAGTAAGACATTCCCTATAATTTCACATCAAACATAACATTGGCCTATACAAAAAATATGATGTATATATTTATATAAAAAAGAAATCATATATAAGTATTATCTATGATCTATCAATATATTGTTCTCAAAATATTCGAATGGTCAATAAAGACAAAACAAAAACTCAAAAAGTAGGAAGATCTTATTTTTCAATCTCCACCGCATCTACATCATCAATTTGATCATCAACAATAGATAATTTATCACCACTTGCTTCTTTATCTTTCTCTAATGTCTCTTGGACCTCTTATTTATTTTCATTCTCATCCTCATTGTCTTATTCAAAGTCATCCACTTCTTTCCTTTAGCCTTACTTTATGAACATAGATCCATTAGCCCTCTACTAAGAAGTACCACATATATATATATATATATATATATATATATATATATATATATATATATATATATATATATATATATATATATATATATATATATATATATATATATATATATATATATATATATATATAGGTAGAAATGGAATCCTATAACTATTGAAATTAGCAAAGTTGTAGATATTTGGTGTTCCAAGGTCTAGAAAAATTTTAAAAACAAATGGCATTGGAATCCGACAACTCTAGAGAAAGATTTGTAAAACACCTATAAATTTCTAAAAAAAATTAGTATCACTTCACTCTAAGTTAGAAAATATTCCTAAGTATTTTTTTAACGCTAAGAGACCTATATAGTCCTTTGGAAAATTAAGAGAAAAAAATTCATTTTAAAAGTTTCAAAAAAAAAAAATAACAAACAAAAAAACATGTTTTCACCGTATCAGACCGTATCGTGTATCGTATCGTATCGTAGCGTATCGTATAGTGTATCGTACGATACAGGAGAAAAACGATACGTAAACCCGATACGTATCGTTTTTCTCCTGTATCGTATCGTATCGTACGATACGTATCGTGTATCGTACGATACTAACAACACTGAACATAGACAAGAAAGAGAGAGGGAAATACTGCAGCACCATCTTCGAGAGAGAGAGAGAGAGGGGGGGCGGGGTTTCAGTGGGCTTGTTGGGGAGAGAGAGAGAGAGAGAGAGAGAGAGAGAGAGAGAGAGAGAGAGAGGTGGGGCGGTGGGGTTTTTGTGGGATTCGTTGCAAGGTCGGGGGTTTGGAAGGTCGTCGGAAGGTTTTCAGGGGGAAGGTGGGTTTCGGGGGGGTTCACTGGGGAGAGAGATAAGGGGGCAGCGGTGTTTGGGTTGAGGGTTTCTAGAGAGAGAGAGAGAGAGAGAGAGAGAGGGGGGGGGGGGCGGGGGGATCGTTGGGGGGAAAGAAAGAGAGGGTTTTTTGAGGTAGTGAGAGAGAGAGAGAGAGAGAGAGAGGGGGGGGGGGTGGCATGGTCATTGGGGAAAGAGTGAGAGGGGGAGCGACAGGGGAGAGAGCGAGAGATGGGTTGCGGGGGGTTTCCAGACGGGGGGGGGGGGGGGAGATAGAGGGGGGGGGGGCTCAGAGAGAGCGAGGGTTTTCGTTGGGTTCGTGGTTTCTGGGGGGTTCAGAGCGAGGTAGATGGCGGAGTCATCGAGGTTGTCGGGAGAGTCGAGTTCGTCGGGGGAGAGCGAGAGGTCACCGGGGGAGTCGAGTTCGCCGAGGGAGAGCAAGAGGTCACCGGGGGACTCATCGAGCAAGAGCAAGAGAGAGACAGATAGAAAGAGATTAGTTATCAATCGAGCGAGAGGCAGTGCTTCACATCCGATCAGATGTGAAGCAAAGTAATGCTGCGATCGGACTCATCGATTATCAATCGGATTGCCCAAAAGAGAGATTAGTTATCAATCGAGCGAGAGGCAGCGTTTCACATCCGATCAGATGTGAAGCGACGCAATGCTGCGATCAAACTCATCGATTATCAATCGGATGGTCCATAATCAAAGTCATTTATCTCCCGATCAGACTCGTCAGACTCATCGATTTTATCAATCGGACGGCCCATAATCAAAGTCGTTTGTCTCCCGACGTCCCTTATTATATTAGATGAAGTACGAAGGCAAGAAAATGCGGGTACTCCCTATTCGCATTTCGCACCCATGGAACTAGTGTTGGCACCTGGATCTTTGGAAAAAAAATTATATCATGATTATCCTCTTCCCCAACCTTCAACCGGTCGCTATTATTGATGCTCCAATCGTCCTCCGCCTCGTTCGCCTCCCAGTCTCTTCCATCGCCTCATTTTCTGATGACACCCCCCTCCTACCTTTTCTTTCTTATTCTTCTTCCTCCATCCTTCCTATGCCGGAACCCTAATCCGATGTTCCTCTTCCCCTTCCCTCCTTCCTCCTTCTCCTCCCTCCATCTTCCTGCCTAAACCTGACGTGTTCAAGCAGGAAGATAGAGGAAGGAGGAGGGCTAGCGGATTAGGGTTCCCATGTGGGGAGGGTGGAGGAAAAGGAGGGAGGAGAGCTAGCAGATTAAGGCTCCCTCCATCCTCCTTCCTCCTTCTTTATCCTTTTCTACGACCTTTCTCTATTATATTTCTTACATAGAAATTCTGAACCATCGAATAGTGTCGGTGACTATCAACCAATAATATCGACGGGTGGCCACTGACATTATCGTGCCAATGTCAAAACCTATTTGTCGATATTCACAATAAAGTATGTAGGTAAACCCTTCGAATTACTTAGTACCTATGTTTCAACACCAGAAGATGTGGGGGAAAAGGGGAGGAGGATGAATGAGGTGGCCAAGAGGGGAAGAGGAGTTAGGGGTGTCATCGGAAAAGGGGGCGGCGAGACGATAGCGGAGTACGAGGGGGTGGGGGTGAAAAGACAAAGATGATGATGAAGGGGATTGGGAGCAAAGGGTGACGAGGATATTAATATTTTGGGATTATTGTGGATACCAATATAAGATCATCAAAATGATTTCAATAAAAAAAACTTATGATAGAGATTAGAGAGAAAGAGGGGACATTTAGAATCGAGACAATTGGAAAATAATAAAAATTACGGCAAAGTACAAAACCTCCCCTCAACTATCCACCTCATTTCATATTGGTCCCTTTTTTTTTTTTAACAATTTGATCCCTGAACTATGTTACATCTTGATTTACCCCCTTGTCAACTTTTATTTCAAAAATATCCTTATCCTAGTCGGCACAAATTAAATATTTTAAAATTCATTTGAGTCTTATTAAACATTGATAAGCGCATTTTTGAGATAAAAAGTTCATGGAAGGGTCAAATGTAAACGAATCATAATCCAGGGTTCAAATTGTTTGTTTTTTTAAAAATTTAAGAACAAATTAAAATGAGGTGAATATTCAGAAGGGTTTTGTATAATTTGTCCAAAAAATTAAGGGGGACTTAATGAATGGTAAAAAACATGAGACCCCTTTAAGTACATAGGATGAAAATGTCCCGCAATTGGCTTCAAATTTTTATTTGTATGCCACTTTCCTCTAAACTAAACCTAAAGCTTAAGATTTATAGGCTATGGGGTGAACATTAGACCTAATCAGAATCCTAAAACCTAATCCGAACCTAAAACATAAACTCTACAGAACATGGGCTGAACCCTGGACCTAATCCTAAATCCTAAAATCTAGATATAATCCTAAAACCTAAGATCTACAGGCCATGGGATGAACTCTAGAGTCCTAGATCTAATCCTAACCCAAACCCGAACTAGACCGAACCTGCTCGCTACCTTCGTCTCTCGTCTCTACTGCTCGGAGACGGCAGGGAGCAAATGCGACTAGTGTCGTCCCTTTTGCTCGTCGGGCCGCTGTCTCTCATCTCCGCTGCTCGCCGTCGTCACCCGCTACTGCTCGCCACCGCTGCGCTGCTACTGTCGTCGCCAGTCGCTCACCGTGCCGTTGCTGCTGTCACCAGCTGCTCAAGAGAGAACAGAAAAAAGAGAGAAAAGAGGGGGATAAATTTGGATTTACGAAAATGATTTAGGACCTCCTCTTGAAGGATCTTATGAGTGCCCTATTCATTAATCCGATCTGTGTATGGGATCTAACTCCTATTATTTCAAAATTTAAAATTATATAGTAGAACACAACTCAAATGAGTCAAATCCCCTCCGTCACTGGAGGAGATCAGGCATTAGCGTGCTGTTGCAATCGAACGGCTGATATTGGGAGCCTGGCTTGCGAATCTAGTGGCATTTGCTCGTACATCATATTTATAGAGAGAGAGAGAGAGAGAGGACCCAAGAATTAAAAAAAGATAAATTAAACGGAAGAACTCCGTCGTCTCCACCGAAGAAAGAGCCAGCGAGCGCGAGGGAGACCGACGGCGATAGAGAAACGCACAGAGAAACAGAGAGAAGAGAGAGAGAGAGAGAGAGAAGAGAGAGAGAGAGAGAGACAGACGCACAGAGAAAGATAGAGAAGAGAGAGAGCGAGCGAGCTACGCATCTGATCCGTACACTAGGCCAGATATTCTAGTTCGCGGCTGCAAACCCTCGATCTCCGCCTCCGGTGAGTTATGTTCGTCTCCTCTCATCGTTTTCCTCTCAATTTGAACCCTAGGGTTACAATCCATGCTCTCTTGGCGTTTTCTCTTTCCAATTCGCAGCCCTATATTGCGTTCTTGATTTCGAAGTTTCACCGGTTTTTTCTCTCAGGGCATCTCCCACCATGACTCAAATTTTTTCTTAGATTTAAGTAAAAATTTAGTAAAAGCTCTATTTGATACAGAGCAGGCTCAAATGTTCTGCTTTTGAGTGGCATATCTGTAATAAAAATGAGATATTTTTCTCATTTTTATTGCTTTCGGCTGGCATCCTGATAATAAAAAGGCTTGGAATATGACCGTTGGATATTTTAGTAAAGGTTTGAGTCTTCTTTGATTTGATGAAAGGTTTGAGTCTCCCTTCATTTGGTATCGATTTGAGTAAAGGGTTGGAGGTGACTTTTTCTTATTTCTGACTAAAAAATTGATTCTCGGTAAGAGTTGGAGATGGTCTGACCTAAATTAAGGTTTTGTTTCTCGGATCAGGCCTTGATTCTCGGAGTTGTGGTGTGCGGGAGGGCTTTCCATTGGCTGCAACATGAGCATCGACAGCCCGGAGTTGCTACCGAGCTAGGGTTACCATCTGCTCGGGTCTTCGTTGGACCCGCCCATAGGGTTCCGATGATCCGATTGCAATACCATGGGCGATGGAGGAGTTGTGTGCACGACTTTGCAGCATGTTATAAAGAAATTTTCGGTTTCAGGGGCATATTTGGATTACTCGCTTCAAAGCTCTTCAAGCTGGAGAAGCAGATGAAAATTGAAGAGCCGAGAACATAAGCAACTAGAGAGAAAAGGGGAACTGGGTGTCGAGACTCGAGAAAGATTAGAAACCGGAGAGAAAAGGAAAACTGGGTGCCAGAGAGGCACTGGAGGGGGGAAACTAAGAAGAGGGAGGGGTAGAATGGAGAATTGGATATGTGGAGGGGGGAAAGTTTGACTATAATAAGATAGTGAGAGGGTACACCCCTTCAGTTATTTGACAAACACACTGGCACCCACTCTTTTTTTTTGAAATCACACCGACACCGTGACATCCCTGTTAGTAGTGTCGGCTAAACAATGTTAAAAAAGGGAGGGAGATAGACCTGTCGATCGGGCTTAGCTGGTCGGTCAAGGTTTGCCCAAACCAGGTCCAAATTCCTGGTGGCCCTCCTAAACTCCTGAAGTTTTGCCACTATGTTTTAGCCTAAATTCAGCCAGTTTTCTTCCTGGAGTTCAGGCCGAGTTCGGATTGGTTTGAATAAGAGCCATTTTGAAAAAAAAAACGGGTGGAAAAACTATCATTCCGATTCATTCATTATACTCATATGTCATATAAGCGATAATGTATCTCACAACTAAAAATATAGGTATACAAAAAGTAACAAAAGCCTTTAAGGTATTAAACAATAACAACTCTCTCTAAAATCAACTTGCGTAGAACTTTATCTGCGAATAAACCGAACAAACAAAATATATGGGGCGGGGGGGTGTTTGACACAAACATAGTTTCCTAATTAAGTTTTTCATTGTTTCCAATTTGCATAATTAATAATAGTAAAATTGGGTTTTTTTTTTTGCATTGTATACGGTTATGAATTACATACACGAACAAATGAATCTCCAAAGTGGAACCTCAAAAACACCCTCATGCCTCGGGTTCGGGTCTAAAACGGTCCGATTTTAATCTGGCATGAACTCTGCCCGAACTCAAGTTTGGGCCTAAAATTATGTCCTGGCCCAACTTAGCCCAAGGCCCAAGCTCATATAAAGCTCAGTCCAAAACTTTTTGGGCTTGAGATTAGGCAGGTATCGGGCTAGCTCAGCCTAATTGACACACACACACATATATATATATATATATATAGTCCGGTTCTCCTAAGGGACGTCTCCCATCCTTATCTTGGGGGACAAAAAAATTTGAGGGAGCTAGAGGTTTCATAATTTGCTAATTTTTGGTGAGGATGATCACCTTATTATAGATAGAACCCCTACCAAAAATCAGCAAATTACAGAACCTCTAGGTCCCTCAAATATGCTCATCAATTTAATAGTCAAAATGGATGGTTGATAATGAAGAGCATATTTGAGTGACCTAGAGGTTCTGTAATTGCTTATTTTTGGTGGGGGTCCTATATATATATAACTAGGTGATCATCCTCACCAAAAACCAGCAAATTATGAAAACTCTAGGTCCCTTAAATTTTTTTGTCCTCCAAGATAAGAATGGGGGACATCCCTTAGAAGAACCGGACTATATATATATATATATATATATATATATATATATATATATATATATATATATATATATATATATATATATATATATATATATATGGGCATCCTATAATGCGGCATGCGGTACGTGCGGCATCACACCGTAGCCGTCTGATGCACGCGCTGCGTGCATGCGATGCATGCAGCGGTGCATCAGACAGCTGCGGTGTGGTGCCGCACTTACCGCATGCCGCATTATAGCATTTCTCTTTCTCTCTCTCTCTCTCTTTCTATATATATATATATATATATGTATATATAAGGGCGTTACGGTGACTCGGTGAATTTGTTGAAAATTGGTGAGGATGATCATCTCAACCTAGATAACACACCCACTAAGTTTCAACAAATTTCGAAATTTATAGGGTGGCAATTTCGATCGTAGAGAGAGAGAGAGAGAGAGAGAGAGAGAGAGAGAGAGAGAGAGAGAGAGAGAGAGAGAGAGAGAGAGAGAGAGAGATTTTTCGGTCCTCTCCTACCCATATATTTTATTTAAAGGCTTGACCCAACTAGGGCTAATGTGGTCTACTGGCTACAACTTACTCCGAAGAGATCTCAACCATCTATTTTATCATCAATATCATCTGTTCATTACTTCAAATTGTAAAAGAGAAAAGATTAAGTATATGTATAGTTCTCGATCTAACGTCACATGATGCACGATTTGTGCCAATTCTTGTTGCCATCTCCTTTGCTTCTGATCTTTTCCGGACAATATTAATCTTAAATTTTGACAGTAGGATACCTAACATTATCTTTTCACCACTTGGGGGGGGGGGGTTCTCCAAAGCTCTGTATGACGTTTAATTGACATAGATGTCAAAACCATAATTAGTGATGTTTTCAACCTAATAGAGGTAAAAGAAGAATTTAAAATGAGTTTAGAAGCTGAATGGTTAAAAAAAAGATAAAAGAGAAATTGGGGAGTTCCAATTTTGTTCGGATTATATATGCCCATTCTGATTTAAATTGTTCAAATCTATTGAACTGTGGGATTCATGATAAACGTCTTATGATATTCATACTGCTTTTGGATTCATAGGTGGAATTCAAATCAAAGGGGTTGGGATTCAACTTGAATCGTAGTCAAATTGCAAATCAAAAGATTGTGGTGACACTGGTAATGATCATTTTTGGTCAGCACCATGAGGATATGGATTATGGACACATCGTTGTGTATGCATAGCGAGAGGAGATAAGGACCAAATTGTCTTGGAAAAACCAAGTAAAAAGAGGTGTTTAGCTTTCCAGTCTTGGAAACACATAGTATAACCCAATAAACATGGCCTTGTGTGACTTTTTTTGATAGGGAGAGCTTGGTAAGACGTCTCCAAATGCCAAAAGGTTTTGTGAGATGTGCTTGATATTCCGTCGGATACACCAAATAAGATCATCCATAGAGTAATATGACATGGATGAAGAAAAGGTGGAATTTCAAAATAGCGTATAGGTCTATTTGATACTGAAGTTTCCATGTTGAAACTTTGTCCAAATATAAGTCATTATATTTTCTCAGAATTGAAGTCATCAGAATTTTAAGATTGTAGCATTATTTTGATGATCCGGCCGCACCAAAACTAAAAAACTCGAAACAATTTGGATTTTAGTCTAGTGGAATCGAACACAGCCCTAACCAGTCCTGATCGGATAGTTTAATAAATTAATATTGCTCTCTTTGATTAGTTTAAATCTAAGTAAAACATCATGACACAAACATTATGACCCACATCTAGGCTTTTGTCCAACATTGATGGCATATTGTTATCATCTTTATTATAAAAGAAATTGAGCTTATGAATTCAATACCCGATGTTACCCTTGCATAAATAATAAAAAGTGATAGCAATAGGTTTATTTCGGTCTTATTCATTGTATAATAAAATAACAACATTTATTAAAATAATGATTGGTATTTTTTCTCCTGCAATACCTTAAAAAAAGATGAGAGAAAGCATGATAACTGTTTCTCTCTCCCCTCTCTCAAACCCACATTTATTTGCCAACCCCTTCTCTCGTATTATGTCTCCTAAATTTATCTCTCTTCCCTACCGTCACTCCCATCACCATCAAAAGACGTGCATCACACATGCATGCGTCTAGTTGATGTAATAATATATGGGTTTATTATATTAAAACGATTGATGCTTTGTAGCCTTTGTTCCACCTTGTAGTAGCATCACATCATTCATGAGTTCATAGTTTCTATTGATGGTTGTTAGCCATACTATATATTGTGCAATAATTTCATAGTCGTTTCTTTTGCTTCACCATTTTTCTTTTTAACATCCATGAATATTAGAAAAGGTAGGGGTGTTCATGGGTCGGGTTGGTTTGGTGTTTTGAGAATTTGGAACCGAACCGAAGTTGTCCGGTTCTAAAAAATGGAACCTAGCCAACCCATTCCTTTGTAAAAAAAACGAAACCAAATCAAACCAAACCAGAAAAGTTCAGTTCGGTTATGCAGATCAATCAAATTGTTGGATAGTCAAATATGGTTAGTCAAATTTTTTTATTTCTCTTATTAAATACAACATTTTATCCACAATAGAAAGATACAACATTTAAGATAAGCAAATGAAGAAATAATAGTGTCCAAATGAAGAGATAAAAAACATAATATACATAAACAATTTGATCTAGCTGTTAAGTCATCTATATACTAGGGACTTAGAGTTTTAATCCATACCGTAGTTATAGGCTAAGGGTTCTTAAACACTTGTACTGTCAGTGGTTTGATTTGAGTTGGTTTGGGTTAAAAATCTCACAAACTGGTGCCAAACCAAACTTAGCGGATTTTTTATTTTCCGAACCGAACCGAACCGAATATTACAAAATGCCCAATCCAAACCGAAACAAATAGACTCGTTTAGATTGGTTTACCGGGTCAATCCGAACCAATGTACACCCATAAGAAAAGGTGTATTACTCCCCCTTAGTCACACAAAATTGCATAATAGGTTTTTTGGTTGTAGCACTCTTTTAATAATCTGATATTATTTGCTTCCGGTTTTAATTTTTTGAATCCCTAATTTTTTATTGATCTTTCCATACTTTTGGTGGAAACTGTTGAACCCGAAACGATCAATGCGTATCAGTTTGATCCCATGTTGAGCCTTAATTGGACCTTGAAGTCTCAAACCATGTTACAGTGTTAGTGACTGGATCAAAGATGCAGAATGCAAAATCATTGTACCATTTGATTGATGGAAGGATTGATTAGGTCACTGACTTTTGAGATCATGTTCTGAATATTGTGGGATTTGAAATTTAGCAAACTAAGTAAATGGGTCTTGAATGTTCATATAAAAGCTAGACCTGACTTTCCAAAAAGCACTAAATCAAGGAATTTATGGCTCTTCAAAGTGTCGTTCAATTAGTCCTTCCTTAAAGCTTAATAGACAATCACAATATATCATTATTGAGCAACTCCCAAAATCTCTATAGAAAATGAAGGGTGAAACCGTATGAACCTATAAACCTTTGAAAAGAGATGGAAGACTACCTATTCGGTGTGCTCTCAAAAGATAGGGTCCTTTAAAATGGACAATGACCTAATTTATCTATAGTCCACAGGGATTTCAAATATGTTAGCATCGAGTCTCTTTTCTTACCAATGGCCATATTGAATTCATAAAAAAATCTTATCTTTTGGTATGATGTTTATTCACATACCACTTATCCATTAGGCATTAGAAGACATGTTGCCGGACCTCCTAGTTCTGGCGTTTCTATAAAAAAAAGGCTCGATATGATTCTCTACTTCAACTATGAAGGTTTTTTTATTACCCAAGTTTGTCATATTGATTAAAGTATTTTCTCGATGGTCACCCTTGGAGGGGATCTTAAACCAGTAACATGGAACGTGTCATGAAATCTCAATTTGAGAAATAAACATGTCACCCTTGGAGTGGATCTTATACCATGATATTTCCTAATCGTTGCATTATTGTTAAACCATATTCAAAAGTTCCTTGAGATTCCACACCTCCGATATCATGGCCATATTCCCTCGAGTCGACAACCTTAAGGATGGATCATAAGCGGTGGCAACCAGATCGACTTTGACTAGAGCTATGCCTCATTCTCATACTTGGTATGACCTCCACGATGGTAACTTCAATGGTGTCCAGACTTGAGTCTCCTCCTTATCCCTTTCATGAGAAGAGAAATTGGAACAAAAAGGAGCTTGTCTGAGGGTGTTTTTTATTTACTATTATCATGGTTCAAAATCTAGGCCGATATCGTGTCAACTTTGATGAGTTGACTAAGTTTTCTATTACCCGAGAGTGAATCAACAACAATACCGAGTTGTATTGGCTGAGTCAACACCGCTACGGCTGTGCCGTACTGGTCTCGGTCCCAGTCTCAGCATGCATACTGCAGCAATACCTTCCTTTCTCTTTTCATTCCTCTTTTTTTTTATTTGAAAAGTGATAGGGCCTAAACCGGTATCAGCCCGAACCGGTGGATACCGAGTCAACTCGGTCGAGTTGAATCGATTTTTGGTCGTCCGATTCCTGGTCCAATACCATGTTTAAAACCTTGATTATTATTGTTTTTTATTTTGTGTGTGTGTGTGTAGGGAAGGGATGCATGTGAGAGAGGATGGATGCCGGAGTGGATAGGAAAGAAGTCATGATTAGGCAAAGAGAAAGGGGATGGAGTTTTGGGGGTGGTGGTCTAATGACACTATCAAGTGGGTTTCTCTGATTGGGTCTAAGCAAAAAATGAGGCCATTGTTTTTCTTAATACTTATTGTAACAATTTTCTTTGATTCGATGAGATCTCATCCTTTTCTTATATTTGGGTCTCGCAGTTGGATGAACACTGTGTTCACTGAAAGTGGCATTTCTAAAGCTTGGATTTTATAGAGCCGAGTAAACCAAATATGGCATATGTTCCACGGATGCATCTTTTCCCAGTTCCCTGTTGTAAATCCTTTTCCATGCCACAACTTTAGTCACCTCCGCAACTGCAGAAGTTCATGAAACCCTAGCAACTTGCATTATTGCTTTAGAGACTGATAGTGAAACCAGCTCTAATCAAAGCTCTTGACAATAATTGAGGTTAAAACAATCTTCTTTCCTTCTACTCTTTTCTTGGAGCATTTTCTACAAAAATGTCCAACTTGTGACACCAAATGCATATGTCGATGTTTACGTGATCAATAACCTGGTGGTTAGATTCCCGACACCAACGACAATGTGATTTATCACCCCTCTTGAAATGCCTTGCCCACTTTTTTCTTTGTCATCGGAAACGGCTTTGATGAAAACTTTTAATATCGAAACGATTTGATGAGAACTTTTAGGATTAGGGCTCCTGACCTCACTCACCGTATACTCTATAGAGGAAGGAGAAACCTTAACCCTTTCATCTGGTCCTAATTTCCTGTACAATTCCTCCCCTGAAGGTCTCATACCATTTATTTTTCCCTTCTTGTGATTCTGACCCCCTCTTATGAAATATTGTCCCCGTGAAAGCCTGTTCTGAAAAGGCATTTTCCTTTCCCCAGAAGCAATAACCTTTCAACTTTTCTATTCATTATCTTGTTAATTTTTTACTTCAATGATGCTTACTTTCCTTCTTTTTTCCTATTGTGGTTAGTTATTAGTTAAACAAAGATTGGCATGTTTCTATACTATATTATAAATGTTTTTTAAAAAACTATATTGCCCTTGTACAGCTGAAAATTTGATTCGAAACTATTGGTCTACAGTTTAGCAGCAATTTATGTTAGATTTTGCAAAATTCTTATATTCATTTTTTGTATGATGGCTTACATGTAATTTAAAATTTCAGTACTGCTGTTCATGCACGCTCACCTGCACGTGCCTGCCAAATAGTTTTCACAGAAGTATGAAGAGGGGGTATGATGAATCCTCGTCAACCTCCTTTGGCCCACCTCAATCCAAGCTGAAGTTTACTTCATACGGTATTTTGATCCAAACACATTGTCATACCTCCCCATTTTTTTTTTATAAAAATAGTATCATCGTGTATTTTTTTCACTCTTTTGTTGTGGGGAAATAGTTATTAGTTGGGGTTTGTTGCATATGTTCTTAGATGACTCACATAGTCTAGAAGATGAGAGCACTAAGAATGCCCAAAAAGTGGCTGAACATTATAGTGCAAGGTCGAATCAGACTCTGGAGGAACGCGAGGCAAGCCCGATCATACATTTGAAGAAGCTTAACAACTGGGTATGCCATAATTTACTTTTTTTTCTAGGATTTAGAGTTTAACTCTTGCCTCAATCTCGGTTGTCAATCTTCTAGTATTCTCTTTTATTTGTTAGAAAAACTTAATTAACGCGGAGAAGAGTGCTGAATCAGTATTCAGTAGTACTTTGGTTCAAAAAGATTGAATTTATTTAACGTGCATGTTTGTTCTTGATTAATTACTCTTAGTATATACTGCATCAGGATTTGTTCTGACTGTTCATTTTATGATTTTTGACCGGAGCATTGTTTATTCGGAGTTGGAATTCCGGGCTGCTTCGATTATTTTGATTGAAGGAAGATACTTTATCTTGCAGAAATATCCCATTTTCGCCTAGCGTCTGGGTGTTATGCCCAATCCATCTCCATACGGATGATGAATTTCAATTAAAGTAGTCTTTTATTGTTTGGCCAATTCTTGATATCTAGATCTATATGATTTATTTTAAGTTATTGGATGCAGTTTTCTTGGATTATTTATTTATGCAGTTGTGGTTCATGTTGTTCAACAGATTAAAAGCGTCCTCATTCAGTTGTATGCTCGTCGGGGAGATGTTGTTCTTGATCTTGCTTGCGGGAAGGTTAGTAGGAAAAATCCAGAAATATTTATTGCATCCAGTGTGCTACAATACTTAGCGATATGTACTGATGGAGCAAAAGGGCACAACGTAGGAATACATCAGAACATTTAAGTAGAATCTTTATTCGAACATTTTTTATGTAACTCCCTCACTAATTTCTTGATTTAACACTATTTAGTTTGCAGAGATTTCAAATAAGTTGCTTAAGGACCGGGGTCCAGCATCATATTATTCAGTTGAGTTGCATTAGATATTTTCTCATTATCGGGATAATGATTATTAGGTATCAAAACTTACTGAAGAAGACCTACCCTGGAGGAAACTGGTATATATTTCTTTTAGGGTTAAAAATTATTGTTCTAAGTTTGTTATGATGTTAAAAATATGCGTGGGGTGGTATTTTATAGTTAAATATACTTGATTTAAATGACCTATTCTACTTCCCTTCCTCCTTATATTTTTCTACCATTCTTTGCCTGTCACATCTCTGTAGTATTTGCATCCCAACCTCTGCGTTTCATCTCAAAATGACCTTTAACAACATGGTTTGGGGTTGGTCCAAACCCAAACCAGTTAGCCTGCATTGGTTCGGATCTAGGCGGATCCGAACCAAAACACCCACTCGAACTAGAACCGGTCTGGATTTTGGCGAAATAAACTATAACACCACCCCAAAACCCAATATGACCTGATTGGTATCCAATTCAACCAAATCGTCTGGATTGGATCCGTAATAGGCTAACTCAGACTCGATTTTGTAGAATCAAGATTGAGTTATGCATGAATAAGCCAAATCGGTCCTAAATCGGACTGAAATTTACCGAATCAGACTTGAATCAATCAATCAGACATGAATATCTAACAAATTTTTATTTTTTAAATATTTTCAGAATGGCCTAACTAGTTGAATCGTTTCATTTTCGCCTAGGAAGCATGAAAACTTCCCTAGAGGTGTCGTGTCCGTGTCCGACACGTGTTGAATACCGACACTTGTAGTATGTGTCCAAATTTTTATTATATATATTTTTTCATTGGATACTTCATGGACGCTTCGTGGATATTTTAAGAACCCGGGTTTTTTTTTGTTAATATATGAACGTTTTGGATTCATTAAATAAAACTAAATTCATTTGGTTGTTTATTATTATAAAAGATGAGTTTTTTTTTTAAATACAATGTTTTTTCTTTATTATGATTTTGATATTAAATGATAGACTTGACGAATGTTAAATATGATCATCCTCACCAAATATCATCAAATTCTATAACCTCTAGGGGCATCAAATGTTAGAAGCTTTATTGACTGTTCATTTTAACCGTTAATTGGAATAACATATTTGATGCCCCTAGAGGTTATAGAATTTGATTATTTTTGGTGAGGATGATCAACTTGCCATATATAGCATCCCCACCAAGTTTCATCAAATTTTGAAACCTCTCGGGTAGGTTAAAGGCGGTGTGTAATTGCATAAGATTCCATAAGTAAGAGTATCCCTCCCCATATATATATATATATATATTTATATATGTGCTCATGCCGTGTCCGTGTACTACTTTTTTAGGATTTGTCATATCCCGTGTTCGTGCTCCCTACGTTTAGTCTTATTCGTACTCGAACCTGAATTGTTAAAACTTCGCTATGACTTTTGTGACTATTTTAAAATTTTGCGTCAAAAATCTTATTTTACGAATTAAATCAATTCTAATATAAAAGGTGATGCAAAATAAGGTAGCGGGACAACAAAGATTGAAAAGAAAGAAAAAGAAAGAGAAAGAAAGGGAATAGGTTCCTAGGTTAACTGATGCATGACAACTCGAGGGTCCCACCGAATGGATTTGCTCGTCGTCGTGAAGATTAGGGATTGATGAAGGAGGGTCGGAGTTGGGGATCGTCACAAGGATAATGGAGCAAGTAACAGACATCTTGACCGAAGCCTAAGGTCTCTCCCTTCAAAGTAACAGGGATTACGGTGGAGGCTCAAGGTCTATCTCCCTCACGAATCCTCTCACGAGAACACACATCAAAGTGAAAGATTCATTTCATTAATTGAATTCTTCTTACCTACAATGAGAGGCATAAGGCCTTTAAATAAGAAAAAGTAAAGATAAAGATATCTTAAAAAGATAGGGATTAATTATTCAAAAGATTTGAATCAAGCAAATCTTGGCTACTAAATATAAAACCTTTTACTTTAAAAAGATTTGAATCTAATCAAATCTTATCCGGAAATTCCTATTTAAAATATCCTAATAAATAATTATGAAAATATAATATTTTTGGATTATAATAGTATTTTATTCTAAAAATATTAATTCCAGTATTTATTAATTTGATATTATTAATTTATTCATTAGAACACCCAATCTTTAGAATAAATCATATAGAACACTCCTTCTTTAATTGGAATTCATGCTAACAAGAGTGCACAATTCAAGAAGAATAGGGATACAATGTTTTTGGGGCATGTAAGTATGATGTTGATTAGATTCCCAAATTATGGTTGGCTGCATATGCTAGGTATTATTGACAAGGCTGTCTTCATGGGCCAAGTCTTGGGATGTGTAGTTTTGTTGTCACCTTTTTCGGAGTGGGAAGTTATATGAACCATTTTCTTTGGCATGCAAAGTGTGTGTGTGTGTGTGTTTGTGTGTGGTGCGTGTATGTGTATTTGTGTAAATTTTTTTTTGGTGTGTGCGTGTGTGAGGTGGTAGTTTGGGGGGGGGGGGGGGGGGGAGTTTGAACTTTGAATGAATGATAAAAGAAGGATGTGCCTTTGTGGCAAGGTTTAAGAATTGGGGTTTGGGTTCAGACCAAGCAAAAAATGAACTTGTTGAGCCTGTTTAGGCGATTTGGATTTGAGTTCTAACGGTATAGAAAAGAGTATTAAAAGTTGGAAAAAGTTCAAAATTTCACGTATGGTTCAGGTCTACTTTGATTTATTTGGGTTTGATTTGGCCAATTCGGATCTAATTGTGGTTTAATTTGGCTTATTAGGGCTTGATTCAGTCTATTTAGGATCTGATCCAGATGATTTAGTAAAGCCGGATACAAACAAGGGCATATTTTGAGGTTTGGGTAAGTGTTTTGGTTCAGATTGACCACAGTTCGATCCCCTTCATTTTTTTTTTTGGGGGGAGGGGGGTCGGTTTGGATTGGCAAAAATCCAAAGTAGTTCAGATTCGGACGAACCCTCGAACCATGTGTTGTGGAGTTTTAGGAGATAGGAGACAGGTTAGAGAAACAAGTTGAACATGAAATGAATCGACTTGTGCATGTCTCCTTGTCGTCAGTCAGGTATGCACTTACATGTGGGAGTAGAAATAAGATGATCTGAACCTGGAATAAATAGATGAATGTGCACTTCTCTCTCCATCCATGAAAGGAACATCTGCCCAGTCATAAGTTGGCCATGGAAGAATTCAAATTGAATCCTAAAGACTATTGTAAACTTAAATTAGCTTCAGTGATCTCATCACTACTTTCAGAATCTGGGTGTGTACTAAAGTATTTCCACCCGTTAAGACGAACTACTAGGACGATTGCAATTAGATTCAAAATCCTTGTTCTTTCCTTACCTCTCTGCATCATTGTTGATAGATGTATTGTCCATTTTTTTCTAGGGAGGTGACCTGATCAAATGGGACAAAGCAAAAGTTGGATACTACGTTGGGGTTGATATCGCAGAAGGCTCAGTAAGTGCCTCTTGTGTCACTCTTTTTCCTTTGCGATCATTGTTTTATACTACAGTTGTTGGCGAAATTGACATTCTATGGTGATGACTGATGATTCCATTGCTGTATATGGTAGTATTCTGCTGAACTGAATGTGGATCTGTCATAATATATGCCATAGAGTTTTCTGTTTGTAGACAATATGAAATTTGTTCATGTACTTTGCAGTACTTTATGTTTTCTCATCAGCCATATTATGTTTACTACATGTGACCATTTATACACACATGACAACCCCCATTCCCAGTTAGTCTGTATCTGTTTCCAAAAAAATTTAGTCTTTATCTTCTTGTGTGTGCCTGTGTGCACTTTTGTGTAGATGTGTGCTGCAGAAGATATTGGGTAAAGAAGCAGATATGTAATAAACGTTCATTGGTCTCTAACCCATCTGGGGAATCTTCCATTGTCTTTAGAATGACTGACAAGTTTGTCATCATCAAGGACATGGCAAATTCTTTGATAGTTTTATCCTGGTCAATGACCTTTCTAGGAATGTGTTCTCATGGGATGCTGTTTTCTTGGGCCTGATATTTGGTGTATTGTGCCGTTTTTTTTTTCTTCTCTTTGTTCCGTTTCAACTTTCAACCCTGCAAGAGTTAGCTTTCCCATTACCATGTTCACAGCCTTCTCAATAATCAAACTTTCAGTCTCCACGGGCTTTTAGCAAGTTGTGTTTTGGCATCAGAACCCCCCTTCTTGCTTATTGAAATGTGTTTCTTACTTCCAGTGTTTCCTATTGAACATGCAAAGTAGTACGCCAAAGGTTAGGCTTGCATCAATAAAAAAAACTGTTGCACAAACATTCCTCAACCTAAACGAAGTATTCTTGGTGGGGCATCATGCCATGTTGTATTAAGTGGGCTCCTTGTCTTTATACAGACCATTTCCCTATAAATGTCTCTTGATGCCCTATTCTTTTAGTAGGGCGGAGCTGTACTGTAATCAATAGTATTTGCTACTTCCAGATAGAAGACTTAGTTCCAATTTTTGACTCCCAAACTCTATCTTTCTGGGTCTGCAAATATCTCTTCCATAACTACTGAGATGGCTAGTTGATGACTTTATTATACCATTTTGTTACAACCTCTGCTATCCTATTTCTTCTTATTGGAAAATCTAATGATCTTCTATTTTATTAAGTTCAATTGAATGTTTTTTATACTAACTACATTTGTATGCAAACTATTGAAGTTACAATTTCACCATACTATGCTCTGTCCTTGCAGGGTTTCCATTATTGTCCTATAACCTTTGTTTTGTTGCTCATAAATGTGTCTAGATAAGAGACTGTAGAACTCGCTACAATGGCGATGCAGACCAACAACAACGCAGGAAGAAATTCACCTTTCCTGCACGCCTTGTTTGTGCAGATTGTTATGAGGTAATTGTAAATATTATTCATTTGTAATATCAAATATGTTAAATCTCTACTGTTCATAGCTGGGATTATACACTGGTCCGAATGTTGCTGCATTTTGATTTTTCTAGTTATTTTCCTGAATGATGTGTTTTTTCTGAAGAAAATTGAGATGTTCTTGGCTAGCCAACCAACTCAGTTTCCTTGGTTTTTGAAAATTTTGGTAACAACTTTTAAAGCAAAAAAAAAAGAAAAAGAAACATGCTCATCAAACTTGTATTATGAAAAAACTTCAAAGTTTCTTTTTTTAAAAACAAAAAACAAGAAACAAAAGTGCAACCAAACTGAGCCTCTTTTCCATTTCATGAATCAATATGTTCATGGTTGCTGGGAGGAAAGTTGAAACTGTACGTAATTTTATCTTAGTACTTCATTAGAATTGTAATTACCTTCGGGTATCTGTCGTAATAACCAACATATTGGTGGATTCATTGACTTTTAAAATAATTGCTTCTTAATATATTAAGAATGTCACTCTGATTTATAGTGTGTTTGTATTGGATTTCAGGCTCGCTTGGACAAGTATTTGAGTGATGATGCACCATTTGATATATGCAGCTGTCAGGTGACTCTTTTGATAGGGCTAGACAAACATCTTTATATGTTTTTGGCTTTTTGCAAGCACCACTGGGCATGCATGTGAATATTTTAACAGTTCTTTTTCTCCACATATGAGAGGCTATGATATTGGTGGAAACAAATCTGTACCTTTTTTTTAAAGTAAGGACCGAATTAATGATGGTTCCACAGGGTTGTTTAGTACGAGTGTATAATTATTTATGACTCGATTTGCTTAGTATATGCAGTTTTACCCTACATTAGTTATAGCCGATAGATTAATTTGTTTACTGGCTGCCTGTATCTTGTTTTTATTATCTAACTGGATCCACTGACTATATAAAGATTGTAGTTTGCCCTGCATTACTCATGGTCAACTGAGGCACGTGCAAGGAGAGCCTTGGCGACTGTATCTTCCCTGCTTCGTCCTGGAGGCACCTTCATTGGGACAATGCCTGATGCGAATGTCATTATCAAAAGGCTTAGAGAAGGTGTTTACATTGTAGTTGATGTATTTTTCATTTGTTCCATATTATTTGATTAAATTGGCATGATTTTCTGATGAATTTATTCCATGATAATTCTAGTTCTTCTAAATGAAGTAGTTAATTATACACTGAGTTCTTCGGGACAATTTCTGTGGACACTTTTTTTGGATGAATGTTTCCTACGCGTAACCTAGTGGGGACCTTGAGGTTGTGCTACCATGAGATGCATTTATATTGGTTGTGTCTGATCCACATGCTATGGAATGATATACTGATATACATCTCTTTTTTTTTTTTGAAGTCTAGTTTAAGCAATATCTTTAATTTCGCAGGTCCAAATAAAGTTGCTCAATCTGATTTCACCTTTTCTGAATAGAAACCTTTGTACATATTTGTCTCATCCATAAATTTGCTGAAGCTAAAGGTGTGGTTAGAAGTTCTTGACTAAATTCTTACAAAAGCGTCATGAATGGGATATCCTATAGTTTTACCATGTAATCGACCAGAAAGAACGAAGTTCTAACTCAAGTATATGGTCCTAGGATATGACCCCTTGATTGCCTAGGTGAACCACATACGTCACTGGCTGGGTGCTGGAGTTAAAAACACAGTGACCCCTTTATTTCTTATATAAATGCTGCAACATAAATTATCACACATACTTAATAAACAAATGTTTATATATTTTGCGAAAGTCTAGTTAAAATTGAAGATACTCATATAAAATTATGGCGAATGTCATGAATTCTTGAATCTTTAGATCCTTTTTATACAGAACAAGTCAACCAAACTGGTCCATAAGATGATCACAACACATATAGAACAAATAAACACATAGAACAAATAAAACAATGATCTACGAAACAGCAAATCGTACCCATATTGCTCAGTGTTCATAACAGAAAAATGAACCCACTACCTAATAAAAAGGCTATGATCATGGAATCATGCTCAACAATGTCCGTACTATTCGGGAATCAGAGCATTTCCCCTCTATTTTATCACTTGCACTTGCTTCTCCGTGAAGGATTTAGATGGTTCGGTAGGGAGGAAAAGGAATAAAAAGGTTTGGACTAGACTTGGTCATTCGTCCCAAATCCCACTGAAGTTTCATGCTTGGATTTTTTTGCCACTTTTTTATCTCCCATCCTCTGATCCTCTACCAAACATGTTATTTTGTCTCTTCTAACCCTAGTATTGAGAAAGAGAGAGGTAAATAGAAGCATAATAAAATAAATAAATTATTCCCTAGTTTAATGTGTTTTTGTCACTCTTTTCTATATTTATAAGGCATGTATTTACGAACATGGAATTGTAATTTTTAAGGGATTCTAATACCTCTGCTAGCGTAATAGTTAATATGCATTAATAATATTTTATAAATAGGATGTCCAGAAGGTGGACATAAGTTTCCCATGTATTCACCTAGGTGCTAGTATAGGCACACACATGGCCATGTACCTGAAGACCTTGTAAATGGGGGGTACATAGGTGGTGGGGCTACCAAAGTGCCTAGGAAGGACCAACTACACATCATAGGTGGTTGTCATTAACAGTACGACATATTCCAAGTCACCTTTTTAAGACAGTTGAAAAAATGCAAGCATGAATATATATATATATATATATATATATATATATATATATATATATATATATATATATATATATATATATATATATATATATATATATATATAGAGGAATGATAGGCTGCGGCGTGCGGTACCCGGCTGATAGATGCGGTGGAAGTTTTTGGCCGTTCGATCGCTGCGGATCGGCTGCAAACCGCGCGCAAACCCCCCGCACACCCCCCGCCCGTCTGATCAGCCGTCCTGTTACTGTAGCCGCCCGTCTGATCAACCGCGCGCACACCCCCGGCCCGGCTGATGGATGGTTTGATTCCCATCCGTTCGATCGAGGGATCGAACGGACTAAAAGAATTTCGCT
Source organism: Chamaelirium japonicum (assembly GCA_947650365.1). Lineage (NCBI taxonomy): Eukaryota > Viridiplantae > Streptophyta > Magnoliopsida > Liliales > Melanthiaceae > Chamaelirium > Chamaelirium japonicum. The sequence goes on along the minus strand of OX393560.1, from coordinate 25,442,902 downwards.
GTTACTGTAGCGGCTACAGTAACAGCGAAATTCACTTTAGTCCGTTGGATTCCCATCGATCCAACGGATGGGAATCAACTTGATTCCCATCCGTTGGATCGATGGGAATCCAACGGACTAAAGTGAATTTCGCTGTTACTGTAGCCGCTACAGTAACAGCGAAATTCTTTTAGTCCGTTCGATCACCTCGATCGAACGGATGGGAATCAAATCATCATAGAAACACACCGGACAACTGGATTTATACGGGATCGGACGGTCAGGACGGCTGATCAGACGGGCGGGGGTGTGCGGGGGGTTTGCGTGCGGTTTGCAGCCGATCCGCAGCGATCGAACGGCCAAAAACTACGCGGGGGGTTTGCGTGCGGTTTGCAGCCGATCCGCAGCGAATCGAACGGCCAAAAACTACCACCGCATCTATCAGCCGGGTAGCGCACGCCGCAGCCTATCATTCCTCTATATATATATATATATATATATATATATATATATATATATATATATATATATATATATATATATATATATATATATATATATATATATATATATATATATATATATATATATATATATATAGGGGAGGGATACTCTTACTCATGGCCTCTTACAAGTGGGGCTTACTAATGATCCGGGCCGTTCGATCAAATTCGATGGAGGGCTGAGATCAACCCTCCCTCTCTCTATCTCTCTCTCTCTCGATCAACTAACACCACCGACCCCGACCCCGACCCCGACCCCGACCCCTTCCCCTACGGCTTCGGCAGCCCTCTGACCCCGACCCCGACCCCGACCCCGACCCCTTCCCCTACGGCTTCGGCAGCCCTCTGACCCCGACCCCGACGGCTCCGGCTCCGGCGCCGACCGCCCCCTCCCGTCCGGCAGCACCGACCCCGCAGCCCCCTCCCCGACCGGAGCCCCCCACCGCTCCGTGCCCCAGCTGCCGCTCCGCGCCGGCCCGCCGCTCTGCGCCGGTGCCGGAGCCGGAGCCGGAGGGGGGGTCGAGGGGCTGCCGGAGCCGGAGGGTAAGGGGTCGGGGGGCTGCCATAGGGGTCGGGGGTTACCGATTGAGAGAGATAGAGAGAGTGGGGGAGGGATAATCTGGGCCATCATGATCGGAACGGATGGTCCAGATCATTAGTAAGAGACCATTAGTGAGAGTATCCCTCCATATATATATATATATATATATATATATATATATATAATATGTTTCAAAGTTGGACAAGAAACTTCTAAATAATTATGCTTCAAGGCAAAGTTCTGAAAACAAGGTATGTAAAGAAGCATGGTTGCATTAAAAGTGACAATAGTCAAAGTGGAATCAAACTTATGGTTAAAGGTGCTTTCACCTTGGAAAAACATGCTTATGAAATATTATAAATGGTGTATCATACTCCTATTCATGAGAGGTCCATCGCCTATTACCATAACCAGGAAGCCATATCTGGTTGACTTTATGAGTCCTTCATTCATTTATGCTTAGGGCTATATTGTTGTCAATGAAAGTTTTTCCAGATCTTTTCTAACAACATTCATCAATGTTGTTCTAGGTCTTTCTCTCCTCTTTGGATCTTCCACGGTAATCCGAGACCCTTTCCTTATTGAGGCCACCTCTACTCAATGTTGTATGTGTGCAAAAAATCTTAATGTTCACCGTTATCTTGTCCTCAATTGGTGCCACTCCAACACTTCCTCTAGTACATTCACTTGTTACTCTATCCCTCTTCCGCACATCCATCTCAAGATGCTCATCTTTGCCACACTCATCTTATAAGCTTGAGCTCTTTTTAATTGCCAAACTCCGGTCTTATTGGTGATTTGTAAAATTTACCCTGAAGTCTTAAAGGTATGCGTTGATCGCATAACACTCTCGAAGCTTCTCTCCACTTCATCCAATCACCTCTAATCCTATTGGATGTATCACCATCTATCTCTCCATTCCTCTGTATGATAGACCCAAGATATTGAAAACAATCACATTGTTGTATTTTTATGACATCAATTGTGAAATGGACTTCATTATCATTATTATTTTCATTAAAATTGCTCTCTATATATTCCATTTTAGTTCTACTTATTTTTAAACCCTTATCTTTCAAAGTCTTCCTCCACCATTCTAATTGAGCATTTAATGCGATCCATGGCTCATCGACAAACACTATATCATCTACATATAGCATATACCATGTTACTTCCTCTTGATTATTAATAGTGGGTCCATCATTGACAATAGTAAAAAAAATATGGGCTTAATATTGACCCTTGGTGAAGTCCTACAGTGACTAAAAATTCATTTTTTTCATCATAATTGCTTTTAACACTAGTAATTACTCCCTCATACATGTATTTAATAATTTCAATATAACCTTGAGGTACCCCTTTCCTTATTACAGTCCACCAATTATATTTCGTGGTATCTGTTATAAGCTTTCTCTAAGTCAATAAGAACCATATGTAGATACTTTTTTTTTCTCTCTAAATCTTTCCATCAGTTGTCCCAATAAGAAAATAACCTCCATTGTGAACCTTCCCGGCATAAATTCAATTAGGCATTTACTGGCAAACATATTCATAATCAGGGTTTGGATTTTGGCTTTCGGTCAGAACTGGTCCCTAAACCCTCTAGTTTTGGGTTTCGGAACTCAACACTTAGTAAAAGCAGGGCTGGGTTTAGGATAAGGTGTATTTCAACATGACAACTTGACTACTTTAAGTTATTTTATATAAATAAGCAAATACCCCCCATTTGGATTTAATAAAAATATCAGCAAAATCAAAATCAAAAGGAATCAAAATGTAATTTTTCAGTTCCTATACAGAATCAGACTACAATTTTTACCTAAAAAAGAAAATTCGGTGGAAAAAAACCCTCTGTATTTTGGACCAGAAAAAATCTTAAAAATCTAGAAGTATAACATCAACATAAAAACCCAAAGTCCGGTAAAATATTTTGAATCTATAAAAAAATTCTTTCACAAGAATTCTTTTTTCCTCCAGACTTAGTCAAAATTTAGAATTATGGTTTTTTAACTTTTTGGCAAAAAAGTCGAGGTAAAGCAAAAGCCACACTCTTTTGAAAACAAAACCACTATGAAGTGGGTATCACTGTAATTATTTTATATTATTTTTATATTTTATAATTATTTTAAATTAAAAAATAAAACTGAAACCACTTTAACTCCGATCCGAAACTCCAAAACCTATCCTCAGTGGGCGGACCGAAACCAAAACTACAAACCTTGCTCAAAATAGATATTTAAGGGCAACAACACATAGTGTATTATATTCCATTTTATTGTAGTTATTCCAACCATTGATCTTAAGTTTGATGTTACCAAAGCTCGGGGAATATATCATATTTGCCATGATAAATTGGAGGTGCTGTCGAAGATTGTTTTTGTAGATATTGGTCGCCCACATGAGATCTGATCTCCACGTTACTCTTTTTGTCTTTCTTGACCCCTCTTGTTAGAATATTACTGGATTGTAACGATTTTTTTGTCATCTACCTAAAAAGCATTATTCTTTAGACCCATATGGAGTATTAGGATTTTGGACGCGATCAATAACGGTTTCCTATGGCAAGCTAATAGTGTGTTGGAGTCTTGACCTTAGAGTTTCTTTATGCTAGTGATTGTCTATTGTCGACAAGTGAATGATTTTCTTTGGTAGACTTAAAGAACATTGCCTACTATCAGTTTTCCAAGCTTTAGACGGTTGAATTTCTTTGCATGGGCAGACCTCACAAACCTTTGATCGCACTTCTGAGCTCTATCGGGCTTGTTTAGCTATTATAGGGATGCCATCAACTATTGCACAATACTAAACGGCCCTAGAACGTCAAAATATAGTCCGATTTGAGCTTCATTTAATTCCTTTCTTTATTAAATTTGTTTTCTTCTGTTCTCTAATATTGAATCCTTCACTATTTTTAGGGTTTCTTTGTGTCCAATATGTTATTTTTACCGTTTTGGTCCATTTTATAGTGTACTTGGTTTGACACTAGTTTGTGGTTCGTGCTCTTCCAATAGACAATCATAGTAGGGTTTTAAATTTTGGCCAATACCAGTACGTACCGGTTTTGGCCTGTTCGAGACTGATACTGCATTCGATCCCGATACCTGGCCCGTACCGGCCGGTTCAGGCCGGTACCGACCGGTACCTACATGTTTTTTTTTTTTTTTTTGGTTTTTTTTCTCAACCGGTATCGGTCCGTATCGGGCGGTACGTATCGGTTCGGGGCCGACCGATACCGTGATTTTAAACCTTGAATCATAGTTTGTTTTCCTTATTGTGCTGTTTTTGTCTGTTTGAGCTTGTTTTAAGTTTCAAGTTTCTTTCCTTTCGTATCTTTTTCATGGAGCATCTATAATTTTCTTCTTTATTCTCCTCAGTCCTCACTCGCTCTTTCATACCTTGTTGGCCACTATTCTGGTCTCCTCGATCTCAACACCCGTTCTCTGTTTTTGTCCTCATTTCTTATGCATTGTTACTACATCTTGGGCAACTTTGCATCGTGATTCCTCTCGATGCATGTTTTCCCTCCCTTGCGTGAATATTTTACTCAATAGTGCAAGCTACTAGGTGAGGTGGCATGTCACCTCCATACCCGCTTGTTGTAATCATACCTCGGAGGATTCAATTTACCAGGTAGAAGAGTGTTTGATCTAACCCATTACCAATTTTGGTGAATCCTCGAGCCAAGCCAGTGAAATCTACCTCTAAATTAAGAAGAGAAGAGGAGGAAAGAAAATAAAGACGAAGAAGATAAGCAAAACTAACTCTTAATTAGATCTCATTTGTTCTTTTAGGGATGGCTTTACACTTAAATAGACAAGCTAGGATGACTTGAATCCTAACAATGACACCTAACTTGAATTTTATCCTGTCTAAACCTAAACCTTAAGGTCCTTCTGACTCATCGAAAGCTGTGTATCCTTAAGGTTTTCCAAAAGCTTATTTTCTAAGTCGTAAACTATCAATCAGATGTCAAATCATGGCTACAATTAGACCCGCAAACGTGGTATCTAATTGAAGTTAGTTACTAAATAACCAAAATCTAACTCTATTTAAAATCAAATTATAAGAACTCGCGTAGGTTCTGCTCATCTTGTCCAAAGATTCACTTGATGAATCATTAATTTGTTGCTGTCCATCGGAAGGACACAAAGGATGCTAATGTTATTTCACCTCAATGTATACAATCTGATCGTCTCATCAGTGGCTTTTGGTCAACGGTTTTGACAGTGTAGATCAACCCACAGATGACACCGTGATAATCAAATCATTCATGAATTGGAATGTCATGTCCACCGCTGAATTGATGAAAACTTTTGGTTCCTCCAAGGACTGATCTTCACCCTTCAAATTTTTAACCATGGGTAATCTCGAGCAGATGTGTCCTCCGTCAGACTGGGTGATGTATAATCCTCCATTCCTCCTTAATGACATCCTCAACCATATGACCTTGTGCAGTGGGCTTGTCTTTCATTGGATCGTCACTTTTCAAGACTGATTAATATCAGGCTTCTATCCGAACCACTCTCTTGGTGAAAACCTTTGATTTTTTTTGCACTTGATCTGAACTATAGTCATGAGGATCTGTAGGCGCGAAAAAAAGCACGGGTCGTCTTTATTGCGCAAAACCAGATTACAAGTGTGGCCGGGACCCGGGTGGCTCGGGTGTAGCGAGTCCGGGTTGCGGCGAGTTTTGATCAGGGGATTTGTGGGAAAGATCTTCTGGGGGATCCCTTTGATCCGCGTCTCCACGTGGTGTTCGTGCGAGAGCTCTGAAGGAGCTGCCCAAGACAGGGGTCTTTATAGGGTGAGGGTTTTGGAGAGGCTAAGGAATGTCCACCGTTGCTTTGTCCCTTCCGTGCTTCGCGCTTTCTCGGCTAGGGGTTTTCGGCTTCGTTCCTCGGTCTTCGCGTCTTCCTCGTTCCTTGCTCAACCTCGGCGTCCTTGATCGTCGGTTCGCGGCGTCGATCGTGCTTTTGGCGTTGGCTTCGGCTTTGGCTTTTCGGCTTTGGCTTGGCTCCGACGTGGCTCTGGCTTTTGCTTTGCTTTGACGCTTGCACTTGGACGTAGCCGGGAGAGACTTGCGATGCTTTCGTTCTTTCGGACTTCGCGTCGTATCGGCTAGAACGTGCGGTGCTTTTGCTCGTGGCCGGCGTTGTCGCTTGGCTTTGGCACTTGCGTTGCTTTGGCGCGGGCTTTACTGGGGCTTTGCTTTGGCTTCTTGCGAAGGTTTTAGCTTTAGCGTCAACTCGATCTTCTTCTTCGAACGATGTGGGCTACTTCTTCGGTGCTTCGACGGTTTGTGGGTCGGCTGGACTTCTCTTCTTCTCCGGGCTTCCTTGGCGTGATCGGAGTCGAAGGATGCTTTCGAAGATGGTGGGGTAGCACCGGTATCCGTGCGACAGTTGTAGCGTCGGCTTTTGTTGGTGAAGACGGCGGGGGTAGCGACGGCCTCCGTGCGACGGTTGTAGCGTCGGCTTTTGTTGGTGAAGACGGCGGGGGTAACGACGCTTCAGACGGTCTGCTCCAGGCTTTCTTCTTCGTGGATGGCGCAGGCGTTTGTTGAAGACGACGGGGTGATGACGCTTCGTTTCTCTCCTCCGGGCTTTGGAGCTTGATCGGGATCGAGGATTTGTTGGAGCCGACGGGGTAGTGCCGCTCCGAGCTTCTTCTCCAGCCTTTGCTTCTGGCGTCTTCGGAGTCGAAGGGTCTTCTTCTCCGAGCTTTCTTCTTTCGTGCACGGAGTCGAAGTCTTGATCTTCGTGTGCAAGGGTCTTCACGTTGATGAGAGCTTTCGGTAAGCCGATCCCGACGGGACAGGCTTGACCGTGCCTCGTGAAGCCTTGGGTCGATGAAGAAGCGTCTCCTCTTCTGCAGAGCTCCCGTGCTTCGTCTTCAGTCTTCAACCATCGACCTGGCGACGGTTGTGGCGTCGGCTTCTCCTCCGGGCGTATTTGGCGTAATCGGAGTTGAAGACTTTGTTGAAGTTGACGGGTGTAGCGTAGCGCCGCTTCATTCTTCTTCTCCGGGCTTTTGAGCTTGATCGGAGTCAAAGGCTTGTTGGAGACGACGGGGTAGTGCCGCTCCTCTTCTTCTCCGGCCTTTGCTTCTGGCGTCTTCGGAGTCGAAGGGTCTTCTTCTCCGAGCTTTCTTCTTCGTGCACGGAGTTGAAGTCTTGATCTTCGTGTGCAAGGGTCTTCACGTTGATGAGGACTTTCAGTGGACTAAGCCGATCCCTCGGGACAGGCTTGCCCGTGCCTCGTGAAGCCTTGGGTCGATGAGGAAGCGTCTCCTCTTCTGCAGAGCTCCCGCGCTTCGTCTTCAGTCTTCAACCATCGACCTCTTGAATCTTCCCCCACCCCCTCTATTTATAGGCAAAGGGGAGGGGAGAGAGATATGTGAACTTTTAATTTTAAATCCCTTTTGTATCTCTCTCATAATTGCCCGGGATTTATTCATCCATTGATGAGGGGAATAACACTTATTTGTTTTCCTTTTCTGGCGAGGCAATTATGGCTGGATTTTGCACACGAAATCGATGGCGATCGGGCGCTTCTTCTTGTGCGTCGGATCGAGGGATCGGCGCAGATCCGCGTGTGTGCAGACGTCATACGCAACCTCCCCCCGCGCATGGCGGTACTTATTTCCTTTTCTTCATTTTCTTTCCTTTTCTTTCCTTTTCGTTTCTTTCCTTTCTTTTCTTTCCTTTTCTTTTCTTTCTTTTCTTTTCTTTCCTTTTCTTTTCCTTCCTTGCAGGGCCGGCCGGCCCCTCCATGGGGTTCGGGTCCTAGTAGGGCCGGCCCCATGGGGTTCGGACCCTAGTAGGGGCCGGCCCCTCCTTTAAGCGTGGGGTCCGGGTCCTCTTTTGCTGGGTGCGAGTCGGGTCCGGGTCCGCACTGGTGCGTGCGAGTCGGGTTTGCATCCGCGTTGGCACACGTAAGTCGGGTCCTGGTCCGACGAAATTCGTGTGTCTACAGGATCTTAATGCTCCAGACCAAATCGATGTAGATGAACCCAAAGGATTTGATCTAGGAAGGTTTGCTGTGATTAAATCCACAATTGACTTGGGGGACAATTATTAACCCAAAAGATGAAATCTACCTCTAAAATAAGGACAGAAGAAAGAGGAAGAATACATCTCATAAAATCTCTTGCTGGATGGCTTATCCCTGGGGCAATTATGACTTGAATCCTAAGAAGGCAAAACTATTCCAAAACATCCATATACCGATTTAGCACTAAACCCTTGAACCAAACTGTGGATAAGGAGAGTAAAGAGAGGACTTATATATCCTTAATACCATATCCACACTTCCAAACCACTACAGGAGTCTAAAAGAACCCTGGTGCTTCTTGCACTTCCAAAATAACACGAGGAGTGACCTTTAAGTTATGGCCTTCGAAAATTGTGACTGGAATGAGATCCTCAAAGATATGATATTTAGTTATAGTTGAATACTAAATGGTTGAGAATCCTAGTCCTCAACCATATTGGAAAATATCACCACCTCATTAGACACATCACATATGGAAGCTCGATGTCGTTGATTCAGAGACACTCTTTATTTAAAGTCGCTCTTTTTTCTTTCTTTAAAGTCGCTCTTTTTTCCTACCCAAAAAAAAAAAAAATCGCTCTTTTCAAATGGTTTAGTAGTTATGGACTACCTCTTTGGTCTCATCATGCCGTTAAGTGTGGCCCGGGTGTATTGGCTTCTCTTTCAGTCCGCTTACAAGGGTGGTGTAACCCTAGAGGTTTATAACACCGATTATGATATTTGGGGTCTATCTCTCTGGCTAGAAAGAGAGTAACTGATCTCTTTCTCTAAACATTTCTGCAGCAGGTTTTATGAAGTTTGGCAAGGAAATTATAGAGGTTTATCTAAAATGAATTGTAGATGCTGGGGTTTGATGATGACTGGAATTATGGACTTTTGTTTAGGTTTGTGCACTGTTAATGTTGTTGCAGCAGAAATTAGCAAGTTATTATGAGATTTAAGAAAGAAAACGAGGGGAAAAAAAGGATTACGAGAAAGGTATATAAATTAACCTTGTGACACTTCAAATATGAACTCCTTTCTCCAAAATCTATTCTAACTTCATTATATTCTATTTAAAGCCTCCAAAAGGCCTATATCCAGCCCTATTAACCTAGGCAGCTTTGTTCAAAAGGGGATGATCTACGAACTGAAAAATAAATGTCAGATCTAAATAAAGAGAATCAAGAGACGACCAAATTCGCATTTGGCCTATAAGGTAACAAAGTGGGCCAAATCCATGCTGCAAGGAAAGAGAAAAGCTGAGAGATGCTTTTGCATGCTATGCAAACCAATTGATTAACGAGAGACTCTATTATATACCGCAATGAAATCGATACTTCTAATATACAACCGGAAGGATGGAGCATCCTAGAGGTTGTTTACTTATTTGTAATGAAGTTAGAATGAGATAGATGAAATGGTGATGTTCTTATTGGTGCGAGTCGCCTATTGAGACCTAAAGGAAAACAATAAAATATTGTACCATTAGAACTTTGTTTGATAGGAAGGTTACATCAGGTGGCATATCACATTATGTTTGTGATGCATGACCAAGCTATTATGCTAGTTAGATTTCACGCATCTAGGGAAGCCTAATAGTTATCGGAGGGACTTGGATTTGTATTCATGCTTGAGGATTTAGGGAGAGGAGGAAGGATTTAAGAGATTCTTGATCATATTGGTAATTTAGGTTTGAATATTATCACTACTGCAAATAACATGAACACGGGAGGCAAGTTAGTATATGTTTTGGACAATAGGGGGGATAAGCCTTGTTGATTATTGTTTTGGTTTAAGCATGGTATGAGGATAATAAAAGTTGTAAGGAAATGTTGGCTTCCCATAGCTTTTGATGTCTTAAAACCCACTGGCATTTTGTGGATGTTTGAGAAGGTCTTGATGTATTGAAAATAAAAATCCATAGTTTCTGTTCCTGCTGTTTGGATTCTTATTGCATTAAGTCATCATCTCTTATTATGATGGGGTCGACTTTGTAGCACAACTCAAAAAGAAAGTCCTCAAACAGACTGACAAATTTTCTGATCTGTTTTCAACCGAACATCGTCCCTCTAAGTATGATGTAAAAAACCTGACCAAGGTAACTTGGCAAGAGTGGGTGTGCCAAGAAAATTACAAGTCCAGTTGGCATGTAGGGCAACCTAAGCCGCCTAACTTGTTATTTTTGCAATTTAAGTTCTTGCAACCTAGGAGCATTTTCTTGCATTAGTTAAATAAATTTTTTGATTTTTTTTTCATAGATATGCATGTCCATCACCATTTCTTGCAATGCTTAGCACGCATGTAGCTTAGCATGGTAATCAAGTTTTGATCCCTGTTCTTGTGAGACGTAAGACATCTTAAAGCAGATATAGTTATCCTGAATGGGAATAGGTAACTTTAGTCTTAACTTAGATGAGAGTCTCGAACTTTTACTATGACTAAGTGGGTTTCAGATCTATGACCATTTAGTTTTGTGTGAGCATGGCAAACTTTGTGTCCATTTTGTCCAGGGTGCTCCGTTGGGTCCATTCTTGAATTTGTATGCTAGCATGTCTTGGTCTTATACATACAAAAACCACGTATATAGCAACGTTGAGTCGTTGACATTTACCAGAATAATGGCTTTTCACTAAACGGGTGATTGCATGTTTCTTGCCTACTTTAATCGTTTTCTTATATGTTATTATGTCTTGAACTGGTGAGCTTGTAAATGTTCTCTGCCAGTTAGGAGTCTAATAATAGAATGTTCACTTGATTGCATATATGCAGCTGAAGGATTGGAGTTTGGAAATAGTGTGTACTGGATTCGTTTTGATGACGAATATGCTCAAAAGGTGAAGATGTTTTGTACTTCATTTTCTATTTGACAGATATAACTAATGTTGTCTTACCTATTCATTTACAGAATTCCTTTTTGCTGCTAACTGGGATGTTTTCTTTTCTTAATTGTTGCATATTTCAGAAATTCAAATCTTCTAGCCCTTTTGGAATCAAGTACAAGTTCCACTTAGAGGTAAAGCAAGGTTGGATTGAACTATAGTTGATTGGGCGTGCACGCGCGCGCTCGCACACACACACACACACTTGTTTGCCTACGTGCCTGCCTGCCTTATTGTATATTATGAGTTTTAATTTTGCATATTCTTGTACCTTTCCATGTTTCATTACCAGTTCAACTTTGCAGAGCCATGGATGCTTTTGTTTGTGAGTTTTTAACTTAATACTTAGACCACAGGCAGAGCCAATTCTTATACCATCAAGATGGATTGACTATATGGGAGTAGATCCTCTGTCTATATATTTTAAATTGGGTATAGATTCATTCTCACATAGCTCTCTTGATATGTTGAAAATGTATTTCCCTGTAACTCTTAGGACATCTATAAATACTTATAATGCTGAGACTTTTGGTGCCATTTGGCACCCTCCCAATTCACCTCTCTCTGGGGAGCGGGATTTGTCCCCGGATGTGGGATCCGACTAAGTGGGCATCAGAACCGTCGGTGCATTGCACGAGATTAGTACTAGTTAAACATATATACATGACCCTCCATTTTGGTGGTAGTTGTTGACAAGGTCTCTTTTTGTGTGCTGACCGTGTTATGTTCCGCTGTTCTATATCATTTTTTTATATCAGAAGAATATAATGTTGCGAGGAATAAGTTATGTTATTATTGTTTATCATTGTTGTACCAAAACGAACTTTTTATATATAAAAAGTAATTGTCGAGAAAGCAAGTACGTATTGCTAAACATCTCAGTTGATAAGAACTTAAGAACTAAGCACCCAATAACCACGTTAATATTATTGCTGTATGGTAACAGTATTGTCCGGCTTATCTTAAAGTGATCATTGATATCAATGAGCTTCAAATACATTGCATCATTTGGCTTATTTGTTCTGACCAAGGAAGCACGGATACAGACACGGGTAACGGACACGACAAGATATGGACACGGCGACACGGCAAATCTCAAAAAAGTAGGACACGGACATGGCGAGGACATAGGAATTTATTTTCTAATTTTTTATATTTATTTTCTAATTTTCAGTATTTTTTTCATTATAAGCGGTAAATTATACTTTATCCCCCTGAAGTTTAGCTCAAAAACACGTAACCCCCCTGTAGTTAAAAAACTACAAGAAATGAAGTAGTTAACAAAAAGGGGGGGGGTATTGTGCTAACATTTCAAACTTTAGGGTGCGATTTGTAACAAAAAAAAGGGAGTAAAGTGTTTTTGAGCTAAATTCTGGAGGGCAAAGTGTAATTTGCTCTTATTATAAAACACCGAGAGAGAGGAGTGAAAGGGGGGGATCGGGTTAGGGTTTCAGGCTTTTGGAGAGAGAGAGAGAGAGAGAGAGAGAGAGAGAGAGAGAGAGAGAGAGAGAGAGAGAGAGAGTTGTGCGGGTGCCGACGGCGGTAGCGGTGCCGGTGGTGACGGTGTTTGACCAGCACCAACAATTTTTTTTCTTTTTCTCTCCTTTCCTTCTCTCCTCCTCTTCCCCTCCCGTGTCCCGCCCGTGTCAAGCGCCTGAGGTCACGTGGGACCCCATGGGATGTGTCCGTGCCTGATGCAGACGAGCCCTACGTGCAGATTTTCACAGCTGATCGCGTATTTTTATTCCCTCCGGAGATCCAGGAAGCCGATCGCCAATCCGTCTGCATCAGTGGAAAGCTCGTTCGATGATCTAGAACTTTGGTTTTTATTTCCTGTCAATCCGACTAACGGATCTTAAGTTATTTATGTTTTATTTTCTGGTTTGGGTAGGTGCGAGCCATGTTCGCATCTGGTTCGAGCCATAGATGCCGAACTGACTCGTTTCTATGTTAGGTTTTTAGCCGTAGGATCTTAAGTTAGTATAAATCTCAATGGATGAGATTCAAAGGAGATCAAAACCCTAAAACCCTAGCCAACCGAACCCCTCACCCGGCCGGCTCCCCTTTCCCTCGGACATACCCGCTCGGGCACGCCTTGGGAAGCGTGCCCACGTCCTTCTCTCTCTCTACCCGCGCGGACCATCTCTCTTCTTCTTTCCTTTTTTGTTTCCTTGGTTGTTTTCCCTATAAATCTACAAACCCTAGTTGATGAAGACGACGATGAATTGAATTGAAACCCTAACAACGGAGAAGCGGGATCGCTTGTTCGACGTATCTTCCGAAGAATCCTCTTTGCTTCCAGTCTTCTTCTTCCCTTCGCGAGCTTCTACCTCGTCGCCACGCCTTCGTCTACAACTTCGCGGGAGATCGATGCGGAGATCATTCATCTTCAAAGATCAACTTGTCTCGGCTTCTTCACCTCTTCTTCCGGACCACGCCCCCTCTTCCGCCCATTCATCTGCAACAACAGAGCATCAGATAGCCGCCGGCATTGACCAAAGCACGGGTTTGAATCGTCCTTCGATACTTTTATGTGATAAATTTTCCTTTCACAACCGGCCTTATTGCTGAATTTTGGTAGGGTTCTAAAATATTTGGTCTTCTGGAGAGTCTCATCCATTAGGGTTTATCGGCTAGATCTATGGTTGTTCTTTGATACATTGGCTTTATTATTTGAGATTGTGATCATCTTTATTGCTGGAATTGAGTACTAAAATCTGGAATTAATTATTATCTTGTCAGTTTATTACTTTGCTGAAATAAATCTGCGTGGGAATGATTGGATGATGTTCTGTGGTGATAATCTATGCTTGGAAATCTGATTTCATACGTGCAGAATTCTATCTTATATGCTTTAAATTCAGCACTTGGGTTTTTTTTAGCATCCGCATCCCATCAAGTTGGTATCAGAGCGCACTAGTCGTCGCGTTCTTACGCAACGGCCGGTCCTCTTGCATTATTTGCATAATCGCGTGCTTGCTGAATTTTTTTTTATTTTTTCTCTTTTCATTTTAGTTTGTGTCCTTGCATTAATTAGGAAACTAGCATCGCGTGAACACATCCATATTATGATCACCTTTCTCTCTGAGGTGAATCGATAGCATCTTCTAGAGAATCTAGAATGGCGGGACCTTCTCCACCCCGCACTTGGCAAGATGCCTTTACAAGGCAACAGGAACACATGGATAGGCTTCAAACCCAGATCGAAACCTTGACCTTGGCCTTCACCAATTCCCAAAATCCACCCCGATCCCATCGAGAGCACATGCCTAGAGCGTCTCCAGAGCGTAGTGATTTAGATCTCGAGTCAGGAGGTGACAGTGTCAGTTCCTCTGACGGGTCGGATAGGCGAAGTAGGACTCATAGGAAAACAAAATCCCATTGGGGCTGGGATCAGGGTATTAAAATCGAAATTCCTGAGTTCGAAGGCAGGATGGATCCTGAAGAGTTCTTAGAGTGAGCCGAGAGAATCGACCAATACTTTGAGTGGAAGGAAATCCCCCACGACAAACAAGTCAAGTTTGTTAGCCTCAAACTGAAAGGTCATGCACTGATCTGGTGGAAACAGTTGCAGACCACTAGGGGTAGAAAGGGAAAAGATAAAATTTTCACTTGGACACACATGAGGGGAAAGATGCAACAGAAGTTCCTCCCTTCTGATTTCAAACAGAATGTGTTCCAAAAATTATAAAACTTGCGACAAGAGCACAAATCGGTGGATGAATCAGGATGATTACACCAATGAATTCTACAAGCTCCAAGCTCGCAACGATTTGCATGAAGATGAAGAGCAAAGCGTCGCTAGGTACGTCAACGGTCTTAAACCTTCAATTCAAGAGGTGGTGTCCCTTCATGACTTGTATCAGGTCAGTGATGCACACCGTCGGGCTAAGAAAGTCGAGTCTCACCACTCCCGATCTGCGTCCCGGCGATATGACAACACTAGGGCACCATCCGGATCTGTTAGTAGACCAATCCCTGGACCTTCCCCAGTAGTTGGTACAGTTCCTACACCCACTGAGAAGGGTAAAGGAGTCTTAAGACCCAACCCGAGCATGATGAAGTGTTTTAAGTGCAACCAGCCGGGTCACAAGTCAGCCGATTGTCCTCGACTTCAATTCAATCCCCAAACAAATCTTGCGGGTAATGAAGAGGATAGTCATGAGTCTGAGGGCGAAAACTTCAATGAGTTAGTCTTGGAGGGAGATGATGTGACTGCACCACTATTGGTTATTCACCAGTCTCCATCACCCCAAGCACCTAAAGCGTTACTTCCCCACGAGCTCTGTGGAGGACCCCCAAAGCCACATTGTAAGAACCAGAGGTTCGAGCTGTTCCGAACAGTCTGTACTGTCAATGGCATGGACCTTTGTGTCTTGATAGATGGAGGTTGCACCACAAACTTAATCAATGAAAGGGTAGTTAGGAACAAGAAGTGGAAAGTCAAACCTTTGGCTCATCCTTACAAAACGTCTTGGCTAGACAACACCACGAGCAAGTTAGTAACTCATTGTTGTTTGGCAAAGTTGTCAATGGGGTTGCAATATCACGATGAGGTTTGGTGTGGTGTCCTTCCTTTAGAAGTTGCTGATATTATCCTTGGGCGTCCATGGCAGTTTGATCGAGATGCACTACATCACGGGAAAGCCAACACCTATACTTTCCTTAAGGACGGCATCAACGTCACCTTATGGCCCACGTGTTTTAGGAGACACCGCTCCCACGCACCTCAAAGTCTTCTGAGTCAGAACCATCCCATACCACCATTTGCAGATAATTTAGTAGGGTGTTCTTCTGATTCACTACAATTTGAGAAGGGATTAGACAACATCTTGCATTCCATCGCATGCACATCGCATTTAGAGTCTGTAGGCATCCATGACACTCGCATTCATCATTTGCCTGACATCGTTACATTCACAGACCATTCATATGTGCATCCATGCTCTCGTCCAAGTGTTTTGAGTTAAGCACTAAAGAAGATTTTGCCACGTTTGATCACTTTTCAACGCTGGGTACGTATGAACCATACCTTCAGATTCCAAAAAGCCCATCATTTTTACTTTCTCGAAGTCATAACAAGTGGCTTGATAAATTATTTAATTTCTTATTTTATTCACTGCATCCAGACAATGATTGCATGACATATCTTTCAGGTATAGACTCCACTTGTTTTGCCACGTGCGCAGGCCACTTTGAGCAACACATATTGCACCCGCACCCCATGGCCTTTCAAAAAAACCATAGCTTATTACGCAAGCCGATGGCCCGCAGCACATTATGCTCCCGCGGCCATTCCTTTCATATGTCTTTCGAATTTCATGTCAACCTAAACTCCTATTATCACATGAAATTATCTGGATGTCTTGACGATCTTTTCGTGCCGAGGAGGATGTTGGTTTTGGCTTTCAGGTCTTCGCTTGGCGTTGATGGGCATGGGATGCCAGATGAAGTCGCTGCGTACTTGACGCTGATTACTTGGCCACCGGACTCGAGAGAGCAGTTGGAGCAGATGCAGAGGTTGCGGCTACTTCCAGGAGAGCCCCCACCGGATCCAGGACCCTACTCGACAGGAGTTGAGTTCTTTTGAGTCCGGGGGACTTGATGCAGACGAGCCCTACGTGCAGATTTTCACAGCTGATCGCGTATTTTTATTCCCTCAGGAGATCCAGGAAGCCGATCGTCAATCCGTCTGCATCAGTGGAAAGCTCGTTCGATGATCTAGAACTTTGCTTTTTATTTCCTGTCAATCCGACTAACGGATCTTAAGTTATTTATGTTTTATTTTCTGGTTTGGGTAGGTGCGAGCCATGTTCGCATCCGGTTCGAGCCACAGATGCCGAACTGACTCGTTTCTATGTTAGGTTTTTAGCCGTAGGATCTTAAGTTAGTATAAATCTCAATGGATGAGATTCGAAGGAGATCAAAACCCTAAAACCCTAGCCAACCGAACCCCTCACCCGGCCGGCTCCCCTTTCCCACGGACATACCCGCGCGGGCACGCCTTGGGAAGCGTGCCCGCGTCCTTCTCTCTCTCTACCCGCACGGACCATCTCTCTCTTTCTTTCCTTTTTTGTTTCCTTGGTTGTTTTCCCTATAAATCTACAAACCCTAGTTGATGAAGACGACGATGGATTGAATTGAAACCCTAACAACGGAGAAGCGGGATCGCTTGTTCGACGTATCTTCCGAAGAATCCTCTTTGCTTCCAGTCTTCTTCTTCCCTTCGCGAGCTTCTACCTCGTCGCCACGCCTTCCTCTACAACTTCGCGGGAGATCGACGTGGAGATCATTTATCTTCAAAGATCAACTCGCCTCGGCTTCTTCACCTCTTCTTCCGGACCACGCCTCGTCTTCCGCCCATTCATCTGCAACAACAGAGCATCAAATAGCCGCCGGCATTGACCAAAGCACGGGTTTGAATCGTCCTTCGATACTTTCATGTGATAAATTTCCCTATCACAACCGGCCTTATTGCTGAATGTCGGTAGGGTTCTAAAATATTTGGTCTTCTGGAGAGTCTCATCCATAAGGGTTTATCGGCTAGATCTATGGTTGTTCTTTGATACATTGGCTTTATTATTTGAGATTGTGATCATCTTTATTGCTGGAATTGAGTACTAAAATCTGGAATTAATTATTATCTTGTCAGTTTATTACTTTGCTGAAATAAATCTGCGTGGGAATGATTGGATGATGTTCTGTGGTGATAATCTATGCTTGGAAATCTGATTTCATACGTGTAGAATTCTATCTTATATGCTTTAAATTCAGCACTTGGGTTTTCTTTAGCATCCGCATCCCATCAGTGCCGTAGAGGTTCTGACATGAAAAGCTCAAGACAGGTTACAGTCAATTACAGGTTTCATACTTGTCTTTAGCATGTATAGATGCTTGCTTCAAGGCCACATATGATGGTTTATGATTTCTTGAGTTCACTTGCGTTGGGAACGTGCAGTGTGTTTGGACACCTGTTGTTGACCTTCTATGCTTATCAAGAGTTTGATAAGATTTTCACTCTACAAACCTCATAATGTGGAGTCTGCAGTGTAGACACATGCCTTGAGAAAATGCAGTTTCCTATCAAATCAGTCGTCTTTCGGGTTAAGATTATTGTTGATGTTTCTTGAGCTCTTTAAATGATAAAGTGAAGGTGATCCAGCCAGAAGTTTTGTAATGGAAGGTTAAACAGTTGCATTGCCTTTGGATCTATCTAATGGAAGTGTAGGGCTACAAAGTTATGTCGCCGGGATTGCAAGTTTTTCAACTAGAATCAGTTGCTTCCTCCAACTTAAATTATAAAAGATAATTACTTTTTCTTGTATTCCCTTTAATTAGAAACGTGATTGACATATAATTGAAAAGGTAACAGTCTTGCAATCAAAATTTTCTTACATTAAGTACTGTCAATTTTTAACATTACTTATCTTATGGTTTAATAAACTAATGAAAGTTTTATATGTTCCTTTTTTCTCAAAATCCTTTTAGGTAGGTTTGTGTTGGATGAAACGTTATTGAACGTTCATGAATCGCTTGGTTGCAAAGTAATAAAAAAAAACTTTAACTACTTTAATTCATGATAGGGTTGTTATTGGATATTTTATTCCACAATTTTTTTGTTGTGAAGAATTTTACTTGACTAAAATGGTCGGTATGCTTGAAAAATTTTATTTGTCTCAGCTTTTTTTTGTTGTCATTGTTAATGATTCTCTTTTGTCTTAGTCGTAATTCCCGATGTTAGAAATCTTAGAATATGTATATACTTAGCCTTTGTATTGGTTAGTTAGTCCTATCTTGGGGTATGCTAACCTTGGGCCATCATCTCTCTCTCTCTCTCCCCACTTTTCCCTTCTAGGGTTAACATGGTATTATAGCCATAGATACCCCGTCCCCGATATCACCTCATCAACTGGAGCCTCACCTCTCGTCGGAGAAGGAACACGCCGGGGAAGGAAGCATTGCTCGAGCCTTATCTCTTGGAGCTGTGGTTTCGTCGGAGATCTCATCAAAATAAATCTCGACGGAGTAGATCCAGGGCCCCAGGCTGCCCTGTATCAGTACCAGTCCAATGAGTATTGCTCGTGACGGCAGATCCATCAACAATAGATCTTGCCATCTGGTCGAGTAGATCTCGCCGGCAGTAGCGAATTCATCATCGAAGCTCGACGACATCGACGTTTTGATTCATCGTAGGCATTGAATTCAGCTTTGGATTTGTCTTCGGATTCGTTTTTTCAGATGTTCTGCTCTCCTTGAAGAGGCTCGCACTAAATCTGTGCATTCCATCGCAGATGTGGATTCCGTCACAGATCGCACCAGATATGTGGATTTCATTGTAGAGGACAGCGCCAAACGACTCAAACCTCTTATGTGGTTTCCATCGCAATGGATGACATTGGATTTGCAGCTTTCACTAGATTTGCAGCTTCTGTCGCGGAGGACAAAGCTAAACATCAAATCAACAACTTCCGTCAGACCCCTCTCCTTGGATTCCCTCTCTCCTTTGCAGCCCGCGGTTCATTAGATCTGCAAATTCTTGGCCTCTCATGGAGGTGGCATCGATCTTTTCTCATCTTTTAGGGTTCTAAGTAAGAAGCGGAAAGGTTGTCGGATCCCATATTGTGAGGTTGAATCTCACAGGTTAAGTGGGTCGGATATCCATTTAACTAAAATTTTGGTTTAATGTAACGACTTAGTTGAGTTGGTTTGGTTCACTTGAAGCAACGATTTACTTGATTCAGTGCAACAGTTCAGTGAAACACGGTTCAATTTAGTTGTCCTGGTTCAATGACAGCCGTTCAATTCAAATTCAAGAGCGGTTCGGCTGAATTGATTGAAACATTGGTTCAGTTCAACTCAAATCCTTTTCTTTTGTAATTGTTTTAGCAGTGAAACAACCAATTCTTTCTCACTGATTTGGCAGTGGAATTTGAGGTTTCATGTTCACTGAATTGTAGTAAACTATAGTAAAGTGCAATGCAGTAAAGTGTAGAACAATGTCTTGCAGTGTAGTGTAATGCAGTGCAACACAGTGTAGTAAAGTGCAGAAAAGTCTTGCACCTTTTGAGCATTGGTAGCGACCGCAATAGGAGCTTCAATCAAGTTTCTCGCTATGGATGTTCAGCTCATTGGAGGAATGGCTATGGTGACCATGGTGGGCTCATGTACCAGGTCTTCTGTTGCTTGGTGTCTTCTGAGCTTTTCTAGCACCATTTGGATCCTTGACTCTGGAACGACTCATCACCTGACCTGTGATATGTTCTCACTAAATGTACCCATGTGGCTCCTCAACTTCAACTTCGCATTGACGATGGGTCTCCTTTGGACATCACTTGCTCTTGTTCTATCACCACCTCTTTGACCCTAGTAGTTATTTCTCACTCCCTAATGTGCTCCACGCACCTCTTGTTCGATAAATGTGGTTTCAATTAGTAGATTGGTTGATCTAGGTTTCCCTTTCCTTCTCAATATCCTCTTGTGTGCTGGAAGACCCTCACACTGATCGTCAGGCTGGGACAAGAATGAGACTTGGTGGCTTGTATAATTTGGAGCATCTTCATATTCCCTTGTCCTCTACTGTTTCATGTGATGTTCTTTCCACTGCTGATCTTTGGCATCGCCGCCTTAGGCATCCATCTGCAATGCGCCTTCGGAGCATGTTCCGGTCTAGACACTTGGGTGATCTCTTTTTCACTCCTACTCCCTGCACGAGTTGTAAGTTTGCTAAGCACTCGACTCTTCCTTTTTCCTATAGTGAGTGTGTCTACTCCTTTCAATCTTGTACACTGATATTTGGGGACCATCATCAGTCATGTTCATGCCTGGCCTTCATTACTACGTCACTTCATTGACGACTTCTCCCGACTCACCTGTGTGACCCTCTTGCGACGTAGGTTCGATGTGTCAGGTATATCGTGATTTCATTAGTATGGTTCATACTCAATTTGGAAAAACGATCAATATTTTTTTTTCAAATGGTGCTTGAGAGTAATTTTCTTTCGAGTTTTTTGACATCTTCTTTCAGGGTCCCCAACAGTCGTGTCCTTACACGTAGCACAGAATGGGGTTGTCAAGAGGAAGCATCATCATATTCTTAAGACCGTTCGATCTCTCTTGTTTTCCGCTTCAGTTCCTCGCCACTTCTGAGCTGAGGCTATTTTTATCTATGTTCGTCTGATTAGTCAGACTCCTTCCCTGCTTCTTTCTGGTCAGGCACCGTTTCAACGGTTCATTTTCATTGTTCCCAATTATAGAGTTCTACGGACCTTCGGTTGTGCCAGTTTTTTCTTGCTTCCACTTGGGGAGCGTACAAGCTTTCTCCTCGGTCTGCCTATTGTGCCTTATTAGGGTACATCTCTGACTCTGAGCATAAGGGCTGATGTTGCTATAACCCTTCGGTTCGTCATATCCGTATCTCTCGACATGTGACCTTCGAGGACATTCCCTTTGTCTCAGGAGTCTCACCTTCTTCAGACTTGTCTTTCCTCCATACTCATGTTTCCTCTTCGGGTCTCCTTCCTACCCCAGTGACTTAGGACCTTACTTGCTTAGTTCTTAGTTTCTTAATATTAATGTGTATGCACTATGCGTTGTTTATTCGTAAATTGTAATTAGTATTTTTCTTAGTTTAGTTGACATCTACTAATTTTAGTTATGCATAAAAATGACATATACATGTTATGATGCTAAACGATATGCTCGAACACATCTAATTTTTAAATAATTTGATTTCTTCCTGACTTTTTCTGATTTTGCCAAGGTTTTCCTCTCTTTACCCTAGTTGATTTTTTTCCTGACTCTTGACTTGGTAACTTTGTCGAAGACACCGAGAAACTGGGAGATGCTCCTTGAAGCTGAGAATGCCTAGTGATATATGCACGCTTGAGAGATGCTGAGAGGAAGAGGATTCACTGGCATTGATTGACGAAGATGATTGATGCAACTGATGAATGATGAAGGCGACAAAAATAATGATTGACTAATGAACCAGCTTTGTTGATGAAGATGATATGAACTTGAGGTCGACCTTTCTTTGAATGATGATGTCGAAGAAGATCAGGGAAGAAAGGATAAACCCTAGTTTTGATAAAAGAGCTGAAAGTAGGCGGGAGAGAGAAGATCTAGTAGGCCGGATGAAATACTACCCCTAGCTCTCCTAATTTGGAAGGCTCTGATACCATGTTAGGAAAAGAGCAAATGAATGTTATTCCAGTAGGGACATATAGTGAAGAGGAACTATGTAGAATCGCACCATTAATTGCTCTCGATCTTATAGTGGAATAC
This sequence comes from Chamaelirium japonicum, assembly GCA_947650365.1. Taxonomy (NCBI): domain Eukaryota; kingdom Viridiplantae; phylum Streptophyta; class Magnoliopsida; order Liliales; family Melanthiaceae; genus Chamaelirium; species Chamaelirium japonicum. The sequence continues at coordinate 25,420,683 of OX393560.1, read as the reverse complement.
GATGATTAGATAGGCGTCATGGATGTGATCTGCACAATGGAAGCCTTTGAAGTAACCCATTGGGTTAGGACTATGTTGATTTTAAGTCTAGGGAGAGTTTAATTTGGGTCAAGTCAATCCTTCTGATGAAATTTGTAGACCAGAAGTTTACATGCTTCGGTTAAGATCTGAACGACTTCTCAAATCAAAATCAACTGTTGTCGATGAGTCCTTGGCCATGCTGCATCAATTTGGTATATTTGGTGGAAAAAATATTTGGGAGAGAGAGAGAGAGAGAGAGAGAGAGAGAGAGAGAGAGAGAGAGAGAGAGATGGCTGAGTTCATGTCCCGGACCGAAAACCATGAGTAATTACCGGATGCAATATAGAGTAAATAAACAAACAATTGAGAATACCATTTATTCATCTGTCAAAGCTGAAATTGTACTATTTGGGCGGTAAGAAAGACACAACTTAAGATGCAAGAAAGCAAAGTTTTTTGTATTTTGTTTTCTGCATTTTCTGAATCCCCAAAATACCCCTTTTATGATCCACGATTTTGTGGGAGGGTAAATGAGTTGCATTATGGAAGCGTTGATTTTGACGACGATGCATGGTCATAGGATATGGATCTCTAGTTACTCTTGTTTGAATCAAACGGATCGGAGATGTAGAGCACAATCATGCCCTTCAGATATTACAGGAGCATTGGATTCTCGAACAAATGGGTTTCTTTTATCAAATCGTCAATGAGCTCCTCTCCATCAGCTGGATCATCATATACAGTTACAACTTTGATCGTTCGATTGGGGCTGATTGGAAGGTCTTGTACATCATTATTGGTGATTCCGTTCGTCCACTGGGTTGATCTCTCTACCATTGGTTAAGTAGTACGTCACCTTCATTCATTGGATGAATATTCAATTAGATCTTGATTACCGGAGCATTGCTGATCATTATAGCTACCCAATAACAGACATTTGTCATCTTCTGCAACATATCGGAGTTGTAGAGTCGTATATCATTCTCTTCTGTGAGCCACGGCATGATTTCTGAAGGATCTCTACGTCACCTTCATTCATTGGATGAACAATTAGATCTTGATTACCGGAACATTGCTGATCATTATAGCTACCCAAAAACATACATCTATCATCTTCTGCAACATATCGGAGTTGTAGAGTTGTATATCATTCCTCGTTTGTGAGCTACGGCACGATTTCTGCAGGATCTCCGAGCACCTGGAAACTGTCTTTTGATAACACTCTGATGTAGCTCAAGTGGGTACTCAGGGAGTGCATTTGTTCAGATCTGTAGCTCGTCAAAATCTTAGCCAAAGCACTTAATGGGGTGTTTGGCATGATTCCTCAGGATGATTCCGCTGTTACTGCCTGTACATTTTTTTCCGAAAAATTTAGGCTAGAGGGCTCCACTTCACCCAAAACTAAACATGCCTTGGACCTAGGCATGACTTTATGTAATCCTAACCCAGCATCCATCAGTAAGATGGGATGTGGTTCCATCCCTACAATCGTTATGAGTAGGGAAGCATAAAAGTAATTGGTAGGTCGGAGTGGGATGAAGAACATGTTTAGCCTCTATCCATTGTTATAGAAGGTTACTGACCTATTGCTACCACCACACACGGCAAGGTTCTAATTCCACTCCTTCAAGGTCTATCTAGAAAGCTGAAGACATTAAATAGCGTGTTTGATATTATGGAGAAATTCATTCTCTTTAAAAGAAGTTTCATTTTCCTAGAAAATTAAATTTCTAACTATAAGATCGCATGATAATATTGAAAAACTTCAGCTCCCTTGCTCTTATATATGTCATAGCTCCTCCCACCAAGTCTGCAAGTTTCAACTGCTAAAGACCTGATGATGTTTCGCATTGGTCTGAGTGACTTGCAGGATGCTGTCGATTGTCCCGAGTGGATTGTCCCATTCCATGTTTTCAAATCATTAGCAGAGGAGGTACTGATACGACACCACTTATTCCAATTTTTCAATTTTGATTTCTTGTTCTGTTCATGTAGCTATTTTTTTTTTGTTCAAGTATATCTGCTTAAAGTTTGATGTCAATTTCGATATCCCAATTTGGGTACACTCCCATCCCCTGTTGTGAAGCCGTGCCATGATTTTTTATAAGTTTGATCTATTGAGGAAATCGTTTTCCCACTCAAAATTCCCTTGCTTTCTGCTTTTCAGTACGATTTGCAGCTTGTTTTCGTGAAGAATTCCCATGAATTCGTGAACGAGTACTTGAAAAAGCCTGAGTTTACCGAGCTCATGCGGAGGCTCGGTGCACTGGGCGACGGTAACCAGGATCAAAGTGAGCCCCCCACCCCCCCTTGCTTATGCCCATCTGGGGTTTCAACTGAAGAGTTTTCCGAGTTAACTTCAACCTAACGAACAACAAATTGCAGGCACGTTATCGCAGGATGAATGGGATGTAGCTTACCTGTACCTGTCCTTCGTGCTGAGGAAGGTAAATCACAAACCACAATACTTTAGACCACCCAAGGTTCAAAATATCATTTCAACCATCATTTCGGCCCCCTGAAGAAACGGTATATTTCGCGAAATATACCGAAATATTGTGATATTTCATGAAATATTACGTTTTGGTAAATTAAAAAATCAAAATTTTGTGAAAGTTTGTAAAATATTTTGATTTTTTGTAAATAAAGTATTATTATGTAACATATACTAGAGGAAAATGAGATCCCCTGAACACCATTTTTTTTGTTTCTCCCCTCACAGAAAGGTCAGCCGAATAATACGATCCGAAGGAACAACAATGCAAATAAAGATAAGATGCACATATCGGAGGACGACATTGAGTTCATTCGGAGCGATCTCTGAAGTTACCGTTTCGTCCCCGACTTCTGCTTGATGGAGGACATTGAGCTCATTCGGAGCAATCTCTGAGTTCATTCAGAGCGATCTCTGAAGTTACAGTTTCGTCCCCGACTTCTGCTTGGCTACCATCATGGTCCTTGCGAGCACATGCCTAAGGGAGTTGTGGACTACATGAACAGTATTTGTCGACCTTACAAAGGCCTGTGCAAGTTTACTATCTTGGAGTTAATGGAGGACCATCAGTTGGCCGTGTAATAATGGCCAGACTTAACTGAAAATTGTAACGAACCCAACCTGTGTTTCGTATCGAATCTGTACGAGTAATATGCATCGGTGCAAGGTTTTGAATGATCGAAGGATCCATCCCTCCCTAATGTCTTTTGGGTCCATCTTTGGCATCCGTGGAATTAGTGATAGCATCCGAATTTGTCTTGGCTCACAACCCATTTCGGTCGTCACCCTAAAAAACCCCAAAATGCCTCCACTTCCTCCCAGGTCCTTGCTGCTGTTTATGTCCGACCGCCCCTATCGCGCTCTGCCTCGGTTGCTGCCCCACATCCTTTGCCACCCTCCTACCCCTCCTTTCTCCTCTCCCTTCTTTCTTTTGAGCCAAAACCCTAAATTGTAGGCCCTCACCCTTCCTTCTCCTCCCTTCACCTTCTTCCTCCATCTCCCTTACCACCTACACCCTAGCCGTTGCGGACAACTGGCAACATTGGTGGGCAGCCATCGACATAGTGTTGGCAGGCTACCATCGATCTCTGCAACGGCTATGGTTCAGGCAGTGGGAGAGATGGAGGAAGAATGAGGAGGGAGGAGGAGGGCGGCAATGAGTTTCGTTGGGAAAAAGGGGATGGGGCACGGCTGTGGCAGAGCACGATGTCGGCAGCTCAATGACAACCAGCCAGCATTCCATGCATTGGCATTCGCACCAAGCCCTTGCCGATGCCGCACACCATGGTCCATGGGCGGCGCTACATATGGATGAGGGGTCAATTGACCCCACTCACCGATTCAAATCTATTAAAAAATATATTAAAATTTTATTTTTATTATAATTTATTTAGTTTTGACTGTTGGTTTGATCCTACTCCACCGATTCACCGAACCCTAATTCTCGTCGTCACGTGAAAAATATTTTTTAATATAACTTTTGACTCCACTGATACAAATTCCTGGAGCCGCCACTTACACCACCGCACCGCAGATTGCCCACGAGGTCGTCCCACAGTATATACGAGTAATATCTTATCCTAAGGTGAAGTTTCTAGTAGTAATCCCGAGCAAGGTGTTACAATGATATCATGGAGTAGAATTTGACGACCGGCTTTTATAACTGCCTAACAGTGACTGCGACCAGTGTTTTCAAAACCGGACCGAAAGGCGAACCAAAAAGGCATTCGGTTTGGTCCAAATCGGTTCAAACCGGTGGTTCAACGTCCGAAACATGTTCCAGCTCTGGTCCAAACCGATCAAATCGCCTGGTCTGGTCCGGTTTTCAAAGCACTGACTACGACCGGCCTATGGGATGGAGCCATGTTTTTTTCCCCCTATTTAAACATAATGAGAGACAATATGAGGACAAGGCCATTTTGAGATGCCAGCTGGCATCTCCTGGTCGACGAGACTATGGACCATGGGAATCATGGGATGAACCCTAGGAGGATACCACCAGTTGCCCACTGCTGCAATTGACCACCACCGCTACCGAACAAGGCCCACTTGCCCCGGTGGCGGCGATGGACGGTGGTTTGCAGGTCAGTGGGGCAGCGATGGCCGGCGACGGTGGCATCCCTCTAGGGTTCATCCGATTGTCCCTCATTTTGTTCGAATATCATTACTCATGAAAAAAAAAGAGGAAATAGTGACAGGTCCCTGAGCAACAGATCAACTAGCCTAAAGGGTAGTTAATTGCTATGACTAAAATACCCTCATTGTCCTTCAAAATTTTATTTCATGCCACTTCTTTCTAAACTAAACCGAATCCTAAACCCTAAGATATATAGACTATGAGCTGAACCCTAGACCTAATCCAAACCAAACTCCAATATTTGCCGCCCGCCTCTCGTCCCGCTGCTCGCCGCCACCGGGGCGACGATGGCGAGCAGCTGCAACTAACGCCGTTGCCCCCGCAAGTTGCCGCCGCATTGTTGCTCGCGCCCGTTGTTGCCTCTGCTGGTCACTCCCGCTGCTCACCACCACTCTGTGTGTGTGTGTGTGAGAGAGAGAGAGAGAGAGAGAGAGAGAGAGAGAGAGAGAGAGAGAGAGAGAGAGAGAGAGAGGATTTTGGGGATTCGGTGTAAACTACGGTCCTTTACACCAAACGGATATGTTTATCGATGATCTTAGGCTAAAGCCATCATTTGTCCGTCCTTTATATTGAACAGATCTATTGCTAGGGACCTTAGCCACATTACTCTCTCCCCCCCCCCCCAATAGCAAAGAAAAAAAAAGGGGAAATTTTATTCATATCCCCAAAATCTGTAACTAATCCCCGACTCTCATCCGTTTCTCAATAACTTACTCAAATTTTGCAAATGACAATTATATACTTAGCTTATACCCCACATCCAAAATAAGACCTAACTACAGAACTCTTTCAAAGCTATGGAGGATGAAGGAGCAACAATTGCTATTGAGAAGGAAGCGGTGGCGGTGGAGGCATCGACAACGGCAATGACAATGGAGCTCAAGATCCCAACTCCCAATCCCCCCAATCGGATTCTTCCATATGAGCTCTATGTTAGGGAATTCAACGATTCTCCTTCAAGCGGAAGCGGATCTCTAACCGAATGTTACTCACAGAGAATAGATCACGCCACAGAACAAATATCGATCCGGCGAAAATAAACAACCCAGAGACAAGAAAATCACATAAGACACAAGATCTACCATGGTTCACCCAAAACAGGACTAATCCAAATATGGGGGAGCCGAGGATATCTTCAATTAATCACTAAACAGGAACAAGCTTACAGGGATTACAAAGCTTCCATGAAGAACCAAGTATGATAAAAAGATTCACCAATAACACATACCACGAGAACCGAGATGAAGCGCCTCCACCGGATCCGTCGTTCTTCTTTAATCTTCACCGATCCTACTTTGATCAAGCCTCCTTTAATTCCAATCAATCTCCTTCAAGGCACAAACCAAGGTGGCACACTGAATTTTTTCCAAGAAAACTCGCACACGACTTACCTCCAATGACGGCTCAAGAGATCCTTAAATAAGCCTCAAAGAAACCCTAAAAAATACCTCAAGCCGCACCTCTAGCTGTACTGGCGCCCAAGGCACTGCAAGGGCGCTAGCAAGGGCGTCAGCTACCAAAAACCACCGCGAATTTTTACCTTGGGCGCCCCAAGGGCGCCAACTCTCGGGTTGGTGCCCTAGGCGCCCAAAGGGCACCCCTAAGGGCGCCAGGTTAGTCTTTCCCCGGTTGGACTTGGCATGCGAGCCACAAACCCAACAATCTCCACCATGGCGAGTATGCCAATTCGTCAACCAAGAGATATTGTCTGATTACTCTGCCTTATCGTCTTCGATACTGCCATTGCCACCATTGCCGCCGTTTGCTCCTAACTCAAGATCTCTCATTTTACGCCCCCTCCCCCCTGGGGTCTAGCAGAAAAAGTACTGCTACAGATGCGAACTCGAGCCATGCTCGAGTCTACACCTCAGGTCTTCCACAGCCACAGTTTGAGGTCTTCGCTTCTGCCTCCACGTTGCCATATAATCCACATGAGCTCCACCATGATAGGTGGATCCAATCAGTCGATTCAAACCTCCACGCTTCTGACCCTTCAGCAAAACCTGACCGCTTCATATAACCTTCAGATCTCTACCAGGAGCTGAATACCCATAGCTCTCAGAGTCAAGCACACCCAGCGAGATCAAACTTCTGCGCATTCTAGGCACATATCATACTCGTCTCAGCATCCTCATTGTTTCCGCGTGAGTTCGGATTTTCACGGTTCCTTCATCGGTGATCTCACGCTCAGAGCCGTCACCGAACTGAATTGTACCACCTTTCTCATCAAATGTGTCAAACCACTCGCGCTTAGGACCCATCCATCATCAGAATCACAACTCCCACCATCTAATGCAATTAGGAGATCATCCCCAAAATTATAACCAAAATCAGCAGAGGCCACCACCATTGTACCAGAAGATTTTCCACCGTCCTGCTTCAACAGTCAATTCGGACAATTACTTCTCACATGGCCCACTTCGTTACAGTGCCAATACCTTGGCTTATACTCAGCACTGCCTCCACCTTCATCACTACCTTTCTGCCTTCAACCACTATCCTTGCCTCTAGCGACCAGGGCATTCGAATCTCCAACAGGAGTCTGTGACTTCCTCCGATGCTTGCTAGTTAGGTGTGCAGACTTCACATCCTCCAACTTGAGAGTCTCATTCTTATACGTAATCGTCGTCACTGGATGCTCATAGGATGAAGACAAGGAACTTAGAAGTATCAATGCTTTGTCCTAATCACACAACCTCTCATTTTTGCTCATGACGCTCGTCAGATCCACCATGATCTTATTGAAATCATTCAGATTATCAGCATAGATGTCTCCTCAGCTATATGCAGCACGTACATCTTCTGCTTCAGATACAGTTTGTTGGTCAGGTTCTTCGTCATGTACACAGACTCCATCTTGCCCAAAGGTCCATGGTCATCTTCTCGTTCATGACCTCATACATCGAATCATCACCGATGAACATCATGATCGTGTTCAACATCTTCAGATCCATTTCTTCCCACTCAGCACCTGCCATCTTTTCTAGCTTCGTGGACTTTCCTTGTAGAGGCTTGTGTAGCCCTAGTTGAACTAGCACCGATGTCACCCTTCTCTGCCAAAGACCAAAATTCTCCTTTCTGTTGAAACGATCCACCATGTATTTTGAAAGCATGTTCATCGACGTTATCTCTGTAACAACCAACATTACTTTGATACCAATTGTTGGGAAATTCAGTGATTCTCCTTCAAGCGGAAGCGGATCTCTAACCGAGGGTTAGTCTCAGAGAATAGATCACGCCACATAACAAATATCGATCCGACGGAAATAAACAATCCAGAGACAAAAAATCACAGAAGACACATGATCTATCATGATTCACCCAAAACAGGGATAATCCATAAATGGGGGAGCAACAGATCTCTTCAGTTAATCACCAAATAGGAACATGCTTACATGGATTACAAAGTTTCCACGAAAAACCAAGGATGATGAAAAGATTCACCAAGAACACGTACCACGAGAACCGAGACGAAGCGCCTCCATCGGATGCGTCGTTCTTCTTTAATCTTCACCGATCCTATTTCAATCAAGCCTCCTTCAATTTCAACCAATGCAATCTCCTTCAAGGCACAAACGAATGCGGTACACTGAATTTTCTTCAAGAAAACTCGCACAAGACGTATCTCCAATGACGACTCAAGGGGTCCTTAAATAGACCTCAAGGAAACCCTAAAAAATACCTCAACCCACGCCTCCAGCTATATTGGCGCCCATGGCACCACAAGGGCGCCAGCTACAAAAAACCATCGCAAATTTTCACCCTGGGCATCCCAAAGGCGCCAACTCTCGGGTTGTCTTTTCCCCGGTTCGGTTTGACATGCAAGCTACAAACCCAACACTCTAATCGCTCTAGCAATTGGAAAAGAAGAGGAATCAACACTCTCGTCGGTGTACCCACCTCCGACCGACGGCCTCGTTGGCGAGAAACATGTGCAATCATGTTGTTAATCCTTTGTGATTTACTTTTGATCGTGATCTGACTTCTTTAGCTCTCTCTCTCTCTCTCTCTCTCTCTCTCTCTCTCTCTCTCTCTCTCTCAATGTCGGGCGGGCCATTTACCTGGGGTGTGTTCAAGATGGCGTGTGAGGGGTAAGGGTATTTTTGGGACATGAATATGATATCTATATATATATACTAAAATGGAAGCCTCTCTCCCGTGTTGTGACACGTGGGCGTCTTTTAAAGAGCTAGAATTCTTTTTCAGTGTGTGAACGCGGTTCTTTTTTAAATCTATTTAAAAACCTACCATAAAGATGATAAATTTTTATTTAATGATATTTAATGGTCATTTGATGTTAATCTCTCTCTCTCTCTCTCTCTCTCTCTCTCTCTCTCTCTCTCTTACAAGTGAATCACACTCACTTCAAATTTCACACCCTTCGAACTGTTGTGATGTCGTCTTTTCCAAATGACATGCATCAAGCACATTCGGACATTTGCCCGGGTTTCTTACTAGTATTTATACTAAAATGGAAGCCTCTCTCCCGTGTTGTGACACGTGGACGTCTTTTAAAGAGCTAGAATCCTTCTTCCGTATGTGAACGCGGCTCTCTTTTAAGTCCATTTAAAAACCTGCCATAAAGATGATACATTTTCATTCAATAACATTTAATAGTCATTTGATGTTAATCTCTCTCTTTCTCTCTCTCTCTAACAAGTGAATCACACTCACTTCAGATTTCACACTTCTTCGAACATTTGCGTTGTTGTCTTTGTCAAATGGCGTGCATCAAGCACATTCGGGCATTGCCCGAGTTTCTTACTAGTGATCAAAGAAAACGGGATGTGTCCAAGTGATGTAAATGAGGGCTAATTATAGATTTTTGGGGGCTTGTATAAAATTTCCTCCCAAAAAATGTGGCTCCATACCATTTGCCGGTCAAAGTCACCAAGTCGACCGTCAAATTTTTACTCGATCTCATGTCATAGAAGTAGACAATCATAGCAGCAAAGGTCAATGTGGACATCGACAATCATAGGGTGAGTCAGAGATCAGTGTTCAACCACTTGACTGGTGAAGTGCCCACCACTATCGATAATAATGGTTCCCCAACTCTTTTTTTATAACAATTTGGTCCTTCAAGTATGCCTCATCTGCATTTAACCCCCTACATTAACTTTTTATTCCGAAAATGCCTCTTAATTTCTAATTAGACTCAAAATTATTTTAAAATATTTAATTTATGCTTATTAAGATAAAAATATTTTTGAAAAAAAAGTTGATGGAGGGGGACTAAATGCAGAAGGAGCATAGCTCAGGGATCAAATTGTCCAAAAAAGTTCAGAGGAGGTTTTTATAATTTACCCGAAAAAGAATTGGTAGAGATACAAAATGACGAAGAATTACAAGTTTTAAAAAACAAGGATGAAAGTAATGAAGTAATCGGAGAGCTGGGAGGTCTCTAACCTTCACTTCGCCGACGACAACCTGCTGTTCCTTATGGCCGACAGGGGCCAGGCGATGATCCTCAAGCTCCTCTTGCAGTGTTTCAGGCTGGCTTCGGGGCTGAAGGTCAACTTTGCGAAATCAGCTTTGTACTATCTGGGAGGGCAACAGGATCTTCCTCAAGACCTTTCACGCATCCTTGGCTGCGGCATAGGCTCACTTCCGTTCCGCTACTTGGGCATCCCGTTATCAGACAGGCGCCTCCCCCATGATGGTTCGCTCAAATTGATTCATAGGTTAGAGAAGCGACTAGCTGGGTGGAAGAGAAACCTTCTCTCGATCGGTGGGCGTCTCACCCTAGTCAACTCCGTCCTGTCGGCGATCCCGTCCTACTATCTCTCCTTCTATCATCTTCCGGCTTGGGTTCTTAACCGGATTGATCGGATCCGCAGGAACTTCTTGTGGAGAGGGACCTCAGACGCTGGGTCTTATCCTCTCCTGACTTGGGGTAGTGTCTGTAAGTCTCAGGAGCAAGGGGGGCTGGGAGTCCTCAACCTGAGGGATTTCAATCAGGCGATGCTGGCGAAATGGTGGTGGAGGCTACAAATGGGTGCTGGCGACATCTGGAGGAGTGTGATTTCGGCGAGATACTTCAGGAGATTCTCCCCTCTTCATTCTAGATCGTGAGTCTCCGGACCGATCTCGCCTTTCTGGAAGGGCATCTCCAAGGTCTCTAGGATTTATCGCTGCGGGTTCAGGTTGGTCATGGGGTCAGGGCTGAAGATTCGTTTCTGGAAAGATATTTGGCTAGGGGAACTCCCGTTGCGAACGTTGTTCTCTGATCTCTACGCCCTTGCTCCGATTTGTCGAGCCTCGGTCCGGTCCCAGGCCAGGATTAGCGGAGGAGTCACTGTCTGGAGACCGAGGTTCTCGGGGACAGTCCCGTCGGAGCTCGCTCAAGACCACGATCAGCTGCTGGAGCTCTTGCGAGGGATCTCCCTCTCGGATTCGCCAGACCGGGCAGGTTGGTGTTGGACTAGCTCGGGGGTCTACACCGTCCGGAGCTGTTACTCCTTTCTGAACTTCGGAGGGATCCCGTCCCCCCGGCGAAGGCTATCTGGCGATCCAGGTGCCCCCATAAGACGAGAATCTTCATGCTCCTTGCGCTCCGGAACAGAATACTCACGAAGGTCAATCTTATGCAGCGGAATCACTCGGGGGTCTCTGACCCGTCTTGCGGCCTGTGCGGCAGGGAGGAGGAGAGTGCTGACCACCTGCTGATGGGTTGTGATTATTCGATGGCCGTCTGGACCCACTTTACGAATCGCCTGGGTATCAGACAGATCCCAGATTCCATGTCTGAACTGTGGAGTCGTTGGCGTCGCAGGCGCTTCAGGGGTCGGGACAGACGAGCTTGGGACTTGCTAGCCATAGGGATCTCGTGGTCCTTATGACTGGAGCGGAATCGAAGGACTTTTGAGAGTCGCTCCTTGCCGGTGGACCGAACGATCATCTCGGCAAAATCGCTGGTTCACCTCTGGGCGTCATGCGCATCAGAGGGAGCAAAGGCTTTTCTGCTGCCCATTTGTACTAGTATACCCTGAGCTGTAATTCTCGCCCCCTTTCTTCTTTTAATAAATAGGTAGGGGTCCAGGCCGACCCCCCCCTCAACCTTCTGAGGGATTTCTAAAAAAAAAAAGTAATGAAGTTCATATCCACTGTATAGTATCATAGAAAGGTGAGGGATAATGAATAGTGTCAACTAAGCATAGGTCCACGGATCAATAATAATTTAAAGGGTGAACCTCTCCTGTGGGTGTTGCACGTAACAGATCATTCCCAACCATTTTGAATGACGTATTTTTTAAAAATATCAAAAATACCCATGGGATCCTCCCAAATTAAATAACAGCAGATGATATAGGAATACTTTTTTAAACAGAAATAGTGGCACGGGTTGCTATAGTGATTTCACTGTAGCTGCTACAGTGAAATCACTATAACAACCTATAATTTCACCATGGATGTAAAAAATATATTTTTCTACAGTAAAATATTATAACAAGGTACTCAATTTTATGCAAATAATACTCAATTGAATTGAGTATTATTTTATATATTTGAGTATCATGCACGGTTTGCTACGGTGATTTCACTGTAGCTGTTACAGTGAAAATTCACTATAGCAGCTAAAAAGGCTTCCCTACAGTGAATCACTGTAGTGAAGTACTCAATTTTATGCAAATAATACTCAGTTGAATTGAGTATTATTGCGACTAAAATAGAGTACTATTGCTACAGTGATTTCACTACAGTAAAGTGTTTTTAGCAGTATCGGCAAAGTCACTTTAGCTGCTACAGTAATTTCACTGTAGCAAAGATACTCAAATATATGCAAATAATACTAAATTGAATGAGTACTATTGCTATAATGATTTTCACTGTAGCAACATGTTTTTAGCAGTCACGATGAAATAACTATAGAGTTATAGTGATTTCACTGTACTTCGTACAGTGAGTGCTATTGCTACAAAATTGAGTATTATTGCTATAATGATTTCACTGTAGCAACGTGTTTTTCAGTAGCATGACATAATCACTATAGCTACTACAGTGATTTCACTGTAGTTGCTACAGTGTGAGTACTATTGCTACAGTGATATCACGGTAGCAACACGTTTTTTTAGCAGTCGCGACTGAATCACTATAACTGCTACAATGAAATCACTGTAGCAGCTATAGTGGTTCCACACTAGGTCTCTTTTTTTTTTTGCAATTATCCCACACTAGATCTCGAAACTGTACGTTTCATAGGGATCAGGTGAAGTTATATAAACCATGATAGTTTGGTAAATTCAGCAATTTAACCATAGCTATTGTAGTCAGTTATTAACCAAAAAAGCCATTGTTATTAATCTGCTGAAATGTGAATCTGGACTTGGAGGAAAATGTTATCGGGACCTATCCTAAAATGAAACTCTTAAAAAAAACTGTTTGCAATCCATCCCCTTTTTTTTTTTTGAAAGCAAGAGATATTTGGTATCTTCATAATGGTTACAGGCTACAATAATTACATAATTAAAAGTTCAAATCTTCTCCGATCGGTGGGTTCCACACACATCACAGCCGCACGATAGACGAATCACACTCCAGCCGATCGCATGCGGGCTGTGACGAGCACCGGGCCCACCGACCGGGGCAACCGAATGAAGCTAATTTGAACTCCATAATTGATGTTCAAACTAAATCTGATAGAAAGCTTGATGTACGTGTACCGTATTGTGTTCAGCGCAATTGTATCAGCTCAGTCGAGCCCAAAGAATAATACCAAACTGAAAGAGCCTCCGTATATGGATATATGGTGCTGAAAGGCTGGCAAGAAATTCATTCAGATTTTAAGTGATTTACAAACCCCAAAGAAATACTATCGGCACCCCAGTATTAACAAGCACCTATAAACATCCATCCAACTGCAAGGAACTAAAAGACATGCAGTTTGGGACACACAGAAGCTCAAGCGAGGCCATTATTACTTCAGATGCCGGAGATGACCCCAGTTCTCACTTCACCACCAAGCATCAGGGCCACCCCCACAAGATCGCATCGGCCGGACGAGGGAGCTCATGAAGAATGTGAATCTGAAACCATCACTCTTCCAAGTCCAAGGTTTCGTCCAATTCCGCCAACGAGGGGAAGGGGAGACCGGCGCTCGCTTCATCCTGCTCCCGGGACTCACGCGGTGCTGACATCAACCCGGCTCTTGTGGATCTGGAAGGCGGGGGTGATCCAGCTGCCACAGCTGCACTGAATGCCCGACCAGTTGAAGTATCCCAACCGCGCTTCGCAGTGGGCGCACAAGAGCTTTCCCTCCAGTGCACCTTCTTCAACTGTCGTGGAGTTTCGAAAGGACAGTAACCCAAGATATCAATTCAAGCTTTACATCTAAAATCTATCATGAAAGAGAAATAGTGAAGCAATGAACGAAATGCATGTGCTTGTTACCAAGAACAAATCTTTACCACCCACATGCAAATTTTAAGCATATAATGCAACTACGCAGAATGGGAACAATATTTCTAGGGTAAATTACACTTTACCCTACCGAAGTTTAACCCAAAATCAATTAACCCCCCTGAATTTTTTTTTTTTGGTTCCACATTGGTCCCCGTGGTTTTAAATGTTAGAACAATACCCCTTTTGTCAACTACTAAAATTTATTTTTTGGTAATTTCCATCTAATCAAAACTGAATTGAAGGTGGCAAAACGTAGATTATTAACTATACGGGGGTTAAGTGATTTTGGGCTAAACTTCAGGAGGGTCAAGTGTGAATGACCCTTGTTTCTATTCAGCCTTTTGGATTATAAATCAGTGTCGCCAACAAATGCAATTCCTTATATAAAATTTTGCATTCTACGGTTTCTACTTTCTTCGTCTTGACTCTTTACTAGTCTACGAAAACCTTGGAGGTGGTTGCTCCTAGACTGCGTAACCAACAAGGTCGGTCTCGCTACCCGCCAACTCGTCTTTTAGGTTTTTGGTGTGTTGCTCTCTTGTCAAGTTGCCTTGGTCATGTTTTCGTCAGGATGACAACTGGTTGGAAAAATCTTGTCAATCTTCCTTATAGTCGATCCCATTCTGATGGGACAAGACTCGGATAATGATGATGATGTAGCATGTATCATGCATCATGTTCCATATGTATTTTCTAGCTTTGTAATCAATATCAAGAACAAGGATCAAAAACATTTTAACAGTGTTCTAAAAAGTGACATAGGCGGTCGCCTAGGTGCTAGAAGGCCCCCCCCACTGCCCACAGCCTAGTTCTAGACGGTGCAGAAAAGCGGCTCAGGCCTCTAGGCGGGTCTAGGCAGCTTCCTAGGCGGTCCCAGACGGGGCTAGGTGGCCGCCTAGGCAGGCTTAGGCACTAGAACGTGTATAGATGTTATTCTATTATTGGTAATCATAAATTTTAGATACGGAATATACTAAAATTATGGATATTATGATATTATCTGAGATAATATCAGGCTTGCTTTTGTTCTTGTTAATCTTGAGTTTATGGTTATGTAAATGATACATGCTCTTTAAAATAATAGTTGGGATAATCTTGAATTTATAGCAAGTTAAAAAAATATATAATATCAAAATAATAATTAAAATAATTTAAAAAAACAAAAACGCCTAGGCGCTAGAAGGTCCCCCACCGCCCGACTAGCACCTAGCCCTTTTTTAGAACATTGCATTTTAAGGCACACTCACGAAAGGGATATGAAGGATCATAAATTTTTTACCTGTGGTCATCCATTGTAGAGGTTCGATAAATAGAGAAGAACACTCCTGCTCGTCAAACCTGTTAAATGGATTGCCACTTTTTCTCTTTTGCCACTCAAAGCATAACTCACCCTCGCCAGGCGAGTGGCTAACAACATTTTCTTGCAAAGCAACAACTCTGCGACATTTCTTGCAGCGGTAAGCAGTTCCCGGCTGGACTTTCTTCGAGGATCCCTCAGAAGAGTCGGATTCTGGAGGCAAACCGGGATCAGCCGCAAATACGTGGCTGTCTATCTTCTCTCCTTGTTTATAAGAATGACCTGAAAAAAAGAGTCACAACCATCTTAAAATACCACTTCCCACAAATAGGTTGTGTCAGTCTGCCGATTGTATACAAGGTCATGAAAACAAGATGAAAAAGGAAAAAAACAAAGAATGGTAGAGATTGTAATGACATCATGTACTGATCATATAAAATACAAACAAAAGGAAACGATTCTTGCAATTTGAAAATTGATATGCATACATAGCATCTATATTGATAGCTAAAATATGAATACAAATAATTAAAAGGAATAAACAGAAAATATCCTATTGGAAATTATATTTAACATTACATTGTTGCAACAACCGTGGCTGCGGCAATTATCCGCGACATGAAAGTATTGTGGTCAGTTGCGGTGTGCAATTTGTCACTCACTAGCTAGAAGACATCACGTTCCTATAGGATCCAAAATCGGCAAGAAGCATGAAGAGCGAGCTCCAAGATTTCTCCTCCTAGGATGGGGGTTGCGGTATTCCTAGTGCCTAAATTCCTCTCAGCTGATGATCCGATTTACGAAGGGGAGTGCATGCCAAGAAGTGTATCCAATATTAGAAGCACAAACCCATCATTCACCAGTTGACCGATGAGCTCCACCTATTGTCTAAGCTCATAGCCTTTCCAATAATAGGAGATGGACATCGTGGGTCCATTTCCCATTATTGGAAAGGTTATGGACTAGAGCCGCTAGACAACAGGTGGAGCTCATCGACCAAATGATAAAGGATGGGTATGTTCTTCTGATATTGGATGCACTTGGAAGTAATTCTTGTTGTGGCTGACGACTTTACCAAATGGGTTGAATCCGTACCCTTGATGAAAATCTGAGATATAGAAGTCAAAAAGTTCATATGGTGCAACTTGATCTGTGGGTCCAGAATTCCAAGGACTTCGCTCGCAGACAATGACTGCCAATTAGATTCGGCCCTGATAAATGAATTTTGAGTTGAACACGGTATCAAGCTTTTCTTCTCAATGCCACAATATACGATAGGAAATGGTTAGGCTGAGGCTACCATCAAAGCCATCATAGAAAAGCTTAAGAAGAAATGCGAGGGCAATAAGGGCCTTTGTGAAGGTGTCATCTAATGTGTCCCCAAGGCATACCAGACCACTCCAAGGATGTCTAAGGAAATTCCCCAAGGCAAAATCCTAATTTGATCTCCGACTCACTAGGTAAGGGGGTTGGCTCCTCTAGGGTCATGTCTTTCGAAGGGCACTGGCGCATTAGGCTCTAAGATCCTTGAATCCAACCTGTTGACCTCCTTGCATCGGGAGCTTGATAGGAAAAAGCCGATCAGAGCCAACTGAAGGGGGTCTGTGTTTCCTTAAGTCGTGCAGGAAGGGTCGGGGGATGTCATGTCCTAGTTGGATCTTTAGGACATTGGTCAGGGAGTTAGCTCCTCGAAGAGTGGTGCCCTTTGAAGAACATTGGCGATCCTCGACCTCCACGAGCTCGGAATCTTGCACGTGGACCTCCTCCCATCGTTTACTTGAGGGAACAAAGCCGATCGGATCCAACCAAAAGTGGAAAGGGTCCCAATAAGTTACGATAGAAGGAAGAATCGAGGCTTGAGAGAGGTGGTGGGAACCTTATATTTCTCCCTCGGTATCTAATATTCAATCCCCTCTAGTATTGATAAATGACCCAATTGCATTTCTAGGCCCCATCTGAGCAAGATCAACATTGTGCTTAGACTTTAGAACTGATTGTATAATAAAGTTCACCCATTTGCAACCTCAAACCTTTTCTGATTTTTACCCCCCTGTAGGACTCACTTTACATGTCTAGGGTTTCTTTCCAGTATATTCACAACCTCTCCCATCAAATCGAACAAGTCACCATTGTATGCCAACTCATCAGATTACTAGAACTTAGGGTTCAGGTAATATGTTGTTGCAAAATAGTAGTAGGATTCACATGATGCTTCTTAAAAAATGACGAGCTGGTCAAACAAACAATAAAAATATTAAATATTAGCTGCCGTGATCAGATTGTGAGAGATCTAAGAATTCTACCTGAGCTATATGGTGTCTACCGGCACACCAATCTTACCCTTGATAGCCCGAATGGCCCTCTGTGCAGTCTATATTCATCACATTAGCGGTTTATATCTATCAACAGCCCTCAAAACCATATAGAGGGGCTCCCTAATCAGTATCATAAGCTCCACCATTTCCCACAAGTAGACATCGCAGATGATTACCTTTGCGTACATCCCTTCTTGCCCCCAAGTAGGTTTTGAGTCTTTCGACTCCACCAAATTTCTATTGCTGACCGTTTGCTTTAACACAAGCTTGTGTTTTACCAAGATGTTCAACAATGTGGTTGGAGGCAAAGCATATACCCAATCTAAATCCAGTAACTCTCCACATTGTATCTAGTAATAGGTAAGGGTCATTATGTACAGTTAGAGTGTTAGACATCAGATAGAATCAGAAATTGGCATCTCAATGGCTGTAGCAGTCATTCTTCTGGAAGCTTGCCTCAGACGTTGTTAATATCATCTCTACACTATCTATTCAATCAAAAGAGAAGTCACTGTCCTATTGAGACAACTATATCCATCCACAGCGATGCACTAGATCCAAAAAATAATGGAGACTCACCCAGTACTTTTAAGCGGAAGCGCTTATACATGGAGTTGGAGGTATCTACTTTAAACCCCATGTCTTCAAACAACTTTAACTGCAAAAAGAAGGCAGATTCAATCAATATTTTTGCTTGCTACAGGCTCCTACGCTACAAATGAAGTACCCAAATTTAATTTCACCTGATCGAGAAAACCATCATTTGGGCAAACAAACTCACAGCATTGCCGCAAGGATTCAAGTGCATCTGGAACAAAAGCAAGAACCATATTATTGAAGTCGAATTTAAATTTCGAAACAAATCAGACGTCCATTTTCATCACCAAGAAAGCAAGGCATTATCAGACACTATCTCCAAGCCATGCAAACGATGTTGGACATCCTATTATGGGTGGTCAAACAATCAAAAGTTATATTCAAACCTTCTTGAGTTCTTTGTTCTGTTTTCATTAGATAGGCAGTAATGACAGCCGCGCTGCAACAAAGACATGTAAAAAATGTAAATCAGAGATAGATAAATAATAATAGGTAAAAAAAGAGACCATCTATTACTAAAATATATATCCCTGGGCCAGAAATTAATCCACGTTAGCATGCATCACAATCCATTAAAACAATAACTTGTCAGTGCGTGTGTGGTAACAAAAATCTTGAAAGAGAAAGAGGACATAGGCCCAGTTCGGATCCAATTAAGCAACCAATGAGAACGAGCAGAAGCACACGAGAGAGGAGAGAACTAGAAGGCCAAACCTAGGGGTTTAGAAAGAGAATTCAGCAATAACTGATTTCTAAATTCAATTAAAGACATTTACAATTGATGGAGGCCCCATCCTTATATACACTAAATGGTGGTATTTCCATAACCCTTCTAAGGTGTGGATACTAAAATTACTCGGAAAAAAAATAACCACAAAGCCCCTTCTCTTTTCCAAATTACAAATAAGTCCCAAATTGCTGAGAAAAAAAGGAAAAAAATAATTAAAAATGAAAAGAATGTGTAGAACCCATAAAAATAAAGAAGTGACACAACCAAAAGTACCAGGAATCTATCTACTTGACTACTTTTACTAACTTTTTAGAACTTAAAGAGCCTTAACAATGTTCTTTCATCAATTTTCAGAGGTTGGGCAATTCCTCAACATCCTCGAGAAGACCTAGTCGAAGTGTTTGATTACATATCAGCTAGTGGTGTACGCCACTATTGAAGTATGGATCGAACCTGGTTCTTGATAACATAGATTAGTGATCCACTTCCTACGACCTTATACAGTTGTATTGGTCAATTAATTACTTTAGGATAGCTATTAGCTCGCCAAGGTGTTTCAATGCTACACTTGAATGGATCCTAAAATTGATTTAATATCAGATGTCTCCTGATAAAACCAATCAGTTGGTGCTTGAATCTATATGAAAGGCTCTTCAAGAAACACCCACATGATGGTCACATCATTTGCAGTTGAACCAGATTCTGGATTTTTTTTCAAAGCAAGAGGCATTTCCTATTGGTAAGCAATCATCGACAATTTCAATATAGGTTTCTCCTTGGGCATCTTCACTATCAAATGTATTTCTGTGGATTCTATAATTTAGAACTTTAGCTGATATAATGTATCTCGAAAAGATCATGTGTTCGCTTAGAAGCGCATACCTTTTCATGTTCACATGCAGTTTATCCCTTGACAGAGCCATCATGGTCAGTGACACTGACATCCTTTACATGAAATTAGTTTGGCGTTTGATAGTTCAATTAGCATCAACATTGTAACCGCACATAGTTTTGGCTTGATTTTGATCAACAAAATCATTCTTATGTCCAACTCTTGATCTTGTTGTGGTACCTCCAAAATTCAGCCTTGAATCAATTCCATTCGATGATAAAGTAGATATCATGGTCAATTACATCATATATAGGAAATTAGTCTGGGTGTTTGATAGTTCAATTAGCATTATTAGCCCTTCAAATAAACCACCTTTTGTGGACATAGGCCATGGACAAATTTATAGATAAAACATGCACTAGGAATTAATTTACTGCAATTTGATTTATTTGCAACAATCTATATAACATGTTAAGGCCGTTCGGGTTATTTTCGCACAGAGACAAGTTATCCATTCGATCTAATCGATACATGAGTGGGATGCATCGAAAAAATATTTAATCAACTCGATATCCGATCTAATCGAACGGATGAGTTCCCACGATATCTCTCCCATTCCGATCTCTCTTTCTTCCCCATGATCTCTCTCTCTTTCCGTCTTTCTCTCTCTTCCCCACGATCTCTCTCTCTCTCCCCATTGGGTGGGTTGGGTGTGTGTGTGGGAGGGAGGGGGTCGCACCGAAGAGGGGGGTGGGGGGGAGGGGTTGCGCCGAAGGCACCCACTTCGTGCCAATTGGCACGGGCATGCACTAGTAGTCTACATGGTAACCTGTTTAACATGACCTCTGAGAGTTCCTTCGGTGGTTTTAGTGCCACATTGGAACCTACATGATGGCATGCTGCTTCGGTTCCACTGCTTGTGTAGCAAAAATGACATAGTTGCTTATTCTTTGTTCTCTTTCTTGAACTGGGGAGCAAAAGAAATAATGGTTATTGGCCTTGGAGGAGATAGAGAATTCTTCCTGCAATGGTAAGTTGATCTTCTTGGCATTGAACTGGAAGGTATATGCCTAGGGTCTCGTATGATGAATCATGTCATGGTCATATACACACCACACCTCATCTGCATAATTAGCACTATGTTAGACTTAACAGAATAGGTACTTGTCAAGTCTCTACAACCAAGCTCCGCCGCCTGATACTTGTCAATTACATGGGGATTCATCAAAGTATTATAATGTCCACCCAAATGTGTATTTACTTCTAACATTCCTTGGATACCCAATGTAGCGATTTGGTCACTGGTAAAAACATTCCTTTAATGAGAACAATGGTTCATTCTAAATATATGATTTTGATGCAAGAAAATATTTCAGTACATTTTATTTAAATGAGGTAGGAATTAAGAATAAAAAAACTATTTTATTCAAATCAGGTATGTTGGAACATGCATTTGCCAAGATAGAATCCCACACTCTTTCATGCAAAGTAGATATCCTCTTGAGTAAATCTGAAGTTTTGACCGTCCAATTAGGCCTCACTCATTGACAAGTCAAAGCAACCCAACACCAGAAACCTGTTCACAATTCTGTCAGGATTAATAGCTTCATACCCTAAGCAGTGGTGAGAATGTGAATTATAAGTGACAGTATTTATGTGAATGGGCTTCCTATTCCAAGAGTGACAATATGTGAATTGGCTGGGTTCAGCAAAAGTAAAAGCAATGCATATAGAACCACAATACTGCACCTAATGGGCCTCCTATTCCAAGAGTCTTAACCAATTGGATTACCAGTCGGCTACATATTGGTTGCTAAGCATAATCTCAAGGATGGCCAAGTATTCATGTTTTAGTGACTAAAAACTCCAGGTTCCATCCGATAATATGAAAATGAAGAATCAACTTCAGCCTTAAGTGATAGGACTACATGATAAACAAGAATACACCAAGAATGAACTACACCAACCACTGGCCACACCCTCAGGTCTCACAATTGATGCAACTAGAGCAACAAATGAACCAAGTTGTTCGTGTGCAGCGCGTGAATAAGTTTGATAAAGGATCGTTCAAGCTTGTTTGATTACTATCTGAGCCAAACCCAAGCTTTGAGTTTTGGCTAGTTTACTAAACTAGCCAAGCTCAAAAAAACAAAAGTTCGGCTTATGAACACACTCTTTAAGGGATTACGAGCAAGTTCATGAATCCCGAAACAACCCAAGCTCGGTAAAGGCTTGTTCGATTACTATCTGAGCCAAGCCCAAACTTTGAGTTTAGGTTCGTTCACTAAACGAGCCAAACTAAAACAGACAAAAGCTCGGCTCGGTTGGACTCGTGAACATGCTTGTTTAGGGATTATGATCAAGCTCGTGAATACAATCATAAAAAGCATGAATAGGCCCAATACATATAGTCCAAGTTTACGACTTAGTATGGAGTTCATGAACAAGCTCCGTAATGGCACATTCGAGTTTGTTCGAATGTTAAATGAGCCAATTTAGACTCGTTTAGTAACATAGCCATTCTCAAATAAAAAAAAGCTCAACTCTGGTAGATTACTAATCAAGCCAAGCTCAAACTTGATCAACCAAGCTTTAAATCAAGCCGAGCTCAAAGAGACCGAAGATTAGCTCGGCTCGGTTTGTTTGCAGCCCTAACTGAAACAGTGGCAGGAGCTCAAAAGTGTGCACATCATGTTCTAGTCTACAAAGGTTATCGCCTTTCAAGTAAAACCACCAAACAAATCCCATACTCTTTAGTGGTAAAGATTCTTGGTGACAAGATTGACAATTTTCTTAAAGAAGCTATTGTTAGATAATTGCGAGACTTCGGATCCAGGATATCAATGTTTTATGCATGGTGAATCCAAGAACCCAATCTGTCTATGATAAAGCTAATATCTAAAAGGTCACATAATAAGAGTGAGCTAGTCAACTAAAAGAGGGTCTAAATATTTCATCCGATATAAGAATCATGATCAGCTATAGCAGGAATTTCATAACCTAGAAAATACCAACAATTAGGGCTGTAAATTGGGAGGGATGGGCCCGACCCAACCCGAGCCTAGCCCGAGTTTTGGGCAAATTTGGGTTGATGTATTTGAAGATTGGGTTGGGTTAGGGTTGAAAAAAATACAACCCAAGTTGAATTTGGATCGGGCTCGAGTTAAGTGGTCGGGCAACCCGACCAAACACGAACCCTAGTACTCATGCATATCTGCGATTCTATGATATATAGGTAGCAATCACAACCATCTTGAGTACTCATAAGTTGAAAGGGTGACAATCACAGTCATCCGTTTCACCCAGTCTTATATTATTTATTTGTCTTGCTTATCAAATAACGACATTATCTGATGATCTAGTAAATTGCATGGATAGAATTACAATAAAAGTTCAAAGGTTGAAATTTTAAATAATGATTGGAAATAAGTATACCTGAACCCGCACAACCCGACCCATCCTACCAACTTGGGCTAACCCGAGCATGGAAAGTTTTATTTGGGTTGGGCTGGGCATCTCGAGTTGGGTTGGGTTAGGATTAAGGATTTTAGTACCTGGGTTAAGCTTGGATTGGCCCCCAACCCAACCAAACCCGCCCGAGTTACAGCCCTACCAACAATTCAATTCATCCGCTTAACATTCAGTTATCATCAAGATCAAGGTTGTCAGGATCGGGATCCAACCAAGGATCGGTGGGGGGTTGACTTGAATCGGATAGTTTGATTAGATCGAGGATCGTAAGATTCTACTAGTTTAGAAAAAATATAAATTATAACTTGGATACATATCAAGAAACCTTCAAAATTTATTAAAAAACAAGAAAATAACACAAAAATATAGTCAATATAACTAATATGAGAGATGTGGTTCAAAAATATAGAGCCTTTACTCACGAGTGTAATTTGTACGTCGCAAAATATATATGCAAAAAGATCAAGTTTTGTATCTTTACATCTCTACTATCCACGTATAATAAGTTCAACGTTTGCATCTTTGCATCTCTATTAACCACTTAAAATAAGTTCCGAAACTCGGAATCACCAAATTAACCTAGACATGAATTTAACAAGATAAACACAGTGTTCTAACCCCTTCAAAAACAAACATTTGACGTAACTAACAAATTAATTCCATACTCAGAACTAATGTTACAAGAATGAAAAAAAGGAATAAACAAAATTGTCATTCGTCAACTGTGCCAACATTTTTCGAAGTCAAAGAACACCACCAACGCCAATGGTATCATCCTCGAAGGACCGTCATCAATATTATCATGATCAACCTGACATTCACTAGCTTCATTAATATCCTCAACCTCTACATTTGGTGAATTAGCGTGTTCAATACCTAAAGTGTAAAAAATTATTGTGTTAGATAAGTAAATAAATAAATAAATCTTAAAAATGAAACTTTAAAAATCGACTTTTACTTCCTCTCGGCCACCTTCATTTGCATCGTGTTGAACTTCCTTAAGAGTCGATTTAGGATCGTGGGAGTCTACTCAAGAATCGTAGGATCGTGGGAGTCTACCCAGGATTGTGGGAGCCTACTCCAATGGTTGTGGGCAATGTTTTAAAAAATGGAAAGCGAAAGGCGGGCGGTCAAGTGGTTTCAAAGCGGAAGGCGGACGACTAGGCGGGCGCTCGGAGAAAAAGGCGGGCGCCCACCTATATAAAATATATTATATATATTCTATATGTATGTATATATATAAATTCATAATTCTGTATAAAAAAACAATAATAGAAAGTTTTACATATGCAAACGTCAAAACAACCGATCTGAATATAAATGTTTTATGAAAAGGGCGGAGGAGATTGGGTGGGTAGGGGTATTTCGGTATGGTTACCTCAATACCTATACCCGATTGTCCCTCTAACTTGAGTATACTAGATAATACAGTTGTACTCCAACTTTATTGTGATATACCCAAATTCCAACCAATCATATATTGTTATCCAAATTCTATCCAAACTCATACCATTCAAGAACCAATATAGTAAAAAATCATAAGAGCTTCTTAAACATTTCATCACAATACATTGAAATATTTTTCTTCCTCAAGTAATTGTATATGGTGGAGAAAAAGAAAATTTCAACCCAATTCATTACTGAAACCCGAGCCAAAACCCAAAACCCAAATGGGTATGGATCCGATATGGACCCTCTTATACCCGAATAGGTATGGATCATGTATGGACCATGCCATACCCGAATGGTTATAGATATGGATTTGGGTAGGGTCCGATCCGAACCCGATCCATTGCCAACTCTAACCACAATTAAAATGTAATGATAAATATCCATCATGGAGAATGATGTAACTCCGCCTAGCATTGACATGTATGAACTTCTAAAAATTTGACTATAATATAGTTTCTCTATCTTAAAGTATCATATTGTTTCTTGTATACACTATTAATCTTAGAAATTTCCTTGATTAATAGATAAGGCGATGGCGAGTGAGACCCGCCTAGGTGCCCGCCTTTTACCCGCCTAGGAGCCCGCCTTTGTTCAACCCGCCTGCAGTGCCGCTTAATGCTGAAGCGGAGCGGCCAACCCCCTAAAACGCTTAAGCGGCCGCCTAGTCGGCCGCCCGGACCGCTTTTTAGAACATTGGTTGTGGGAATCCACTCAAGGGTCGTAGGATCGTGGGAGTCTACCCAAGATCATGGGAGTCTACCCAAGATTGTAGGAGTCTATTGACTTGACAGCCTACGGTTGGATTTGGATCGATTTGTGATCTTTTGGATCGATTTGTGATCTTATGGATCAAGAATCGTAGGATGGTAAGATCCAAATGGGGAGTTGATAACCTTGATCGAGATAAACTACAACCAAGAATCTTATTCTTGAACCTACTCTCAGGTAGGCAATTGTTGTGCCAAAAGTCTTGCAAAGAGAGGCAAGGTTCCTATGAAACCGCGAATATTTTTAAGGCAAATTATGCAAACCTCCCCTGAACTATGCACCTCATTTCAGAGTGGTTCCTCAAACTTTTCTTGAACAATTCGAACCCTCTCCGTTTGCAATTAGCCCCCATCGTCAACTTTTATTCCAAAAACACCCATGTCCAAGTAAGCATAAGTTAAATATTTCAAAAAACCGTTTGAGCATTATTATAAATTGATAAGGGTATTTTCGGAGTGGGTTAAATGCATACAGAGCATAATTCAAGGTTTAAATTGTTCAAAAAAAAATTAAGTTGAGGGCTCAATATTAAATGAGGTGTATAGTTTAGGGGAATTTTTTGTAATTTGCCCAAAACCATTAGGAATTGGTGTACAATAACCACTACCCACATGCCTGATGTTTAGAAATCCATATGCAAAATGATCTCAAAAATGAATTTTTACAATCCAAACAATCACGGAAAATTCGTCTATCCAACAAGTTGAACACAAACTTTTAAGTGGCATCAGTAATCTGAGAATGGATCAAACACATTGCATTCAAAATATTTCAGCAAAACTTTTCCACAAAAATCTATATAGCACTGTACCTTCTCGATACACCGGCGAAGCAATGCACCAGGATTGAACCCTCTTTCCGCCCCTTGTCGATGAAATCCAAGCAGGCACCCAGGTAATCGAGCAGGTCCTCATCCTCCGTGTCCCGCAGCGGCACCGCCATCCTCACCAGCTTCAGGCCCGGCCCGGCGCGCTCGAGCGAGTACAGGAGCTTCTCCGGGGGGAGGGACCTCTTCGGGGAGTCGTCATCAGCGCCAACGAAGACCTTCCGGATCTCCTGGGTCGGGATGGCGAGGCCGGCACGCCAGTCCGAGAAGAACGAGATGGAGGCGGAGCTGAGGAGGGAGAGGACGTGGGTGATCTCTCCGCCGCCGTCCTGGAGGACCTCCGCCGCGTCGCTGATGTTTCCGAAGAAGAGACGGTCCCGCACCAGGTACGGCATCGCCGGAGCCCCTCCGCCCTTATGATCCCTAACCCTAATTTTAGGATTGTAGAAGGAAACAGGTTCTGATCAAAGGACTGATGAGAAGGGGGGGAAAAAAAAACTCCTCTTTTCTTGTGGGAGGAATTCCCGCCCTAACCCTAGTTTTACTAGCTCAGCCCTAATAAACCCTAACCCTAGGTGAGGGATGCAGAGAGATCTGATTCTTGCCCTAACCCTAATCTTGGATTTTTAATTTTTATTTTTAATTTTATTTTATTAAACAGAGAATCGATGTTGTTCACTTGTGCCGTTTTTTTTCTTTTTTCCTTTTTTTTTTCCTGCTGAAAAGTAGGGATTCGCTTGCAGCCGATCCTGCTACTTGTACTCGTGCACAGTGGATAGCGGCTACATGGGCGACACGTGTGAAACCGGAGGGGATGGATAGGGCTCCGTGTGCGATAACGGCCCGGCGAGCGCCGTGTGGCGGGTCACAGCCGCCCGATGGATCTCCCTTAACCCGGCTCCTCTGGACGGTTGTGATGCGGTTCGTGCCACATTGCGTGCATCGAACCCTGACCGGGTGAAACTGGAGAGGAGCTGCACTCGGATGACGTGGGATTGGACTGGATGCTGAGGTTGCTGTGTTGTCGTGATTGGTTTTATTTGGTTCGAAGCATACACTAAAGGTGGCTAAACCAGACCATTAAATCATACTCATATACGGCCGCATATGAACCGTATAATCATAATCATATCGTACATGTTGAGTTTTGGCGTATTAAAACCCGATCCGAAGTTTGTTAAGAATGGCCCCCCATTGAGAATGGACCCTATTGAGAAATCTGAACGAAAATGGCCTTTAGCACGTGTGAAACAGCTCATACGATGACACTAAACTGCTAAAAAGACATTTTGATCATTACCACTGTAAAAACCCATTGTGGCTAGGTTTCTTATCCGTTTCAGAGAAATCCAGATTTTCGCCTGGTTTTCGTCTCGATCAACCGTCGTTGAGGCTTTGTCGGACCGCCTGTGAAAAATTAGACGAAAGTGGGACGAAATATAATATTTCACCAATGTTTCGTCACGACATATACACAGTCCCGAGACTGTCCAACTTCGACCTGTGAAAAATTAGACGAAAGTGGGACGAAATATAATATTTTGTCAATGTTTCGTCTGGACAAATACACAGTCATGGCTTACCCGAGACTGGACAACTTTGGCCTGTGAGAAATTAGACGAAAGTGGGATGAAATATAATATTTCGTCAATGTTTCGTCTCGACAAATACACAGTCATATCTTAGCCGAGACTAGTCAACTTTGGTCTGTGAACAATTAGACAAAAGTGGGACGAAATATAATATTTCGTCAATGTTTATCTCGACAAGTACACAATCATGGCTTTGATGATCCCCGGTTGTTCCTGAGTGAAGTGAAGGAAGACTCACGAGCTTTGATGATCCCTATTGAAATGGTGGCCGGTTGTCCCATAGCCACCGTCGAAAGGTTTCCGTCGAATGGGTGAAGTGAAGGAAGCCGCCGTCCGAACGGGTGAAGTGAAGGAAGGTACGGTTTTACTTGTGACTTGGGCTTTAGTTGATAAAAAGGGTATTTTGGTCCGAAAGAGCTTCCATGGCCATTTTGGTAAAGCCAAAAGCAACTTGACCCATTTTCAACAATAGTTGAGAGTTGGTGGCTATTTCGGTAAAATCCTCTACACTAAAGGTGGCTAAACCAGAGCATTAAATCATACTCACATACGGCCGCATATGAACCATATAATCATAATCATGTCGTACATGTTGAGTTTTGGCGTATTAAAACCCGATCCGAAGGTAGCAGGTATGTCTGGCTCGCCTGGACGAACATGGAGCCAATCCAAGTGAATCGGGTGGGTTTCCTGCGAGCAGAGGCCACAAGATGTCACCCATACGAATCAGAAATTTGCTCGGGCGAACCGAGGGTGACCTGGGGGTAAACAGGATTTAAGTCCTTTGGTCATGTGTTTCCACTCCTATAAAAGGAAGGTGCATGTGACAAAGGGTGAGAGGTGTTGAGACGGGCAGGGGCGTAGCCAGGAATTTATTTTGGGCTGAGCTGAACCTAAACTAATTTTTTTATAATGAAACTTTTATTGTATACAGTAAAGAAAAACCGAGTATAATTTTTTAAACGAATATCGATAGTATGAGAAAACTTTATTAATATAAAAAAGATACATAAAATAGGCATAAACTAGAAAAAAAAACGATGACACAATAAATAAACATGTAATGCAAATATAAATACATTACTAAAGTTGTGCCCTACGATACTTCAGAAAATAGAATTCATTAATTATCAAATCTGAATCAATATTTTCAGCAAGTTCTCTTTCAATGCAGACAATCATGCAATCCGCAAGAAATTCATCTTCCATCTTGTTGCGAAGTATTGTTTTAACAAATTTCATAGCCGAAAAAGTTCGTTCTATCATTGCCGTAGAAACAGGTAAAATCAACACAAGACGAACCAATTTATCAATCAAGAAGTAATTTTCTGACTTTCTTATTTCAACCAATCTTCGACATAATTCAAAAAGAGAAGACATATTCTAAAACTTTGAATGACAAGGTACATCAAACTCGTAATGCTCTAACTGATTTCTCAAAGTATGTATCTCAACTTGATTGAAATCTTGAGGATAGAATTTCTCGGCAAGACTCCAAATACTTTCAATATTAAATGATTTGAATCCATCACTAGGATCCAAAGCCGAGCTAAGAATAAGAAGTTCCATTGATCGGTCTATGAATCTATTATCTAACTCCATCAACTGAAAATCAATTGCAGCGTTAAATATATCAATGCGGAAGTGATGCTCAACTGTAATATAGTCATGTTGCTGACAAGAACGACGTGTACCCTCTATATAACGAGCACTTATATCATGCATATCAATAACATTCATTTCACAAAATGATGTCACGTTTCTAATGAAAGTATCCCAATCATCTTGTCTTAATTTCCGAAGAAGTTTTTTTTGTAATTGAGACTAAATTCAAAGTATTTAAGATGTCTTGAGTTTCGTGTTGCAATGCTTGACAAAGTATATTAGTGATTCCTATAACTTTATTCAATAAATACAATATAAATACAAACTCAAAGGATCTCATCGCTTTATAAGCGCCCATAGCTTCACTGGATATATTGTTGTTGAGTCAATTCTTAGTTATGTTTTCAAGAACTGTGCAAGTTGCACCAAACATACCAATCAACCTGCTAACAGAACCAAAATGTGAGCTTCAACGAATAGCTCCGGCTCGTTGCAAAGTACGAATTTGATTAACCCCTGTACCGATCTCACATTCTCCAAAAGATATCATATATGCAATTTCAGCTTTACAAGCAAATTTTAACTCAGAATGATTCTTGGGAGAAGCACTGACAAGATTAACAATAGAACCCAACTTTGAAAAGAATAACCAAATATCATGCAAATCTTTGGATGCTGCAACTAATGCTAATTGTAGTCGATGAACAAAACGATGTATATAATATGCATAAGAACAATCTTTGAGAAATAATACATGTAATCCATTCCATGCACCGCGCATGTTGCTAGCACCATCGTACCCTTGACCTCGTATATTTTTAACTTGGAGCTTGTAACGAGTAAGGATATTGCATATCTCTTTTTTAAGAGTCAATAACGTAGTGTCATCAACACCCACAACTATGAAAAAACGCTCGCGAACAAAACCATCACAATCAACAAATCTTAGAACAATAGCCATTTGTTCCATATTAGATTGGTCAAGTGCTACGTCGACAAGAATACAAAATTTCGCATCCCCAACTTCCTCACAAACCTTATTTCTTACTTTATTTGCAAGAATATTTAAGATTTCATTTTGAATCGTTGGTGAAGTATACTTGGCATTTTCCGACTTTATTCAAAATTATCGAATACTTTATCAATTCAATAAAATTACCACAGTTAGAGAACTCCAAATATTCATCATGATCTCTAAAAGTACATGCTAGCATTGCAAGCCACTTAATGCTCCATATTGTAGTCTTGATCCGCAACCGATTCTGCAAAACTTGTTGTGAAGATTGTGCATTCATCACTTTGTCAATATATTGAGATGGGTTTCTTAAGTTATCCCAATTATGCATAGCTGTATTATGTGGTGAACAAGGAACCCTTACATGATACATAAAGGCATATTTATTTTCATTATTAACCCTATTCCAATATTTAAATCCTTCAACAGTAAATGCCGAAAACTGTGACGGATTACTATTGAAAAGAAAGCATGGAAAACAAAATGCTTTGTCTTTTGCTTCAGAATACTCAAGCCAAGGAAACTGTATGAACCATGAATATTGAAATCGACGATATTGCTTGCCATCTTGGGAGCGTGGATATTCTGCTAATTTTGGTTGACATGGCTCCATATTGATATATGCTCTTCGAACATCATCACGTTGATTAATAGGATATGTTGATATTGGACGACGTAATCCTGGATCACGTTCAAAAGAATTGCCTTCTTTAACTTTGACTCTGAGAGACTTAAAAGGTTGTTTATTGAGATTATCAATAGTAAAAGGAGAAGGCGTCTCACTTGTTGACTGATTATCTCTTTTCTTAAAGAATGAAAGAATATATTTTTTTTGCTTAAGCATTTGAGGATCTGACATTATAACCTATAATAACAAAATTTGACGATTATAAGTTATCATGAGTGAGTACAAAAAATATTTGACAAATTTGACTTACCTCCCCTCCAAAAAAATAAAAAATAAAAAATAATATACTAAATTACCCTCGTTTTAATTAATATTAGAGTATTAGACTTACCTAGGGGTGCAACTTGGGTCGGGTAAAATCGAGAACCGACAAAACTCCTAGGGGGGTCAAAATCAGTTACAAATCTTATTTAGACCTAATAATTTGACAACAATTATTATTTTTTAAAGTTAAAACTAGGTTCTAATAGAAGGGGAAAAAAAGCCCAACATGCGTATTGGTCAAAGGCCAAATCGACCATCCAATCCAAATCAACTTTAATTGGATTGGATTTGATTCCAATCCCAGCTCAGTTTGGATTGGAAATCCTCAAAATCGACCAAGGTTTGAACCGAACTTATATATATTAGTCCACATAAATATGTCACGATTTTGGACTTTTGGGCTGCATCACACATTCACACTAGCACCCGCATAAACGTTATTTGTTTGCTAATGTTGAACCAACTACAAAGAGAATTCAACGGGTGGTTAACGCCTAAAGTCCAACATGGACTCTTAGTTTGCTAGTAAATAGTCGATAATCATTATTTTTTAGACCAACTCCCAACCCGAAAACCAACCCGAACCAACCCGACCTTAGTGTGGGTTGGGTTGGGTTGGTTCAGGTCTATACACAAGTCGGGTTGGTTCGGGTTTCAATATGGTAGAACCGAACTTTTATATGCCTCTAAATTATTGAACTGCTAATACATGTTGGAGAAAAAAAAACATAATGCAAAAATAGACAAATGTTCTTAAAATTGGATTTGTATAATTGTATGGATTCGTATTTCTATAGTTCAGATATTTCTGCACAATAAATAAGGGCAACTCCATCTTTGCATTCCCATTTCCCCACAAGGCCCACATGGCCCACATCCTATATTTGCATATTATTTGAGAATTCGCAAAATCTGCTAGGGTGTTGATAATTCCCAAAATAATAACTTCAAAAATTCCGGCAATACCTCCGTATCGGCATGATTTAGGGCTAAGATTAAGAAAAAAAAATAGAAATTCTCGGCCTGTTTCGGGTTTTGATTCAAAAAGAAGAAGAATAAGAGGCTATTTCAAGTTTTGAATCTTTTGAACCGTGCAAGTTGGAACGGAAATTCAGATTCCGTCCAAAACCAAGCCGAAAAATTCCGATTTTGGCACCATATAATTAAATCCGAATTCCAAAAGTTCCGAAAAAAACCGGATTGAAATCGGAAGGGTGCTGAGTATTCCAAATTTTTTTGATTTTCGATCCAAAAAGTCCGAAAGCATCCGATGATTCCAATCGGAAAAAATCTGAAATTTTTTGATGTTCTTTTCCGATCCAAATCATCTGATCCATCCGAAAATCAGCCCTAGAGGCTAAATCAAAATAATCCAATCATCCAAATTCCAAAACAAGAAGAAGAAGAAGAAGAAGAAGAAGAAGAAGCAGCAGAAGAGAAAACTCCACCTGCAGTTGCAGCCCTGCTGTCACCACGCCTGAGCGGCCACGGTCCCAATGCCACGCACACCTGACCGTGAACGGTGTGAAGCCTTGACTCTCGGCATTGCTGCCGTCCCGAATCCCAATTCTCCCCGAATCCCGATTCTCCCGGAGTCAAGACCCGGCATAGGCAATAATGAATTAGAATGGCTACCTTCGTACAAATGAATTAGAACGACTACATTCATTCGTACGAATGAATTAGAATGACTCGTACGAACGAATTAGAATTGTTACATTCGTACGAATGAATTAGAATGGTTCATACGAATGAATTAGAATGACTACGTTCGTAAGAATGAATTAGAATGGCTACATTCGTACGAATGAATTGAGATGGCTATATTATTTCGTATGAATGAATTAGAATGACTATATTCATACAAATGAATTACAATGCCTCTTACGAATGAATTAGAATGGTTACCTTCATACAAATGAATTAGAATAGCTATATTTATTTATATGAATGAATTAGAATGCCTACATTCGTACGAATGAATTAGAATAGCTCATACGAATGAAGTAGAATGACTACCTTCGTACGAATGAATTAGAATGACTATATTTGTACGAATGAATTAGAATGGCTAAGTTTGTATGAATGAATTAGAATGACACGTACGAATGAATTAGAATGGCTACCTTCGTCTGAATGAATTAGAATGGCTAAATTCGTACAAATAAATCAGAATGGTTCGTACGAATGAAATAGAATGGCTACCTTCGTACGAATGAATTAGAATGGCTACGTTCGTACGAAAGAATTAGAATGGCTATATTCGTTCATACGAATGAATTAGAATAGCTACATTCGTATGAATGAATTCGAATGGCTCGTATGAATAAATTAGAATGGCTACCTTCGTACGAATGAATTAAAACGACTACATTCATATAAAAAAGTTAGAATGGATATATTCGTTCGTACGAAAGAATTAGAATAGTTACATTAGTACGAATGAATTAGATTGGCTCTTATGAATGAAGTAGAATGGTTACATTTGTACTAATGAATTATAAAGACTACATTCGTACGAATGAATTAGAATGGCTATATTCATTCATATGAATGAATTACAATGACAACATTTGTACAGATAAATTGGAATGGCTCGTACAAATGAATTACAATGGCTACGTTTGTACGAATAAAATAGAATGCCAATATTCATATGAATAAATTAGAATGGCTACATTCGTTCGTACGAATGAATTAGAATGACTAAATTCGAATGAATGAATTAGAATGGCTACCACTTTACAAATAAATTAGAATGGCTACATTCGTATGAAAGAATTATAATGGCTACATTCGTACGAAAGAATTAGAATTGCTCATACGAATGAATTAGAATGACTACCTTTGTACGAATAAATTAGAATGGCGTTCGTACGAATGAATTAGAATGGCTCGTACGAATGAATTAGAATGGTTACCTTCATTCGAAGGAATAAGAATGGCTATATTCGTAGGAATGAATTAGAATGGCTCATACGAATGAATTAGAATTGCTATCTTCATTCAAAGGATTAGAATGGCTATATTCGTACGAATGAATTTGAATGGCTTGTACAAATGAATTAGAATGGCTATCTTCGTATGAATAAATTAGAATGATAACGTTCATACGAATGAATTAGAATGACTATATTCGTTCATACGAATGAATTAGAATGGCTACACTCGTACGAATGAATTAAAATGGCTTGTACAAATAAATTAGAATGGCTAGCTTTGTACAAATGAATTAGAATGGTGATATTCATTCATACGAATGAATTAGAATGGCTCGTACGAATGAATTAGAATGGCTACCTTTGTAAAAATGAATTAGAATGGCTATATTCATACGAATAAATTAGAATGGCTCGTATGAATGAATTAGAATGAATACCTTTGTACAAATGAATTAGAATGGCTACATTCATATGAATGAATTAGTATGGCTACATTCGTACGAATAAATTAGATTGGCTAGTACGAATGAATTAGAATGGCTACATTCGTACAAATGAATTAGAATGGCTACCTTCGTACGAATGAATTAGAATTGCTCATATGAATGAATTAGAATTAATACTTTCATACGAATGAATTAGAATGCCTATATTTGTATGAATAAATTAGAAAGGTTACATTCATACGAATGAATTAGAATGGCTCATACAAATGAATTAGAATGGCTACGTTTGTAAGAATGAATTGGAATGGTTATATATTTACGAATGAATAAGAATAGCTATTTTCATTCGTACGAATGAATTAGAATAGTTATATTTGTACGAAAGAATTATAATGGTTCTTACGAATGAATTAGAATGTCTACCTTCATATAAATGAATTAGAATAGCTATATTCATTCGTACGAATGAATTAGAATTGCTATATTTATACGAATGAATTAGAAATGCTCGTATGAACGAATTAGAATGTCTACCTTTGTACGAATGAATTAGAATGGCTATATTCGTACGAATGAATTAGAATGGCTAAGTTTGTATGATTGAATTATAATGGCATGTACGAATGAATTAGAATGGCTACCTTCGTACGAATGAATTAGAATGGCTACTTTTATACGAATGAATTAGAATGGCTATGTTCGTACGAAAGAATTAGAATGCTATATTCATTCGTACGAATAAATTAGAATTACAATATTCGTACAAATTAATTAAAATGGCTTGTACGAATGAATTAGAATCGCTACCTTCGTACGAATGAACTAGAATAGCAACATTCGTACGAATAAGTTACAATGGCTATATTCGTTCGTGTGAAATAAAATAGAATAGCCTGTACGAATGAATTAGAATGGTTACCTCCATACGAATGAATTATAATGGCTATATTTGTATGAATAAATTAGAATGACTATATTTGTTTGTACGAAAGAGTTAGAATGGCTACATTCGTATAAATGAATTAGAATAGCTCGTATGAATGAATTAGAATGACTACCTTCGTACAAATGAATTAGAATGTCTATATACGTATGAATGAGTTAGAATGGCTACATTCGTTCGTATGAAAGAATTAGAATGGTTACATTCGTACGAATGAATTAGAATGGTTACATTCGTACGAATGAATTAGAATGGCTCGTATGAATGAATTAGAATGGTTACCTTCGTACAAATGATTTATAATGGCTACGTTCGTACGAATGAATTAGAATGGCTATATTCGTTCGTATGAATAAATTACAATGACAGTATTCATATGAATGAATTAGAATGGCTCGTACGAAGGAGTTAGAATGGCTACCTTTGTACAAATAAATTAGAATGACTATATTCTTACGAATGAATTACAAAGGCTACGTTCATTCATACGAATAAATTAGAATGGCTACATTCGTTTGTACGAATGAATTCGAATGGCTACATTCGTACGAATGAATTAGAATGACTATATTTATACGAATGAATTAGAATGGCTACATTCGTATGAATGAATTAGAATGGCTCGTATGAATGAATTAGAATTGCTACCTTTGTACGGATGAATTAGAATGGCTATATTCGTATGAATGAATTAGAATGACTATATTCATTCGTACGAATAAATTATAATTGCTATATTTATACGAATGAATTAGAATGGCTCGTACGAATAAATTAGAATGGCTACCTTCGCACGAATGAATTAGAATAGCTATATTTGTACGAATGTATTAGAATGGCTCGTGCGAATAAATTAGAATGACAACCTATGTACAAATGAATTTGAATGGTTACATTCGTACGAATGAATTAGAATGACTACCTTCGTACGAATAAATTAGAATGGCTACGTTAGTACGAATGAATTAGAATGGCTATATTTGTTTGTACGAATGAATTAGAATGGCTACCTTCGTACGAATAAAGTAGAATGGCTATATTTATTCATATGAATAAATTAGAATGGCTCGTATGAATGAATTAGAATGGCTACATTCGTACAAATAAATTAGAAGGCCTGCATTCATACGAATGAATTAGAATGGCTCGTATGAATGAATTAGAATGAATACCTTTGTACGAATGAATTAGAATTGCTATATTTGTACGAATGAATTAGAATGGCTACATTCGTACGAATGAATTAGAATGACTTGTACGAATGAATTAGAATGGCTACCTTCGTACGATTGAATTAGAATGACTACATTAATTCGTATGTATAAATTAAAATGGTCCGTATGAATGAACTAGAATGGCTACCTTCGTACGAATGAATTAAATGGTAACATTCGTTCGTACGAATAAATTAGAATGGCTTGCATGAATAAATTCGAATGGCTACCTTTGTATGAATGAATTAGAATAACTACATTTGTATGAATTAATTATAATAGCTACATTCGTTCGTAGGAAATAATTATAATGGCTATATTTGTACAAATAAATTAGAATGGCTATATTCACACGAATGAATTAGAATGGTTATATTCATACAAATGAATTAGAATGGTTATACTCGTACAAAAAAATTAGAATGGCCATATTCGTTCGTATGAATGAATTAGAATAGCTATATTCGTACGAATGAATTAGAATATCTCGTAAGAATGAATTAGAAGGAATACCTTCGTACGAATGAATTAGAATGACTATATTTATATGAATGAATTAGAATGGCTACATTCGTACGAATAAATTAGAATGACTTATACGAATAAATTAAAATTACTATATTCGTAAGAATGAATTAGAATGGCTACATTTATTCGAACGAATGAATTAGAATGACTATATTCGTACGAATGAATTACAATGGCTATATTTCGTACAAATGAATTAGAATGGCTACATTTGTTCGTACGAATGAATTTGAATGGCTACATTCGTACGAATGAATTAGAATGCTACATTTATACGAATGAATTAGAATAGCTATATTTGTACAAATGAATTAGAATGGCTACATTTGTTCGTACGAATAAATTAGAATTACTATATTTGTACGAATGAATTAGAATGGCTTGTACAAATGAATTAGAATGGCTACATTCGTTAGTACAAATGAATTAAAATGGCTCATATGAATAAATTAGAATGATTACCTTTGTACAGATGAATTAAAATAGCTATATTCATACCAATGAATTAGAATGGCGTGTATGAAGGAATTAGAATGAGCTGAGTACCAACATATGAATGAATTAGAATGGGCACATTCGTTTATACGAATGAATTAGAATGACTCGTACGAATAAATTAGAATGGCTACCTTCGTACGGATAAATTAGAATGACTACATTCGTACGAATGAATTAGAATGGCTCGTACGAATGAATTAGAATGACAACCTACGTACGAATGAATTAGAATAGCTACATTTGTAAGAATGAATTAGATTGGATTGTATAAATGAATTAGAATGGCTACCTTCGTACGAATTAATTAGAATGTCTACATTCATACAAATGAATTAGAATGGCTACATTCGTTTGTACGAATGAATTAGAATGGCTACATTCGTACGAATAAAATAGAATGACTCGTACGAATGAATTAGATTAGCTGCCTTCGTACGAATGAATTAGAATGTCTATATTAATTCATAGGAATTAATTAGAATGGATCGTATGAATGAATTAGAATGGCTACCATCAAACAAATGAATTAGAATGGCTATATTCGTACGAATGAATTAGAATGGCTTGTATGAATGAATTAGAATGAATACTTTGGTACGAATGAATTCGAATGCCTATATTCGTACGAATGAATTAGAATGGATTGTACCAATGAATTAGAATGTCTACATTCGTATGAATGAATAATAATGACTCGTACGAATGAATTAGAATGGTTACCTTCGTACGAATGAATTAGAATGGCTCGTACGAATGAATTAGAATGCCTCATACGAATGGATTAGAATGGCTACCTTCGTACGAATGAATTAAAATGGCTACATTCATTCGTACGAACAAATTAGTATTGCTATATTCGTACGAATAAATTAAAATAGCTTATATAAATAAATTAGAATGGCTACCTTTGTGTGAATGAATTAAAATAGCTACATTTATATGAATTAATTATAATGACTATATTCATTTATAGGAATAAATTAGAGTGGCTATATTTGTACGAATTGCTACAAATAAATTTGAATAGTTACATTTGTATGAATAAATTAAAATGGATACATTCGTTTGTATGAATGAATTAGAATGACTACATTCGTAGGAATGAATTTGAATGTCTTGTAAGAATGAATTAGAATGAATACCTTCGTACGAATGAATTAGAATGGCTACATTCATACGAATGAATTAGAATGGTTATATTCGTATGAATTACAATGGCTCTTATGAATAAATTAGAATGGCTACCTTCGTACGAATGAATTAGAATAGCTATATTCGTTCATCTTAATGAATTATAATAGCTATATTTGTACGAATAAATCAGAATGGCTCATACGAATGAATTAGAATGGCTACATTCATTCGTACGAATCAATTAGAATGGCTACATTCATTCGTATGAATGAATTAGACTGGTTACCTTTATACGAATGAATTAGAATGGCTACATTCGATGAATGAATTAGAATGGCTTATACGAATAAATTAGAATGGCTACCTTTGTACGGATGAATTAGAATGGCTATATTCATATGAATGAATTTGATTGGCTACATTCGTTCGTACGAATAAATTAGAATTGCTACATTTGTATGAATGAATTAGAATGGCTTGTACGAATGAATTAGAATGGCTACATTCGTTCGTACGAATAAATTAGAATGACTCGTAAGAATTAATTAGAATGACTATCTTCGTATGAATGAATTAGAATGGCTATATTCGTACGAATGAAGTAGAATGACTTATGCGAATGAACTAAAATGACAACCTACGTACGAATGAATTAAAATGGCTATATTCGTACGAATAAATTAGAATGGCTACATTCGTACGATTAAATTAGATTGGGTCGTACGAATGAATTGGAATGGCTACCTTCATACGAATAAATTAGAATGGCTACGTTAGTATGAATGAATTAGAGTGGCTACATTTGTTCGAACGAATAAATTAGAATACATTTGTACGAATAAATTATAATGACTCGTACGAATGAATTAGAATGGCTATCTTTGTACGAATAAATTAGAATGACTACATTCATTCATACGAATAAATTAGAATAACTCGTATGAATAAATTAGAATAGCTACCTTCATACAAATGATTTAGAAGGCCTATATTCATACGAATGAATTAGAATAGCTCGTACGAATGAATTAGAATGAATACCTTCGTATGAATGAATTAGA
This sequence comes from Chamaelirium japonicum, assembly GCA_947650365.1. Taxonomy (NCBI): domain Eukaryota; kingdom Viridiplantae; phylum Streptophyta; class Magnoliopsida; order Liliales; family Melanthiaceae; genus Chamaelirium; species Chamaelirium japonicum. Next base: position 25,380,411 of record OX393560.1, on the reverse strand, counting down.
ATAGCTACATTTGTACGAATGAATTAGAATGGCTTGTATGAATAAATTAGAATGGCTACCTTCGTACGAATGAATTAGAATGTCTATATTCATTCGTACGAATGAATTAGAATGACTCGTATGAATGAATTAGAATAGCTATCTTCGTACGAATGAATTAAAATGACAATATTCGTTCGTATGAATAAACTAGAATGGCTATATTTATATGAATAAATTAGAATGGCTCATACGAATGAACTAGAATGACTCATATTGTGTATTTTATTATTTCAACACAGTATGTAAATCCAAAGGTGTAATCTTCTGCTAAGGGATTAGATACATTCATTTTATTTGTTTGTTTGGCTAGTGTATTATTAGATACATTCATTTTATGTGTTTCTTTGGCTAGTGTATTTTGTTCATTTATGAAGTGTACACTTCATAAATGAACAAAATACACTAGCCAAAGAAACACATAAAATGAATGTATCTAATAATACACTAGCTAAACAAACAAATAAAATGAATGTTTCTAATCCCTTAACAGAAGATTACACCTTTGGGTTTACAGACTGTGTTGAAATAATAAAATACACAATATAAATTTATTGGTTTCTTAAATGTGTTTTAAGAAATCTAATATAATCTTTTGTATGTTAAACTTGTCAATGTTTATATTGGGTGTATTCGTTTATTCATAGCAATTTAATTTGCATTATTGTTTAAACTTTATAATTAATGTGTCTATTTAGTTATTATATTTTGTTTTTGTGCATACTGCAAATTGTGTGTTGTTGATTGTTGTGAGAACACAATTTATAGTGTTACTATTATTCATTTGTAAAAGATGCTTGAATAAATCAAGTTATCACTTATATATAGTATTTCCTATTCTTTATAATTATTGTGCTTGTAAATCCATATTTATAGAAATCACCCTTATTATTTATGTAATTAACGTGATTATTATGGTATTTTGTTTATTCGTATAGTGTTAATTGGTTATGTGGCCAAGTGAGCTAAGTAATAGGTAAGGGCTTATCAGGGTGTCCCTTATAAGTGGCACACCATAATCTAATGTGAGGGTGGAGAGAAATTTGTAAGGGTTTAGTAAGCTAGAATCTATATTACACGCGACATGTCATAAGGGTGACCAATTGTAACATGAATAGACAAGCACGACAACTATAAACAATAACAAGTGCTAAATATAGGTTATAGCATTAGATTTATCAAATTACCTATAAGTGACAAATAAAATTATTGTGTGTGTGTATGTTGGGGGGGGGGGGGGGGGTTCTGGGATCGGGCGGTTCGGTTGGCAGGCACAATCTAACAAGCCAAGAGACACAATAGACCGGGTTTACATGGAAAAACCCATTTCTCAACATCGAAGGGGAAAAAACCACAGGGCGGAGCAAGAATGCACTAACACAGCAATCCAGTTACAAATCTCTCACCCCGATCTGATTACACCCTGAGGGGACCGGTCTCCCCAAAATACCGACCTCTGTAATCTCACTTTTTCTCTAGCTCCGAAAACTCCGGGAAGAATTGGGCAGCACCTCCTTCAGAATTCGATCATTTCTTGATGCGATGCGAATGCTTACAGAAATCCAAGTGCTGAATTTAAACCATTAAATATATAAATTTTGCGCGTATGAATCAAATTTCAGTAAAGCTTATGGCCACATATCATTATTCATTCATGCCCAAACAGATTTAATTCAACGAAGGAAATATAACTGACGAGATAATTATTAATTTCAGATTCTAACAAACAAGTTCCAGTAATAATAACTAACACAATCTCAAATAAATAAGCCAAACTCTCAAAGAACAAGCATGGATCTAAGCGACAAAATCCTAATGGATGAGACTCTTCAGAAGCCAATGATTTCGGAAACCCTAATAGAAATTCAGCAATAGGCCGGCTTGAAAGGGGAGGTGTATTACATGAAAATATTGAGGGACGATTCAAACCATGCTTTGGTCAATACCGGCCGCTGACAGAAACTCCGTTGTTGCAGATAAAGGGGCGGAAGAGGAGGCGTGGTCCAGAAGAAAGGTTGAAGAAGCCGAGACGATGTGATCTTTGAAGATGGATGATCTCCGCGTCGATCTTCCACGAAGTCGTAGACGAAAGGCGTGGCGACGAGGTAGAAGCTTACGAAGGAAGAAGAAGACTGGAAGCAAGGATGATTCTTCGGAAGATGCGGCGAACAAGCAAACATGCTTCTCCGTTCTAGGGTTTTCAATTCAATTTCATCGTCCCTTTGCATTAGGGTTTGATGGCTTTATAGGGGATGAAACACAAAAGACATAAAAGGAAAGAAAGAGAGAGAAAGTCTGCACGGGAGGAGAGAGAGAAGGACGCAGGCATGCTTCCCAAGGCATATGTGCTCGTGCGGGTACTGCCGCGGGAAAGGGGGTCCGGCCGGGTGATGGTGTTCGGTTAGGGTTTTGAGGTTTCCTTTGAATCTCATCCATTGAGATTTAATCTACCTAAGATCCTATGACTAAAAAACTAACATAGAAACGAGTCAGTTCGGCATCTGTGGCTCGAACCGGATGCGAACATGGCTCGCACCTACCCAAACCAAAAAATAAAACATAAATAACTAAAGATCTGTCAGTCGGATCGACAGAAAATAAAAATCAAAGTCTTAGATCATCGAACGAGCTTTCCACTGATGTAGACGGATTGGTGATCGGCTTCCTGGATCTCCGTAGGGAATGAAAATACACGATCAGCTGTAAAAATCTGTACGTAGTAGGCCTCGTCTGCATCAAGTCCCCCGGACTCAAAAGAACTCGACTCCTGTCGAGCAAGGTCCTGGATCCGGTGGGGGCTCTCCTGGAAGTAGCCGCAACCTCTACAACTGCTCGAACTGCTCTCCCGGGTCCGGTGGCCACGTAATCAGCCTCAAGTACGTAGCGACTTCATCTGGCATCCCCTGCCCATCCATGCCAAGTGACGACCTGAAATCCAAAACCAACATCCTCCTCGGCACGGTAAGATCGTCAAGACACTCAGATAATTTCATGTGATAATAGGGAGATAGGTTGACATGAAATTCAAATGACGTATGAAAAGAAAGGCCGCGGGAGCATAATGTGTTGCGGGTCATCGTCTTGCACAATAAGCTATGGTGTCTTCGAAAGGCCATGGGGTGAGGGTGCAATATGTGTTGCTCAAAGTGGCCTGCGCACGTGGCAAAACAAGTGGATTCTAGACGAGGAAGATATGTCATGCAATCATTGTCTGGATGCACAGAATAAAATAAGAAATTAAATAACTTATCAAGCCACTTGTTATGACTTTGAAAAATTAAAAATGATGGGTTTTTTGAAATCTGAAAGCATGGTTCATAAGTACCCTGCATCGAAAAGTGATCAAACGTGGCAAAATCTTCTTTAATGTTTAAGTCAACACGTGGACGATGATATGGATGCACATATGAATGGTCTATGAATGTAAAGGTGTCAGGCAAATGGTGAATGTGAGTGTCATGGATGCCTACATACTCTAAATGCGATGTGCATGCGATGGATTGCAAGATATTGTCTAATCCTTTCTCGAATTTTAGTGAATCAGATGAACACCCTACTAGATTATCCATAAATGGTGGTATGGGAGGGCTCTGACTCAGAAGAGCTTGAGGTGCATGGGATCGGTGTCTCCTAAAACATGTGGACCATAGGGTGACGTTGATGCCGTCCTTAAGGAAAGTATAAGTGTTGGCTTTCCCGTGATGTAGTGCATCGCGGTCAAACTGCCATGGACGCCCAAGGATAATGTCAGCAACTTCTAAAGGAAGGACATCACACCAAACCTCGTCTTGATATTGCAGCCCAATCGACAATTTTGCCAAACAACAATGAGTCACTAGCTTGCTCGTGGTGTTGTCTAGCCAAGATGTTTTGTAAGGGTGAGCCAATGGTTTGACTTTCCACTGCTTACTCCTAACTATCGCTTCATTGACTAAATTGATGGTGCAACCTCCATCTATCAAGACACAAAGGTCCATGCCATTGACATTGCAGACTATTCAGAATAGCTCGAAACTCTGGTTCTTGCAGTGTGGCTTTGGGGGCCCTCCACATAGCTCATGGGGTAGTAACGCTTTAGGTGCTCGGGGTGATGGAGACTGGTGAATAACTAACAGTGGCGTAGTCACGTCATCTCCCTCCAAGACTAACTTATTGAAGTTTTCGCCTTCAGACTCATGACTACCCTCTTCATTATCCGCAAGATTTGTCTGTGGGTTGAATTGACGTCGAGGACAATCGGGTGACTTGTGACCCGGCTGGTTGTATTTGAAACACTTTATCATGCTCGGGTTGGGTCCTAAAACTCCTTTACCCTTCTAAGTGGGTGCAGGAACTGTACTAGCTACAGGGGGAGGTCCAGGGAATGATCTACTAACAGATCCGGATGGTGCCCTAGTATTGTCATAACGTCGGGACGCAGATCGGGAGTGGTGGGACTCGACTTTCTTAGCCCGACGGTGTGCATCACTGACCTGATACAAGTCATGAAGGGACACCATCTCTTGAATTGAAGGCTTAAGACCATTGACATACTTAGCGACGCTCTGTTCTTCATCTTCATGCAGATCATTGCGAGCTTGGAGCTTATAGAATTCATTGGTGTAATCATCCACCGATTTGTGCTCTTGTCGCAGGTTTTGGAATTTCTGGAACACACTTTGTTTGAAATCAGAAGGGAGGAACTTTTGTTGTTTTTTTTCCCTCATGTGTGTCAAAGTGGAAATTTTATCTTTGCCCTTTCTACCCCTAGTGGTCTGTAACTGTTTCCACCAGATCAGTGCATGACCTTTCAGTTTGAGACTAACAAACTTGACTTGTTTGTCGCGGGGAACTTCTTTCCGCTCAAAATATTGGTCGATTCTCTCGGCCCACTCTAGGAACTCTTCAGGATCCATCCTACCCTCAACCTCAAGAATTTCTATTTTGATACCCTGATCCCAGCCCCAATGGGATTTCGATCTCCTATGAGTCTTTCTACTTCGCCTATCAGGCCCGTCAGAGGAACTGACGCTGTCACCTCCTGACTCGAGATCTAACTCACTACGCTCTGGAGAAGTTTTAGTTCTGGGCTCTCGATGGGGTCGAGGTGGATTTTGGGAATTGGTGAAGGCCAGAGTCAAGGCTTCGATCTGGGTCTGTAGCCTATCCATGTGTTCTTGTTGCCTTGTAAAGGCATCTTGCCAAGTGCGGGATGGGGAAGGTCCAGCCATTATGAATTCTCTAACAGATGCTATCGATTCACCTCAGAGAGAGAAAGGGGTGATCCTAATATGGATGCGTTCACGTGATGCTAGTTTCCTAATTAATGCAAGGACACAAACTAAAAGAGAAAGAAGAAAAATAAAAAAAAATTCAGCAAGCACGCGATGATGCAAATAATGCAAGAGGATCGGCCGTTGCGTAAGAACGCGACGACTAGTGCGCTCTGATACCAACTTGATGCGATGCGAATGCTTACAGAAACCCAAGTGCTGAATTTAAACCATTAAATATATAAATTCTGCGCGTATGAATCAAATTTCAGCAAAGCTTATGGCCACATATCATTATTCATTCATGCCCAAACAGATTTAATTCAACGAAGGAAATAGAACTGACGAGATAATTATTAATTTCAGATTCTAACAAACAAGTTCCAGTAATAATAACTAACACAATCTCAAATAAATAAGCCAAAGTCTCAAAGAACAAGCATGGATCTAAGCGACAAAATCCTAATGGATGAGACTCTTCAGAAGCCAATGATTTCGGAAACCCTAATGGAAATTCAGCAATAGGCCGGCTTGAAAGGGGAGGTGTCTCACATGAAAATATTAAGGGACAATTCAAACCGTGCTTTGGTCAATGCCGGCCACTGACAGAAACTCCGTTGTTGCAGATGAAGGGGCGGAAGAGGAGGCGTGGTCCAGAAGAAAGGTTGAAGAAGCCAAGACGATGTGATCTTTGAAGATGGATGATCTCCGCGTCGATCTTCCGCGAAGTCGTAGACGAAAGGCATGACGACGAGGTAGAAGCTTGCGAAGGAAGAAGAAGACTGGAAGCAAGGATGATTCTTCGGAAGATACGACGAACAAGCGAACACGCTTCTCCATTCTAGGGTTTTCAATTCAATTTCATCGTCTCTTTACAATTAGGGTTTGATGGCTTTATAGGGGATGAAACACAAAAGACACAAAAGGAAAGAAAGAGAGAGAGAGAGAGTCCGCACGGGATGAGAGAGAAGGACACGAGCACGCTTCCCAAGGTGTGCCCGCACGGGTATTACCGCAGGAAAGGGGGTCCGGCCGGGTGAGGGTGTTCGGTTAGGGTTTTGAGGTTTCTTTTGAATCTCATCCATTGAGATTTAATCTACCTAAGATCCTACGACTAAAAATCTAACATAGAAACGAGTTAGTTCGGCATCTGTGGCTCGAACCGGATGCGAACATGGCTCGCACCTGCCCAAACCAGAAAATAAAACATAAATAACTAAAGATCTGTCAGTCGGATCGACAGGAAATAAAAATCAAAGTCTTAGATCATCGAACGAGCTTTCCACTGATGCAGACGGATTGGCGATCGGCTTTCTGGATCTCCGTAGGGAATGAAAATACATGATCAGCTGTGAAAATCTGCACGTAGTAGGCCTCGTCTGCATCATTTCTGCTGAAGGGGTAGTCCCCCTTTTATAGAGTCCTGGGATGACAATTGGAGCACTCTGCACGGGGCGGGTTGATGACGTGCTCCCGTAATGTGCTCAACCGTCTGCATGGTGGGGACGTGGCGGGCGGTTGGCACCTGGTAATTACGGCCTGGGTCATTTCCTACTTTATCAATCACCCAGGAATCTCGGGAGTGTGGGTTGCTCTCCCGTAACCATTGTGCGATCGAGATTCCCGGGTTCAACCGTCGCACGTTTTGGGGGCATGATTCTCAGGGAACTTAATCCCCCCTTGAGCCGCTTCTTTGCACGCGATCGACCTCCAGAAAGGGAGGGGGGGCACTCCCCCCCTCTTCTCGCGTGTGACCGACCACTTGGGGGGGGGGGGTACTCCCCCCTCTCTCTTCTCGTGCACGGCCGACTACCAGTGGGAGGGCATTCCCCCACTCTTTTCTTTCGTACGCGGCCGACCACTGGTAGGTTCGCTTGCTTCCCCGGGGCGCAAAGCGCCCCCTTTCTCCTCTTCGTGTGCGGCCGACCTGTGACTAGATTGACGGCCCCGGTAGGTTCGCTTGCTTCCCCAGGGGCGAAGTGCACGGTCGGCTCGCGATGAAGTGTGCGACCGGTCTGCGACAAGGGTGACAGCCACCTTTCGGTCGGACCACCGAGGTACACACAATACCCCCTCATGATCGATCGGTTTCCGATTCCGATTGATCAAGACCCTTCTATCTCGATTTGCGTACCCTGATGGTTCTAGTTACCAGCTTCATACTTGCTAGAGTTTCAAATATTTGAGTTGAGCTATCGATCTTTGTCACTTGCTTTCTTTCCTCCACTACACCAAAACAGATAATTTATAACGGTCAATTAGTAACGGTTGTTACAAAAAGTGTTACAAATATTTATAATGCCATATTCCTAACGGTTTTTTTGTGTTACTAGACATTTTTATAACATTTGGCTGCGTTACTAAATCCTAATTTAGGTGTAGTGCTCGCACTTGCCCAACCTTTCGAGTGTTCGCATCAGCCGGTCTAACTCATTGCCGAGGTTGTTGACCGATCGGTCTTTACTACTAGGTCTTTACTATTATCGATGGGTAGAACTCAGTTTAGAGTGTTATATACCCAGATGGCTTCACGAACTCACCCCCGCTCCACGATGGGGGCAAGTGGCACTCGGAAGAGGACTTTTGCTTGACCCAACTCATAGGAGGTCAGGTGCTCCCAGAGGAGGCTTTTGTCCTGACCCAACTCGTGGGGGGTCAAGTGCTTCCGAAGGAGGCTTTTGTGTTTCACCTTTCACGCATCTTCACTGATAGGTCCTACTCCATGTCAAGTCTTTTGACCAATCAGTCTTTACTACGGATCAGTCTTCATACGATAAGGTGTGTTTCACACTGGGCATTTTCACAGACTGGCCGTACTCCTTGTTGAGTCTTTCGACCGGTCGGTCTTTACCTCCCCTTGGTTTTTGCTTCCGCCGAGCGATAAAACCCACTTTAGGGTGTTATATATCGCCCAGACTTTTTTACCTGTCGGTCATACTCCCTTTTGAGTCTGTTGACCAGTTGGCGTTTATGATTTATCCCCCAATCCACGAGGGGAGAAAGCACCAGCCGATCATACTCAGCGTTGAGTCTTTTGACCAGCCGGTCTTTCACCTGACCGATTCTTTAACTTCAGTCGACCGGGTCTTCTTGTTTCTTTCGACAGGTTTTGGGCTACTTGAGTCTCGCCCGTCGGGATTCGTGCTTTGGACCTCCATCGAGCGATTTGCTCTGACCTCCACCTGAGGATTCGGTGGTGGCTGCACTTGCCCCGATTGGGCAACTTACGCAGGAAGGCTTTGTCCAGCTTGGGCCAATATATCTTGGTTGAATGGGCCACCAACGGTGTGGTTCACATGAAGTCGCGCAACTCCTTGTAGTTACGTTGCATCGTCTGGAGCTGGGCGGTGAGAGTTTGTTGGGTCATCATCATGGTAGCCAGGAAAGCCTTAAATAGGCCTCCTGGTAGAGGAGCCAGGGTTACTATTGGAGCTTGGTTGGACTCCTCAACCCCCAGTGTGGGATTCACCAGTGGGACGGTGCACTCCGAGTTCGTTGATGGTTGAACCGGATGTCCGACATCATTTGTATCTCCGAGTGAGCAACATCGGACGGGAGCTACAAAGTCGAACGAGTATGATATGGTCCATCGGCCATTGTTGTTCAACCTTGCGGTAGTAATGATGACTTCTAAGTCTACGGGTCGGTCGACATCCATGGATCGATCGGTCAGTAGACTCGGGCTGGTTGCAGGTAATCTCAGACTAGTTGACACCAACAGTTGAAAGCTCTGGTAGGAAGTCTCGAAAACTGATCTCACAGACGGTGACAATATTGTGTGTGTGTGTGGGGGGGGAGGGTGTTTCTGGGATCGGGCGGTTCGGTTGGCAGGCACAATCTAACAAGCCAATAGACGTAATAGACTGGGTTTACGTGGAAAAACACCCTTCTCAACGTTGAAGGGGAAAAAATCACAAGGCGGAGCAAGAATGCACTAACATAGCAATCCATTTACAAATCTCTCACCCCGATCCGATTGCACCCTGAGAGGACCGGTTTCCCCAAAATACCGACCTCTGTAATCTTACTCTCTAGGTCCGAAAACTCCGGGAAGAATTGGACAGCACCTCCTCCAGAATTCGGTCCTTTCTGCTGAAGAGGTAGGTCCCCTTTTATAGAGTCCTGGGATGACAGTTAGAGTGCTCTACGCGGGGCGGGTTGATGACGTGTTCCCACAATGTGCTCAACCATCTACATGGTGAGGACGTGACGGGGGATTGGCACCCGATAATTACGGCCCAGGTTATTTCCTGCTTTATCAGTCATCCGGAAATCTCGGGAGTGTGGGCTGCTCTCCCGTAACCGTTGTGCGATCGAGATTCCTGGGTTCAACCGTCGCAAGTTTTGGGGGCATGATTCTCGGGGAACTCGATCCCCCCTTGAGCCGCTTCTTCGCACGCGACTGACCTACAAAGGGGGGCACCCCCCCCCTCTCTTCTCACGTGCAGCCGACTACTGGGGGGGGGGGGGGGGGGCACTCCCCCCCTTTCTCTTCTCATGCGCGACCGACCACCGGGGGAGGAGGGCACTCCCCCCCTCTTTTTTCGTGTGTGGTCGACCACCTGGGGGGGGCACTCCCCCTTTGCCTTCTTCACACGCAGCCGGCCCGTAACGAGATTGACGACCCCAGTAGGTTCGCTTGCTTCCCCTTCGCGCCCTCTTTCTCCTCTTCGCACGCGACCGACCTGTGACGAGATTGACAGCCCCAGTAGGTTCGCTTGCTTCCTCGGGGGCAAAGTGCACGGTCGGCTCACGACGAAGTATGCGGCCGGTCCGAGACAAGGGTGATGACCACCTTCCGGTCGTACCACCGAGGTACACACAATTATGATATAAATCAGACTACGTTCTAAAACACAGGTAACCAAAGAAATTCCAAATTCATTAAAATTTCAATGAATAAATTTATATTATTACTGAGACTATTCGAAAAGGAAAGTAGCAGAAGCAATCACAAATTCATTAAAATTTTAATAAAAAAATGCAACAATAAACACAAAATGCTACAAGAGAGAGAAAGAAAATTAATGTATCTAATCCCTTAACATGAACCTCACAATAGATCTCATAATTTAGGTTTTAAATTTAGATTTTTTGTCTGGTTCGGTCCAAGTCTAAACTGAAATTTTAAAATTTCAACCGAAATTTTATTATTTTGACTGAAATTTCAAAATATTGACCTAAATTAATCGAATTTCGATCGAAATTGAAATTTATAATTCCAGTTGACCGAAATTTATAGTTCCATTATTTGAAGCATGGGCACTTCAAAAGGATTATCGTACGAGTATCGGGTACGTGCAGGGTAGGGTACAGGCACCCCAATTTGAGTACAAAATCGGTACGGCATGAGTATGGCACAAATACGGCATGGATACGGGTACCCCGATTTGGATATGGCGCCGGTGCGGCATGGATACGGGTACCCCGATTTGGATATGGCGCCGGTGCGATATTGGTATGGGTATGGCCCGTATGGGTACCTGTACCATACTTTTTAAGGTTTTATCATATCAGTATACTCGTATTATACCTGACTAGCTGTATCGGTATTCGTACATGTACCCGTGCTTCATAGGTTCCAATTCTAGTTCCGAAAGCTGAAATCAAAATTGATCAAAATTTTGACTGAAAATTATCAAAATTGATAGAAATGGTAGTCCCCTGGTTTCGACCCTCATTTTGTTTCGGTCCGGGCCGAAACCGAAATATTTCACCGAAATTTAAAACTATGCTCGCAAGGCCAAAGTAAAGTGATGGGAACATTCGTGCAATTGCCTATCCTACATTACATTAGGACTTAAGACGCGCCTAAATTCAACCAGGCATGTTTTTTTTGCGCTAGGAGCCTTGAGCCTAGGCATGCATCTTAGACCTAGACAAGCGCCTTTCTAATAGATCATCGTGTCTGGTTGAATTCAAGAACAATTATATGCTTGCACTTGATATTTTTGGCAATATGATTTATTAAGTAGATTTAATTCATGATTGCAATAGTCATGAATATCTGCACATTGATTTGATATTATTTACATTCAAAATAATTTGGTATAGTTATTAGGTAGGATCATATGAGCAATTATGGATTGGATTTGATGACTTTGATATTATTACAACTATTACAAGATTCAGTAGCTTTCCTTCTCTTTCTTGATTTGCATCTTTCATACTGATTTAGAAACATATGCACTATCACACGAATGAAATAACACATTCACTATTTATTTTTCATTTGCTATAATATCATATTTGATATATTATAACTGGTTATTGAATTTGAATTATATATATTTGAAGATTTAATCAAGGTTCAAAATCTCAAAATATTTCGCGAAATATCGTGAAATATCTCGTTTTTTTGAAAACCCGGCATGAAATCCCGCCTACGGTTTCGAACGGAATGCAAATCACATATATATCGTGATATTTCGCGAGATATCGAGCGAAATTTACAGCTCGCGAAATATCGCGAAATATCGAGGGGACAACTGGGGCTCGCGTCACGTGCTGTGCAGAGGGCGACCGACGAAACCATCGTTGACCGCGATATATCACGAAATATCATGCAAAATTTAATGTTTCGCGAAATCTCGCGAAATATCGCGTCGACAGCTGGGGCCCACCCACGTGGGTCGACTGAGAGCGACAGGTGACTGACGTTTTTCGGTGCGATATCTCGCGAAATATCGCACGATATTTCACGGTTTTTTTCGGATATTTCACGAAATATCGTGCGGCCTGTCTCTTTCGAGACAGCTTGGGCCCACCCACGTGGGGCGGCCGAAAGAGACTGGCCCGGGGTCTAATCATCGTGATATTTCACGGTTTGGTGAGATATTTCACGAAATATTGCGATATTTCGTAAAATTTTACCGAGAACTGTGCGAAATCTCATTTTTTAAAATTCTATTTAAACCTGTGGGCTTTCGGGCTTGGTTTGCTGAGCGGGTTTCGGTCTTGGTTTGCAGACCCTGGCGAAATCTCTCTTTCATCTCCCTCTCTCTTTCGAACCAGTTTTTTTTCTCTTTTATTTTACCCACTCCGATCTCTCTTCCGGTCTCTCTTCTTAGCTCTCTCTCACGGCCCCGGATCTCCCCCTCTCTCTTACTCTCTATTTGGGTAAAGCATTGCTGCGAAGCATGCGATTTCAGATGCAAAGAGGGTAATTTCGAACCTTGCAAAATGAGCATTTTTTCGGATGCAAACTTAGCATTTTTTCAAAATCATATGTATGATATATTCATATATTAGTAGTAGCAAAGTGGGAACATGAAAGGCATAATATTGGTTATCAAATCGTTTACTTTAGAGCATAATAAGCAAAGTGGGAACATGAAAGGCATAATTGCTATTGCATATAAAATCTCTAACATCTGTCGGCATAATGTGCATATAAAATCTCTAACATCTGTCGGCATAATTGCGTTTGCATAAAGCATTTTCAAAATCGAGAGAATCCCACAACTGGCAGTTCAAACATGATGCCATGATGGTGCCAGAAAAGAGTTGAGACAACTGCTTTCTAAGTGCACACCCAGATCCTCACACACAAACACAAGCATGCTCGATGCACCACATCTACAAGCACACACACACACACACGAAGACACAATGATGCAAACAAACACAAACATGCCAGCAGAAGCATGCAAGCACACCCACCCACTTGTGCACACATCCACACGCCGCAAGGCCCGCAACCTTATCTTATCTTTTCTATATTTGGTCTGTGTACTTTTGAGGAAGATTCAACTGTGGACAAATTCAAAGCAAAGCTTGAAATTGTTCTAAAATAAACAATGTAATAAAATAAACGCAGTTTCCAAAACCATTTTCTGAATTGTTGAAGCATGATGAGCGGGGATGTCTTCCAATGTTCTAGGTAGTTTCAGATTACAACTTGTGAATTACTAACTCTCTCTTTGGTGTGTTTGTATGAATGATTGTTATGATTTTTGATGCAAAGAAGCTGATTTCGGAGTGCAAACGTGCCGTGATATTTGCCTAAAAGGTGCTTGTGGTGTTGAATTATTCTCTCTTCTAGTTTTCTCTTTCTTCTCCCCTCTCTTACTTACTATCTATTTGGGGTATGTGCATGGATTTCAGAGTGCAAAGGAATTGATTTCAGAGTACAAGAAGTGCAAAGGTCTGAGGATTTCGGAGTGTTCGGAGTGCAAATAAGTGTAGGTAATTTTTTTTCAAATAATATTATTTTTCTTTGACATTAGCAATTAGCAATTTTGAATATAAATTAGTAATATAGCAAAAAGTAATATACGTTAGAAATTTTGCATATAAATGAATCTTGCATATAAATGAATTTCTAAAAGTAAAATTGATTCGCATAAAAATATATTATAAAATCAAAACGTAAAATTGATTCGTATAAAAATAAAAATTGTCTAATTTGTTCGAAAACATACGGTGTGCTTGATTATTTGCTTATTTGCGTAGATATTGGCCCTAGGGATTTCGAGCTCAATAGAACGAAGAACACCAAAAGTTAAACCAATTCCACTCTTTGATCAAATCGATGTCTAGGCTAGCCCTGTCCCTTAAGAGGGTGACAGTTTCTGTTCTAGGAGAGTGGTTTTTAAGAGGGACCATTGTGACCCCTCCACTCACCTGGGGGCTTACCTGATCGAATTGGTTTCATAAGACCGGATTGGAGGCTTAGGTGTACTCTTGAAACAGTTAGGAGCTATTAAGTTGAAATAGATTGAATCAATAAATTTTTAGATTATTTGTGTGCTTGATTGTTACCATGGTTGATAAAATCGTATAAATGTTATTTATTTGCAGTAAAATGGGAAAAAAAGATATCGGGTGGGAACATGGTGTCGCTGTTGGTGATGACAAGTCCAAGTCCCAATGTAATTACTGTCAGAAGATTCTTAAGGGTGGAGGGGTATCAAGATTGAAGCAACATTTAGCGGGAGGATTCCCTAATGTGGAGAAATGTGTTAAGTGTCCCATAGAGGTTAGAGAACTTATGAGGGAGACTTTGAAAGCAAGTAAGGATAAGACACTTGAGAGACGGAGGACTGAGGAGTAGTTTAGGGAGAGTCTAGCTGCCCCGATCCATATTGAAGAGGATATCTCTGACGATGATGATCTAGCATTTAACTTAGGAAGAAATACGTCTCGTGCTGAGGAGTGGGACAGGGAGCAAAGAGAGAGGTTAGAGCAGACAAGGCCAAATTTTGGTCAATCTGTACGGGTGACGGGAGGTGGTTCCGGAGCTAGTGGTACTACCAAAAGGGGGAAGGGTATTTGCAGCTTGTTTCGGTCAAAATCTATAAGGTCAGGCTCACAGTCAACTTTTGATCCTTATACTTGTAGAGGACAAGACACAAACCAACCTATAATTCCTCAGATAGTACATAAGAAGGGGATTAAGAATAAGCTGCACAAGTTTATTGCACAGTTTGTACACTACGGGGGTTTGGCACCTAATGCAGTGGCCAATAATCTTTATTACCAGACAATGATTGATGAGGCTGGTAGGTGTGGACCCGGAGTGAAAGCTCCAAGTGCGTACGAGTTGATGAACCCCCTACTTGACCAAGAGGATGAGGACCTCCAGGAATACATGAACTCTTTGAAAAAAAAATGGCCACAGTACGGTGTTACCATCATGTGTGATGGCTGGACAGGTCCTACACGCATGTTATTGATAAATTTTATGGCATGCAGTGATGGTCAAACAATTTTTCTAAAATCAGTTGATGCGTCTGCATATATGAAGGACCATTTATATTTGTATAATTTAATGAAGGAAGTAGTAGATTCTGTTGGGAAGGAGTATGTTGTATAGATTGTCACAGACAATGGCAGTACATATATAAAAGTCGATAAGGCACTCATGGATACAGAAGGCTATACCTTATTCTGGACCCCCTGCGCTGCTTATTGTATAGACCTAATACTTAAGGACATTGGGGAGAGGAAAAACATGAAGGAGTTGATGAAGAATGCAAGATTAATTACGAATTATATCTACAATCACTCGTTCGTGCTTGCTATGATGAGAGAGAAGTGTGGGGGGATATTATGAGACCAGGTCTCACTAAATTTGCAAGTAACTATGTTGCACTACAGAGCTTGCTCGATAAGAAAGATCAACTTAGGGCAATGTTTACTTCTCCTGAGTGGATACAATACCATGGACGATATGCTGCAACAAATATCGAGGACATGGTTGGGAGTTCGACATTTTGGGTTAAAGTCCGTGAAGTTGTCGCTATCTTAGCTCCTATTGTGAAAGTACTGAGGATGGTGGATGGGGATAAGAAACCCACCATGGGTATCTACATCGTGCTATTGATCTGATGAAAGAAGCTATAAAGAAAGCCGCTCGTTATCCCGACAGGATATTGGGTATTATTGAGAAAAGATGGACAAAGCAGCTGGCACATCCATTACAAAAGACTGGTAAAAATCACTTCCATTTATCAAGCCATTTATATTTGATGAATTTACACCATTTTAACCACACAAATTATTTAATCCCGCAGCATTCTATCTAAATCCGATGTATCATTATTCCCAAGATCTTGGAATACGTGATGATCTTATTCAGGGGCTTCAAGAAGTGGTAGCCAAGTTGTTATCGAATCCTCAAGAGCAAGCAACATGCCTTAGTGAGGTAAATACCTCTAATTTTCTAAATAGAAATTAAGATAAAAACATGATTGTTAACTTAAATCTTCAAATGCATATGCAGTTGAAGATATTTAGAGATGCGATGGGTAGCTTTGCAACATCGGCTGCAATAAGCGGGAGACTTATTTCGCAGCCAGGTATAATACTTTAATAGTGAATATAAATTAGGGTGTGAGCGTAATTATCAGCATAATTAATTATCAACATAAATTTTTATTCATGCAGCCGAGTGGTGGGTGACTTATGGCACTTCGGCCCCTAGCCTATGCAAAGTTGCAGTTTGAGTCCTTTTACAGACTGCATCCTCATTAGGGTGTGAGCGTAATTAGAGCACATTTGGATTGATCCATAGCAAGAGAAGAAACAGGCTAGGGCATGAGAGGTTAGAAAAGCTTGTACGGGTCCATTACAACTTAAGGCTCATGATAAAGAATATGAGAGAAGAAGAGGAAAGAGATATGACACTGATCGATCTCAGTGATATTTTTACTGATGATGAAGAGGAGGATCCGCTGTATCAGTGGGTTAAGGAGTTAGGATCTCCAACCATGGATACCCCGTCAGGACGATCGAGCACATATATTGCCTCAGAGATGGGTGTTGATATTGATGCTTTATCTACCCATGTGCGGGATGATATAGGCGAAAAGGAGACGCAAACTCCTAGTGATGATGACGATGACGACGACGACGATGACAACGATGATAGTCATGGTGGTAGTCACGGTGGTGCTGATATTTCTTATGGTGGTGGTGGTGGTGGGGGCAGTGCTAGTCAGGGAAGGCATGACACACAAGGTGCATCGGCATCACAGAGACCGTTGAGCCCATTTACTTCAGAGGCTTACTTCGATCATGCTACTCAGGACAGTGATCATGGTGCACCGCGAGAGAAAAGGCAGAAGCAGTATGAGCGTAGACGAGGTGAACCTAGGCAAACTGATAGAGGTAGCTCCATATCTACTCGTTGGAGCCATGAGGTTGATTCTTTATCGTCTCAATTTGATGCGATGAGCACGAGCAGTGGCGGATACAATTATGGTCAAGGGCAAGCTAGTGATCCATATTATAGTCATGACCAGTCTAGTGATCCATATTATAGTCATGGCTAGCCATATGGATATCCTGACCAAAGCGATAATTTTTATATCTCTCAACCTCAGAGCTATGGACTATATCCATATGGGCCATATGGATATCATCAACCGACGACTGAAAGTGCAGTTGTATATCCTCATGCATATGGAGGTGTCACAATCGCTGTTTATACACAGTATCCAATGATTGGATATTTGGTTGGTGTGTCGGCACCGGAGTATCAGCAGTATGTGAGAGAGTTTACAAAGTGGCATCATCGATATATGACATGGCTCATTATTGCACGGAATACCTTGCATCGATCTACCGGAGGTAAGATTCCAGAAATGATTATGAGCCATGCCGTCGATCATTTTGACAATAGATTTTATGTTCCTTTATATTTTGATGTATCCTTCTTTCTTATGTATGTTTGGTTATTTAGTCAGTATTTTAAGTCAAGTATTTGATGCATCATTTGGATTGTTCCCGTCTTAATCTACACTTTTTTTATTCTTATAAATATTAGAAAGAGATGTATCTGTATATCATGTAAAGAAATATATGCTACTTGCCTACTTAGAATTCCATAATAATAGATTGTATAGAGTTGTTATTTAACTTTATCAATATTATTTTTTCTTATTTACAGATGGCCTCCCAACCTCCCCCGCATAGGGATTCCAGTTCAAAAGACATAGGTTGGCAGCATGGGTTTCTCTTGGACGAAAAGAAGCAAAAGTCACAGTGTGCATATTGTGGCAAAAAGATCGGTAGTGGAGGTGTTACACGGTTGAAGCAACACCTCGCCGGCTGCTTCCCCGATGTCGCAGAGTGCTTGAAGGCTCCTCTTGAAGTCAGAGTAACCATGCACACTCTATTGAGGAGTGGAGAATATAAAGGAGTTCAGGTTCGAACCCCTAAAAATCTGAAGAAGAAGAAACAGATCAAGGAGTCCAGACATACTACCACTCCATCAACTAGGGGTCATTCACATGATGATATCGAGTACCCACCAGATATTGAGACAGAAGAGGAGAGAGCGCAATATCGACAGGCGGTCTTAGATTCAAGAAGGACCCAGCGGGAGCGTACTGAGAGAGAATAGATGCCGACGCAATCTGTTCATGATGCTAGTGGCAGTAGACCTAGTCTGTCAGTCGGAGGCTGCAGTGGTGCATCAGGAGCGGCTGATGCTGATGACTTTAGTTGGACGAGCGAAGAAGAGATTACTTGGACGAGTGAAGAAGAGTGATGTATTATTCATGATATAAACAATGTAAATATATGTAAATATATAAAGTTGATGAAGTTTATGTTTTCCAGTTTACTGGTTATCAGCCCAATATTTATAGAATACATGTTATATCAAGCTCGAAGCCCATAGATAGGGTGCAAATATTATCTGAGTGTTCTAAAGTGTGTATCTATACTTGGTTTATGACTATCCAGAATTTCATTCAAAAATTCCATTAAAAAATCAATATTTCTACCATTTCCATCAAATCACAATATTTTCACACTGTCGAAATATTTCCACGAAATATTTTCATTTTCCAGAAGGTCGAAATTTCCACCGAAATGGAGATTTCGAACCTTGGATTCAATATGTTTTAAATAGCCTATTTAGAACCGTAATTCAAACCTTAAGCCTTTCATAACACTGGATACTGCAGCGCTTGGTCTCTTTTACAAATCTCCAAGAGGAGCCTAATTTCTTTATTTAAGCTTCCTATTTTCTAAGCCCTTATTGTTTTCCAACAAAATGTGATCAAATCATCTATGTCCTAAAAACATTCCAAAGGAAGTTCCTTTGTAACCAACAAATAATACCAAGTCGAATTTAAGAACCAATTTTGATCCCAAGGACTCCCCGTTTTCAAAATTCACTTTGGTATCAAAATAAACTCAAAGCATGAGTGCTAAGGATGGGATGCACGTACGTGTATTGTCACTCCCTAGAAATCTGGAACCGATCCCTGGGGTGTGAGTTGAAGAAAAACCAAGGGATTTAGGTTTAGGTCGCCTAACTACACCAATTAGGGTTTCTCACAAGACTGCAGCTCTCTCCAAAAATGAAGAAGGAGAAGGAGAGAAAAACAAGGGGTATTTTAAAACTTGATTTTTGTGAAAATATTTTTAATTTTTTTAAAAATAGAGAGATAAAATTTTTGTCGACAGAGATATAACTAAGCTCGACCTTCAACCAGGCTATCCTCTCAGCATGTGCGGCCTACCGGTGCCCCACATGCTGACAGAAATCCCTTTTAAGGGAGCATGAGGCTCAAGCCTTTGATGGCGAGCCGAGTAGCATCGCCCGCTCTCTAGCACTCGGGCACTGGGTTAGGGATCCTAACTACGGGGCTAGTCGATTAGGTCACTTTTAGATTTATATTTTCATAGTGAGCTATCCTAGGATTTGAGGCCTTGAGGAAAGGCCTACCCAGAAGATTCAGCTGGATCATCACCACTAACAATCACAAAAACTGACTAGACTAAATAATATTTATTCCAAATCAATCGATTACACTGCTAGAACAAGAAAAACCACAAGACGATACACTGAAGATAGAACACTATCGTAACCCTAACTCCGTCTTTGGCCTCCCACTGCTACTCCTGAACCACCGTACCTACAGGAGAGTCTACTCGTGGGAAGAGTAGCCCTCAATGGGAAATTGGGAGATTAGCCAAATTAATGGCTAGTGACATCCTAGTAGCCTTTAATAATATGAGACAACGTTATAATTAGCAGTTCTAGTATATATATTAATATTTACAAAAGAATAACCTAATCATACCAGCAGTATATTTTCTCATGCCATACCTACTGTCACTAGATTATCTAACATAAAGTTTATTCAATGTTCTATAGTGTAAATGAACTATTTAAACAAAAAGACCTTCTAAATGTCACTAGATTATCATGCTCTACAATTTCATATTCCATCGTTGTTAATAAGTAATTATATAAAATATCTATCCTAATGTGAACCCCGGATATTTTGTTCATCCTGCCCCCCGGTCGGGCATTACTATAGGGCCTTTTATTTCGATGTAGAGGGCCAACTCTCTTGCCGCACATACTTCGACACCATGCGCAAAATCACCCATATGATCATAAGGGGTTTTCCGTCTTTCACGGTGGAGCTCTACCGCCCAACTTGCTTTCCTTGGGGGCTTCAATTACCCCGGGACATGATTGCTAGGCCAATCTCTCTTCGAGGGCACCACCTATTCGCTTTACCACAATCCCTGCCTGTGACCCCCTAGCCTATTGATCTTCGACTGTGCGCGCAGGGTGGTTCACGGCCCTTGCGCGCACGGGGTCTAAACTTTCCACAATATAGATTATCATATTATATTATTATTAAACAAAAGTGTCAAAAACTCAACGCAGTGAATAACCACCTTTAAAAATATACCGAGACAGATAAAAAGGGTACATGCGTTAATTAATGATTTGCAAGGTTTTAACCCTGATCCCGCACTGCTCTCGCAACCCATGCATCACATAAAACCTAAATTATTCTCGCCCGTATTCCCGTGTGCTCGGGGCTCCACACTCCACTCCAGAGGGTGGGCCCCGATAATTATTATTTAATTATTAAGTTTCAAAACTTAAGGGAATTCCTACTTACGGTGTCCAAGCAATCAGCAGAAATAATTATTCTTTAATTATTATTATTATTATTTTTTTATTATTATTTTTATGTTTTTAGGTATGATTATTTTAATAATATTTTAAAGAATGAGTCACCGAACTCGCGACTTTGCATGCAAGGAGGGGTCCACGTGACCACATGCGGCGATGCCCGGCGGGACCCGCATGCAGTACCATGGACACCTAGTTGTTCTCATTTCCCACTATCAAAGACCACGGGAAGGGGAGTAGTTGTTACCTGGTTGATGAATATGGACTTCTGCTAGCAACCTCCGCTTCGTCTCCGAGTGGGCCAGCACAGTCGCGAACTGCCAAACACATTTACACAGTGGGCCTATGGTCAATGTTTTGCTACCGAGTAATATAGGTTTAGGCCCGAGTTATCCGAGTCGAGAATTTTAGGTATCAACGGACGTCACCAGTCTATCGGCATGCAAAACGATGATCTAATAGTACCGTCTTGGTTAGTAGGTCATACCAGGGTCTACTTGTACTAATCCGACTAAACGGTCGTAATCGCGTCGGTCGATGGCGAGATCGGCAAAGCCGATCACGATCGGGCTTGATTTATCAAAAGAAGGGTTTGCACGGAAATCGTACTAGTGGCCAGCCTAGGCCGCTAAGTAGCACACCGTTGTCGCAAAGGGTTGCAGGTCTCGTGCACAAACGACTGCACAATGTGATTGGACCCGAATATGTATTATCAACCCTGAGGCGAGCGTGACCCGAGGAGATCGGGCCCGCTAACCTCGAGTGTGGGCTCTTAAGGGGCTAGATCTACATACACAATTATAACCTGTAAGCTTTCCGAGCCCCGTCTCGGATTGGCGGTGACCATCACACACTGCCCGGTCGGATCTCGAGATTGGTTAATTTAAAGATTTAGGTGCCGATCCATTAGCATGCAAAATGACACATTTTATGGCACTCGTTTCACATAGTCGGCATAACCGACGCCAAGGGTCCCGCGATGGTCCAACTAACTCGTCTAGGTGACCGATACCACGTGCTACTATAAGTATGTTCTCTTGCTCTGAAGAGTCTTTTGGTACCACGAGCAAAGTCGGGTCGGTCCAAACAAGGGTAAGTTGGCTGCAATCAAGCACCAGAAACGTCGAGGGACACGACACATTGCAAGAATGGATCGAGCACCGATGTCAGGCACACTTGCCTGACTGAGGGTTGTCGGCATCGAATCCGACAAGTAAATAAGGGATCGACCTTAGGCAATAACATCGGAGGTTGAGGTATGGTTCAATCTTCACCTGAGTCAACCACGGGCGCAAGTATTGATAGGATTGGGTTTGCACAATGAGCCCCACCAAGCTTATGCTCAGATTGGCAACAAGAAGCTCCTAGCTAGGTCATCTTTATCGAAAATTTTTAGCTCTTGGTTTTCTCTTAATAAAATATTTTTAAAAATCAAATTTTAAAATACTCTATTTTCTCCCTCATTATTCTTCTTCAGTTAAGAGAGAATCGCAGCCCTGTGAGAAACCCTAATTGGTGTAGTTAGTTGACCAAACCTTAAAATCCCTTGGTTTTTCTCACCTCACACCCCAGGAGTCGGTTTCAGATTTCTGGGGTGTGACATGTATGAACTATAAATCCTTGACAAATCAAAGGACAAGATACATGAGCTATTTTTCTTTACAACTCTGATCCACCGAACAAAATGAAAAACCACCCACAAGCCTACTGATCCTTCGTAATATTTTACCAATTTCCGACTTGATTCAATCCATATGCATAAAATTCTCTTTCACGACAGCATTTGCTCTCTTGCTGGATCCAAACAACACAAGCACAGATTTTTCATTAAAAAAAAAAAACCTAAAATCTATCAGGGATTCAGGATGCCACAAGCCAACAAACAAATAAAATATAAACCCTAGAAATCCAAGGCGCGGGGGAGGGGGGGGGGGGGGGGGGGGGGGGGGGAACCCTGAAGGGCGAGGATACTTACTTGGCTTCTCGGGCTTCCCGTTGCCCCACTTGGAGATGGCGAAGTGGACCTTCTCTCGGCTTGCGGCCTCCGACTTGTAGGGCTCCTTGAGGCAGCCCCGGACAAGGGAGGCGCAGATGTTGGAGTAGGATATGTACGTCATGCCGGCGCCCTCCAGAACGGTACCACTGTGCTCGGGACAGCTGCCACTGCTGTCGCCGCCATTGTTGCCATCGTCGCCGCTCGCTCACTGTGATGATCAGATCTTCCTCCTCTATAATCTCCTGTCGTTCTATGAAATGGACGCCGTCTTACAACGCGAGTCTAGGGCCCCTGATGTGGGATCCACGTGGGGTATCTGCTCCCCAACACCAATGAACCGAACGGGTTTAGGTCTTTAGGAGATCCAGGTGGGCTTTACCTTTAAGGCGGGCTGGGCTAATGGGCTGGTCTAACTGTAGGGCTGGGCTGAGCCAACTCTTAGATCCGCCCCTATCGCCATCCTATATATATATATATATATATATATATATATATATATATATATATATATATATATATATATATATATATGGGAAAGGGTTCGGTGAACTTGAGTTCACAAATGAATGGTGAAACATTGTTTATATTGCGCCACGTGTCCACTAAAAAGACATAAAGCAAGTAAGAGGGGATGGACATTTAAGAAGGTTGAACATTGAAAAGACAAAACAAAAATTTAAAGAGGGTTGAACACTTTCTTAGGACACGTGTTAGTTTCTCCATTCAAGTTCATCGTTTGAATGGTGAAATCGAGTTCAACATTCAAATGGTGAACTTGAATGGAGAAGCTGGCACGTGTCCTGAGAAAGTGTTCAACCCTCTTTAAATTTTTGCTTTCTATCTTTTCAGTGTTTAACCTTCTTAAATGTCCATCCCCTCTTACTTGCTTTATCTTTTCAGTGGACACGTGGTGCAATATAAACCATATTTCACCATTCATTTGTGAACTCAAGTTCACCAAACCCTTTCCCATATATATATATATATATATATATATATATATATATATATATATATATATATATATATATATATATATATATATATATATAGGGGCATGCTATAATGCGGCATGCGGTAAGTGCGGCACTACACTACAACCGCCTGATGCACCTCTGCGTGCATGCGATGCACACAACGGGTGCATTCGACTACTGCGGTGTGGTGCCGCACTTACCGCATGCCGCATTATAGCATGCCCCTATATATATATATATATATATATATATATATATATATATATATATATATATATATATATATATATATATATATATATATATATATATATATATATATATATATATATATATATATATATATATATATATATATATATATATATATATATATATATAGGATGGCGATACATTACAGCCACTAAACCTGAGGCTTAACGTGCGACCGCTCCATTCGGGGGTATTTTTGGAATTGTTTTTTGGAGGTTTAACATACCCCTTGATAGAACAAACAAAAAATTTCAGCTCAATCCAAGACCTATAGGCCATTCAAATGTGATTAGCTTTTATCGGTCGTTCATTTTTATCATCATTTTGATGAACACATTTGAATGGCCTACAGGTCTTGGAATGGGCTGAAATTTTTTGTGTGCTATCGAAGGGGAGGTGATCAATCCCCAAATTTTTTTTTTTAAAAAAAAACCAGGAAGGGGGTGCCGCACGTTAAGCTTCACGTTAAGCGGCCACATAGTATCACGACCATATACCCTAAACCGTAAACCCTAAACCTAATCCCAAAAACCCAAAACCCTAATCCTAAACCCTATACCCTAAACGTAATAACCCCAAACCCTAAACCCTTAACTCTAAACCCTAAACCCGAAACCCTAACCCTAAACTATAAACCCTAAACCCTAAACCCTAAACCCTTAACACTTAACCCTACACCCTAAATCCTAAACCCTTAACCCTAACCCTGAACCCTAACCTTAAACCCTAAACCCTACACCCTAAACCATAAATCCTAAATGCTAAACCCTAAACCCTTAACCCTAAACCCTAAACCCTGAGCCAAATAACCCAAAGCCCTAAACCAATAACCTAATCCCTAAACCCTAAACCTAATCCCTAAAACCCTAAACCCTCATGCCTAAACCCTAAACCCTAAACTCTAAACCGTAAATCCTAAACTCTAAACCCTAAACCCTAAACCCTAAACCCTAAACCCTAAACACTAAACCCTAAACCCTAAAATCTAATCCCTAAACCCTAAACCCTAAAACCTAAAACCTAAACCTAATCCCTAAAACCCTAAACACTAAACCTTTAACTCTAAACCCTAAAACCTACACCCTAACCCTAAACCCTAAACCCTTAACCTTAAACCCATAACCCTAAACCCTAAACCCTAACCCTGAACCTAAACCATAAACCCAATTACCCTAAACCCTTAACCCTAAACCCTAAAGCCTATGTTGGAAATAATTCCATGGTAGAGGCTTGTAGCGGAAGCAAAGTGTAGGTCCGAAGACTAGGGATGATGTGCGTTACATATCAAAATTTTCATCGAAACCCTACACATGCGTGTATAAACTTAGCATGGCAAAACACGAACCCCTAATATCGATCTAACGCGAGAGAACAATCTAGCATGCATGCATGTTCTATCTATGTTAGATCTACAAGTTAGAAGTCATACCTCCATGCGGATTCTTGCACCGTGATAAATTTCTTCTTTGTCGATGGAGACGGCCTCAGGAGTCTTGGCTCTTGGCCTATTGGATCTTGGTCATCACATATTCATTCTAATTCATTCATACGAGACATTCTAATTCATTCGTACGTATGTAGCAATTCGAATTCATTCATACGAGCGAATGTAGGCATTCTAATTTATTCATACGAATGTAGCCATTTTAATTCATTCGCACGAATATAGCCATTCTAATTTATTCGCACGAATGCAGCCATTCTAATTCATTCGTACAAATATAGCCATTCTAATTTATTACTACAAACGAATGTAGTCATTATAATTAATTCATACAAACTTTAATTTCCCTTAATTTACTATGTTCTTCTGCATACCCCTGCTCACCGCTTAGTAGTGGTAAACCCACTGTTCCTCCACTTGATGCCATGACGTGACTAGAGCGATAGAGAATACCGTCAGACTCGAGTGCTCATATAACTTGGTTCCTTTCAGGTTGACTACGCACGTCGTACCTCCAATTACCTTGCTGAGTAACCAGATCTGATCAACAGTCCAACTGATGACCACCAAGACTGGGTTTAATGCGATATGGGTCAGACCAAGGAACGCACCTCCCATTAGGGGTATGGATGGCCTGCAGGAGTGGCATGATGAAGCCAGCAACGTTAGTCGGGTAACCTAGTACACCGTGGTTTTGGGTTATGTAACCGAACCCGCACACATATACACCAAAGTACCACACAACTGGTTAACCTATCAGTCGTGGTTCCTTAGGTTTTATGACTGTTTTACCCTAAGCAGAAACACGGTTTAGTGCACCGATGTGCTTACTGATCCTGTGTACCGTGTTGGTTGCATTCGGCCATAGACACTGTGCTTGATAATGATCGTGGTAAAGACACCCACATTCTGTTATCCCAACAGCTTATCCTAATAGGGTGACCAACCGTAATTAGAGCTGCGTACGAATTTAGGTTACATGGGACCTGTCCATTTAGTCTCCCACTCATATATGTGGACTACCATATAGCTATGGCTTTTTTGTTTTGTAATCAGAACATGTACGAAAGTACGTACCAAGATGCAATCCTAAGCTATCAACCATATATAGTTAAACAATAGATTTTTAGAAGCTGTAGACAACATCAATTTCAACATAAGAGGAGGTCCACAGAGGGGATATGAAGAAAACACTGCCCAACCTGCTAGCTGATAACTAAACTCTAACAGGGGTACATCGTCTAAAGTGTTGGAAACTGATCGATATGGAGAACTCAAGTGAATGTAGAATTGCTATGAATTATGAACGGGAGCATAAAAGAAGCTGACTCGCTAAAGAGGTAACCGAGTGGCTTAGTTCCGTGATGCATCACAAATAATTATCGCTAGCGGAACACTCAAGTCCTTAATGTATTATCGACATTTTCGGCAAGAGGGCAGAATTCGAAGTGGAAGAAATATTTATAAAATTCGGAACGAGTTCAAGAAAAGTTCGATAACATACAGTATACTCGAAAACTGATCGGGTACGGTTTTTATACCCATACTCTACCTGAATCTTGTTAGGGTAAGAATGTTTATACCCGTACCCGAACTTTCAAGTCGGGGGGTTCGAGTCCGGTTTTCGGACTTTTGGACTCCATTGCCACCCCTAGGTAGGGGTGGCAATGGGTTGTGTCATGTTTAGTTTTGTGTCGTGTCCAAAACCCCAGACCAGTACCCGACCCGTTTAACTAATCGTGTCTAGATCCTAAACCCGTACCCGACCCGCTAATAAACGGGTAGACCCGATAAGACCCGTTTACCACCCTGGTCTATTCAGTTGACCCGATCCAACCCAATCCGACTCGACCCGACCTGACCCGAAAGACCCGCTAGTATTATATATTATAGTATCAGATTGCGGGTGGACCCGACCCGACCCGACCCAACCCGTTGAATACTAAACGGGTCTTCCCGGGTCTACCGTGTCCAGACTCTAAACCCAGACCCGACCCCTTTATTAAACGGGTCTATCGTGTCGACCCGTTTACGACCCAAACCCGTTTAGCCTTGACCCAGACCCGCTAACTTCGTGTCGGGTCCCAAATTGCCAGCCCTACCCCTAGGTCAAAATGTAATAATCCTCCAAGAGCTATTTTTCTAGAATAAACATAAAGTTGTAGGTCCACCACCAACCAAAAAAAAAAAAAAAGAAGGGAGGGTTGGTGCATGTAAGACAGTGCTCAAAGCCACACCATGCCTTGTAAGTCGGCAGCAGCTTTAACCGCCCACTGCGCTGCTGCCGATGGATCCGACTGCAGCCGACAGACCGCAGTTTTTCCCCCATCATTTGCTCTCGAGCGCGCATGTTTGTCGAAACGAAGGGGGAAAGGGAAAAAAGAGTGTGGAGAAAAGGGAGGAAAGTGACCACGCCTTTGGGTGACACACGTGCAGACCACATCAGACGCGGTCCCGACCCACTGCTGACCTCGCACCCCCACATGATTGCGGGCTCTGTCACGGTCCGCCACGCGTGCCGATGGTGGCCCTCGACCTCTTTTCTTGAGCACATAATAAGCCACATGAGAGAGAAAGATGAACCAGTTATTAATCCTTTGTCATAAACACCAACGGATTCTTGGCCATCTCTCTCTCTATCTCTCTCTCTCTTTCTCTCTTTCTTTTATTGGAAAGGATCCATGTTCGACTCCCAGTATAGACACCGTCGAACGAACTTTTTCTCAAATCCCTTGCGCAAGGCTCTTGCCCGGCCCATTGCCACCCCTTGTTTCATCTCTAACATACAATCTTTGAACTTGTCGAGCGCCATCATTAATGGAAGTATTTGTACATTAATGCTATCTATTCTGCCAACTTGACATGGCTCCAGATCACTGTGGTCCGTTTATCTGACAGTTGAGGCTGAGTGCGATTCCACGGTCAACGAACGACTATGATCATGCCATGTCAAGTTGGCAGCATAGCATTTTCGATCGACTATGAGTGCGATTCCACGGTCAACAAACGACTATGATGCGGCACACATCTGATCACATGACCATATTATTTTGAGGAACCTCGAGGGGGGGGGGGGGGTTGGCATGGACCCCAATCGGTTCACTAGAGAAAGAGCATTTTCTTGACATAACCCAAGTCCCGTCCACACCAATCACATGATGACACGATATATATAAATCATAGAGTAAAAGATAACCACAAAATTAATATACAAAATGAATTTTTGTGGTTCATGTTATATATTTTTATCTTCATATTGGTGTAAAATCATAGAGTAAAAGATAGCCAATAAATTAATATGCAAAATTAATATATAAATCTAGTTTAGAGTCCCTTGGAATATTACATATTTTTCTCTTAATATTGGTGTAAAATCAATTATTTTCCACTATATGTAGATGGTGCATGTCTGATAAGTTAATTAACTTGTCCTCAATCTTTGCCAAAGGATTTGTTAACCTAAAGATCGGACCACTCTAGTGGTCACGCAAGATAGACCAAGGATCGAAACTCGTAGTAGAACTAGCAGGAGAAATGCCTTGATTTTTAATAGCCACACGGGCAGGAAAGCTCGCCACTAAGAAAGGTCTGCCACAATAGAGTGGATGGAAATATGTATCAGAACTAGCTACAACTGTTGCTACACGCCTATAATTCTTGGAATTAAACATGTTCTTCTTAGTGAGTTTAGTTACTCTTTTTCCAATCCAACAATTCGTCTTAATTGTAGAATAATATATGCTTTAATTCCAATTATTGAAAATTTTCAGGGATTGGAGGATCAAATATATATGTATTGAAGGGTAATAGAAAAATACAATAAATATGTACAAGAATTCACATGATCCACCCCAAATTTGTGGCTACATCCAAGAGATTGAACTACTATATATGCACTAAAAAAAAGCTTAGAAAACCATGTAAGGTGAAAACTTTTCGTTACAATTGGTCACAAACCCTCAAACTTGTGAAAGAAATCATGAGTATGTGATCTTGAAGACAAGATAAGCTAGGAGAGATATGTCCACCATAAAAGTGAACCTAAAGAGCTCGATCTTGTTGCTTTCTCTCCTCCCTTCTCTTCCTAATTTTGTCTCTCTTTCCTTTTTATATGCCTTCTTTTCCTCCTCTTTTTAATTTTCATCTCCACCACACCCTCTCTCACAATCGGACAATTCAAAACAGAGGCATACCACCATGCACCTCTCTTTAATATTATAAATTGGAAGCCACAACCTAGCTCCAATCTTTCTTTTTTGCCCAAGGCAACTTAATTATAATAGGACTTGGTTGTCACATATGGCAAATTAAAGCCTCATGATCCTAATGCATAAAAATAAGACAGGATCGATTGGCATTAAGATTACTTCATAGATAAACTTTTCGAACATTATATATTATATATAAATCACATGGCAGCAAGATGCAGTGATCGATGACTATCAAAATCAAGGGATCGATGTGCCCACCAATATTGTAGATCATAGAAGAAAAAGAGGGGCAAGCATCCTTTCAAATACCCTAATCTAGTGAAACGATAAAGCTCCACATTTACTCATGCTTGAAGCGAGATGAGGCAAAGCATCCTTAAAGAAAAGGCTTGTTCAATTGCTGACAACATTCTAGAATAAATAGTATGGCGCGATTCATAATTTTATCTAGCATAAACTTAGTTTTGATCTCAATCCTTCACATGGCAACATTAATTCATAAGTTGAGCATTTCTAATTATTTGAATTACACAAAAAAAAGTCAGAATATGATGACATTTGAAAAGGTATATATATATATATATATATATATATATATATATATATATATATATATATATATATATATATATTAATATATATATATATATATATATATATATATATATATATATATATATATAATGATGAGTTGGTGGTTAATAGTGGATAAAATTTTCAATATTTTTTAGTATTGGGTGGGTGATATCAATGTCCTACATAATATAAAGAATCGATGAACATCCCAATTATAATTTCTCTAGAATTTTAATTTTTCTATGCCAATTAAAAGTGTGATATATATCAACATCCTATATGAAAAAGAGTCATACACACGATGAAAAATACTACACCAATGTCAGTAATATAGAATTACAACTATATTTGATTCCATCTCCAAAGTCACAGTTAAAGATAATGCTTATCTATGACTTTGAACTCTAGAAACCCTTGGATGTACCTATAGTGATTAATTAATAATATTATTCACTATGTATTAGCTTTCTACTATCGTTCTCTATCTTTGATAAACTTTCCATCACGCTGGCCTCCATTCTCTGTTTTTTTATTCTCCGATCTTAACGTACATGCATGGTATCGAGTAATTCAATTGTTTGCATCGCAACAAAATTAGGCTCCACGTCTCTTTGTGAGCCTCCTCGACCTCTTGCCAGCACTAGGGCTGCAAACGAGTCAAGCCGAGCTGAGCTTTGGTTAGTTTGAACCTTAATTGGCTCTTTTATTAAATGTACTTTATATTTGGGCTTGACTTGAGCCGAGCCGAGCCGAGCCAAAGCCGATTCGAGCCAAGCTTTGGGTCTGTTTGAGCTTGGAATATAGTTTATTAAACGAGCCTAAACTTTAGGCTAGACTGGGCTGGCTCAATTAGTGATCGAACAAACTCAAACAATCCCCTATCGATCTTGTTCACGATCATCAAACCAAGTCAAAAGCTTAGACTACTTATCTAAATGATCCTTAGCTCCGAATCATCACCAAACGATCTAACCTTTTCAATTCTTGACTGAAAAGAAATATAGCATAAATTCAAGAGAGAGAGAGAGAGAGAGAGAGAGAGAGAGAGAGAGAGAGAGAGAGAGAGAGAGAGAGAGAGAGAGAGAGAGTTCATAGAACTAGCATGGGGAATATTTTATTCTTCAAAAACTTCACTTTAATTTCATAATCACACAAAAGTCTTCCATCCAACAAAAACATTACATAAAAAATTGTAAATAACCCGAGAGAGAGAGAGAGAGAGAGTGAGAGAGAGAGAGAGAGAGAGAGAGAGAGAGAGAGAGAGAGAGAGAGAGAGAGAGAGAGAGAGAGAGAGAGAGAGAGAGAGAGAGAGAGAGGGGGTTTTCGACGGGCGTACCTATTGTTTAAACTTCGGGGGGGGGGGGGGGAGGGGGGGGGGGGAACTCAGGTCCGACCTAGGGGATTCAGGAAGGAGCAGGTGCTGCAAGCAGGCCACTCTCGCCTACCTCTTGTGCAGAGGGTGGCTGGATTAGATATGGACGGGAGTCTTGGAGAATACAATTCAAGCTATGCAATTGTGCGAGGCTACCGCGAGGTGGTTGTGGGAAAGAATGAGATAGACCTGGCACCGTTTTTTTTTTTTGATAAATCACACTTAACCCCCTTGAAGTTTTGCTCAAAAAGACTTAATTCCCCTTAGTTTATTTTGTTCCAAATCGCTCCCAAAAGTTTGAAATGTTAGTACAATACACCCTTTTGTCAACTACTTAATTTCCTTATTTGGTAATCTTATCTAATCATAACTGAATTGAAGGGGGTTATAATGTAGTGTTTAAACTATAGGGGGGTGTTAAGTGTGAGGGAGGTTAAGTAAGTGGTTTTTTTTTTAGAAATCTCAGTGGGGGCAGCCTGCCCCCACTGAGCTTATGTTGACTCCGCCAGTGGTTGTCAGAGCCTATCGGCACCACCATCACTTTCACAAGTCCTACCTCTCTTAATGTCCGACCATGTCTTCCACAATCTCACCGCCATTGAGCCATTGACCCCTCCCCTGCCCACCGATTGTTTATTTCTCTGCATCTTCGTTGACTTTCACCTCGATAAGTTCTCAAAATTTCCACTCAGATCTTCGGATGTCGATCTCGAAAGACTTGTCCTGACTTTTCTTTATAAACATTTCACTTAACTATTGGTTTTGATGAAGCGAGCCTTTTTTTTCGGCCATGTCTAACCGATGAGAGTGTACATACTAGATCTCCTACATATCGATGCACTTTAACAAGCAAAACATATATATTATCATCACAAAAATAAACTATATTATTTATTTTCCATTATTCCAGTACATTAATAATACTATATGATAGGAAAATCTAAGTTACATCAAATATTGACAACATAAATGAAAAGTAGCACTCATGTTGTTATTACTGTTAATTATAGCTTACAATATGAATTTATTGCCATCAAGCTGGAAACCCTAACCCTAACCCTAACACCCATATCATACTCTCAAACTCTACTTGGAGCAAGAGATATCCAAATCCACACTTGACGGAGAACCATTACAAGAAGGGAATTGAGAAGGATTCTCAGGCCGGAGCCCGGTCCATGGACCCTTCGCCGCTTGGATCGATCCACCGGAACCAGACGGTCCACCAGCGCCACGAGCGCATCCCTAAGGAAGCGGCCGCCGGCATCCTCGCCGTCGCCCTCGAGCTCCTGCGTTTCCCGGGCGAGGACCAGCACGTTCCGCACCCTCCCACCCAGCGTCGCGATCTCCGCCCTCAGCGTCCCTGAGCCGGAGGGACCGGAGCGTCTCGACCAGCTCCGACAGCAGGTCGGACCGGTCCTCGCAGCACAGCGAGGCGTTGAAGACGGCGCTATCGCCGCCTGAGGAGGAGGAGCGCTCGCCCGGTGGGAACCACGACTACCTCGTCGGCCTCCGTCGGGATAAGCTGGGCGCCGGCGATCTCGGCGGCCTGCTGCTTGAGATCTCTCACGTGCTCGACGGCCTTGGCCAGCAGCGACGCCTTGTCCCATCTGCGCCGGAAAGTTGAGAACAGGATCTGAAACCAAAACACAAAAAAGGCAACACAACAGGAAAAGGGCAAACCCTAACACTAGAGTTGAAACCCAGAAAGTAAAGCTGCTTTTCAGTCAAGGGAACCCCATCTTGTCATCCAAAACCCTAATCCTAGACTCTCTCTTTCTCGCCTGAACCCTAATCCCGGAAAAAAACGATCACTGGCCAGATGATCGGCTTTCCCAAAACCCTAACCCTAGATAGTTCAGAGCAGGCTGAAAA
This sequence comes from Chamaelirium japonicum, assembly GCA_947650365.1. NCBI lineage: Eukaryota > Viridiplantae > Streptophyta > Magnoliopsida > Liliales > Melanthiaceae > Chamaelirium > Chamaelirium japonicum. The sequence goes on along the minus strand of OX393560.1, from coordinate 25,347,020 downwards.
CCCAAAAGAAGCAATACGGACCATACACCATGAACCCTAATTCCCAACTCTGATCTGTTTACGTACAAGCGAAGAGATCTAGATGAAGAGACACCTTGGGGTCGCAGGCGAGAAGGGTCCGGAGGCGGTCGAGATGGGACTTGATCCGCTCCCTCCGGCGCCGCTCGGCCTCCCGGTGGTTCCGGGACGCGGCGAGGGCCCGGTCTACCGGCGCGTCAGCGGCGGCTCCGCCGACCTCCATGGGGAAAAAGGACGCCATGAAGTAGCCCGGCATCGCCGCCTCCGGCGGCGGGCCAGCCCCGCCGTGATCCCCGCCCGCCGACAGGCCCCGGTACATGTCGGAAGCCGCCGGCGCCGAGGCCGGGCTGTCGTGGTTCAGGATGTGCGATAGATCCGAGACGCTGTAGTGCCCCCTGGCCTCCATTTTTTTTTTTGTCGGTTAAGAAAGAAGTGGGACTGTGGGAGTGCTGAGTTCCACCCCTCCGTTTTATCAGCTGGGGTGGGTATCACACCGAACAGCAGGACGGGCAAATGGTCACCGACAATGCGTACGTGGTTGCAGCTTTACCCTTCGAATCCAGAGCTCCGTGTGCGGATGGATGGCTCTGATCGAAGTAGGCTAGTGTGCTCGTGCAGATAGGTTCACATGTTCTGCAGCCTACTGTGCGGGATGTCTGGTTGTCTGCTCCCCGTGTGCGTCGATGGCAGGTGCTGGTCGGCCACGTGGTCGCATCTTAGAAGATTGGGGGAAAGCGTGGAGGGTTGTGATCCCTTGTGGTTCGAGTGCAAAGATGTCGAAGGATAAAAATGAGAATTTGATGGAAGTGTGGAGTCATACGTGTCACGCATGTGAATGGGTGCCATCTATGTATGTGTAATGGGGTGTAAATTGGGCCGGGCAATCGCAAAACGCAACAAATATTTATATTGTACCCATTTTACCCCTACACATAATTGTACATAAAAGTTTATAGAATCCGGACACCTGCATTCAAATCACTGTAGCAACAGTAACTCTTGCCGGTAGATTGTTACTCTTGCTATAGTGAAATCACTTTAGCAATTTTTTTTTTTAAATGATGAATTTCGTTTGGAGGAAAAAAAGTTTACTACAATGAAATCATTGCAGCAGAGTAACATGTCACAAATTGTTGTTCTGTGGCGTAGATTTTTTACTCTGTGTGGCAGATTGTTACTCTTTGCTATAGTACGTGAAATCACTGTAGTAAATTTTTTTTTGTATAAATGTTGCTTGATTTTATTTTCCTGTAGTGATTTCACTATAGAAAGTGTAACAATTAATCTGCCCGCAAAAAGCAACCATACAATGATTTATGTCCATACATCCGGATTCTATGTCCTTTCTTGTACAGTCACAAAGGGTATTTTTGTTATTTGATTGGTTTGAAATGTAAGACAAGATGGTTTGGAGGACTTGTTGTAATATGGTATTTAGAGAGGGATCTGATGTAAAACTGAAATGTTGTCTGTACTGTAGCTTAAAAGGATTTTCTTAAAAGATCTTTTGGCTACAGCCTTGTTTTTTTTTTGCAATCGGCCAAGGTCGAACCTCTACTTTCCACCTACGATTTACTTTCATGAATTTCAATTCATGTACTTGTCTTTTAATTTCAATGAATTTACTTTCCATGCTTGTACTTTAAATCTCTTTGAACATTTTAATTCCATCAAAAAGCTTTTAGTTTTCTTTTTCAAGCACTACTTAGGTTTTTGTTAATTATATATGTAGGCAAATGTCGTTTAAGTTTATTTATTGTCAATTACTTCCCTTCATGTTTCAAGCAATTTTCTTTCCAAAACTATATTTATTTAACATACAGTTATACTCCTCTAATCATTAGCTCTTAGGCCATACGAACGCTCTTCTTAGGCATCATAATTTTACTGGATGTTTTTTTTTTTAATTATTTGAGTGTAACATTGGGTTGTTATAAGATCGATACTTCAATAAACTGGTCGGGGGCTGCCTAACCCCCCCCCCCCCCCCCCCCCCCCCACTTTTGTGAGGGATTTAAAAAAAAAGTTGGTAGCAACATACATACCATAAAAGATCGAAAGTGGGGTATCAAGAAACCCAAGTGAACCATTTCGGGAAAAAAAAAAAAAAAAAATCCCAAGTGAACCCTAGCCTAAAGAAGCCGAAAAAAGATAGTCCTAAATCCACAACCCGGAATTTGTATGAGGTGTCCATCTCGATCCGCAATTCGTTGGATCACATCTTAAATTGTGGTGTACATAAGCTTCATCCTAGTTTACTATGAGTAATCCAGTAGCTCAGAAGACCACATCTAATGGTTTAGTCTTTCTGCTAAATAATCGAGTATTTCTTTCGAGCCAGATTATCAAGATCGAGTAGAGCCGTAGCAGATCGATCCTAGAAATCACGAAGAGGAGGGGGGATATGTACCTCCCTCCAATAGGTCCACATAGGAGTTAGCGAGGGTGGCCAAAGAGCAATTTTGCTGCCCGATTGATTTGCTGCACTTGCTTACAGCTCAATTATGATGTGCCACATCATCCATTATAAGGGCATAATGGGACAATGCGTATAGGTAGCAATTGTAGTTCCCGTTATGCCATTTTTAATGGATGACATGGCAAATCATGATTGGACCGTAAGCTAGTGTAGCAAATCAATCGGGCAGCAAAAATGCTCTTGGGTTGCCAGCTAGGGTTGGTGTAGGGGAGTCGAGAGTTACCGACATAAGACTTTTCTTCGTGTGGCCCATTGGATCAATCTCGTTAGTTTTTTGAATTTTATTTTTTGTCAAATCTTGATTGGTCGGCTGCTGATCAATCCAGTGATGGTAAACTTTAGCTACATCTAGCCACGATGATGGATGAGGATAGTGATGGGTCAAGACTCTTAGACTGAGTTCTATCTAAAAATTGTTCGAGGTCCTGTACCCACCCATGTGATTCCTTCTATCAATCAAGGAGACAATCTTCTTCGTTTTCTTTTGTTTCTTTTCTTTTCTTTTGGGACCGGCCAGACGGTCAGAGGACAGGGCGTTAGAGCATGGGCTCAAAAAGGTATGGTGATCGAAATAGGGGGTGGACATACAACATAATTGCTATTTTTTATTAAGTTGGTGCAGAGAGTGGAAGACCCGTGCTCGTGTTCATAGGGTCTTCCCACTGCTTCGTGGTAATTTCCACGATGACATATATTATTGGTTATTTTTTTGTTGGATCCAGCAAATCCTCTTCTTGTTTCTCTCACAGAAACACCCACATAGTAGAGAAAAATATGTCCAAGGGATACAAAGATATACTGCATGATCACCAAGAGATGAAAGAGAATGCCGAAGTAGAAGCTGAGATAGATTCGCCGAAGTACCCGAACGAAAATTTGGATGAACTTGAAGGAGAACCTGGAGATGAACCGCGACTATTTTTTCCCTTCTTCTTTATTCTTTCTTCCTCCTTCTTCTCTTCTCTCTTTACTGCCAAACCCTAGACTGAGTTCCCTCTCTCTCAGTCTGCTTTCTTCTCTTCTCTTGTAGCACTCCTACTTGTTGCCCTAGCAGCTATAACACCCCCCCCCCTCTCTTCTATATAGGACGTTACAATCCCATAGAAAAGAGGAACCATAAGCCATTAAGAAAATTGCTCGACCCTGCTTTGTGTGGCAAATTTGGTAGTCTCTGCCTTGGAATCGATACTGAATCTAGTTTGGACTCAATCTTGTCCCCACGAGGGTTTCGATCCAGGTTCGGCTTTCACTAGCCAAACTCCAATAGCACGAGCGCCTGCAAGGAGGCTTGTGGTGTGGATGCAAACACACCCCTCCTCCATTAAATCAGCTTGGGCTTGGGCCCATCTAGATTATGGTACCATTTGTAGATATCCTCACGATCCAAAACCCTGGCTGTAAGGGAATGTCCACTAGAGGATATATGACGATGATCGTTGCCCGTCTCCAGCCGATATGGGACTAATATATATCAATAGTGTGTACAAGCATGCAACACAATTGATCACGATAGTGCAGCTGCAAGCGGTCTCCATTAGGTTCAAATCGTTCATTTGAATAAATTGAAACCCTTCTTATTGTATGATCATGATACTTCCCAAAGGCCAAAATTCTTGATCAATGGAGGAACAATATTATCATTTTTGTTCAAAAAGATACCAAAGTGGATGATTGACTCATTCCATACTAGAAATAATTGCAGGAAATCGGCGTTGGCGACACTGCATGGCCAACAAAGGGAACGATCGAGCTCCAAAAATAGTTCGACAACCGACCGATGTTTCTATTGGTATTTGATACACAGATTGCATATATATATACTTGAAATAATTTAGTTTGCACATTATGTGAGGAACCCATTCATTTCTTGTTTGTTCAACTTTTATTAAAATTTATCTTATTTGTTGACTCTTTAGTTGTTTCAATATCTAGAAATAATAGGTTATGGAGAAGAAAGGAAGCTAGGCTATGAGGCGCATATCTTAGTCCTTTTTTTCATGGTAAACCATATATATCTCACTGTTTTTAGGGCTTGTTTGGGTGGGAGTAGTTGCAACTGCATGAGTTGCAACTCATGTTTTTTTGGCCAAAACCCTCGATCTATTTGGTTATGACAGTGATAGAGGTCACTTCCCAGTGCAAAGCACATTCCCCTCATCAGGTAGGTTGTGGGATCGAGCCATGTGGTCTTCCCTCCCATCTTCGTGGGGTGATTTTAGAGGGAAAATCAAATCCGGGACTATTTCTCACCTTTATGGCGGGTTATTCGTGATCCTGTACACGTGGCAATATTATAGGCGAAGATAAGATTCAAACCTTGGTCTATTCTGTGCTCCAAGCACTAACAGGCTATGAGGTCTGTCTTGAAAAAAAAGGGGGGAAATTAGTGATCAATCGTATAACAGATTCCATTTAAGATTAAGGACGGCTAATGTTTGCCATTAACGTTAGGCCCCTCTGGACCGTTCTCTACTATACATGGAAGAATGTTTTTACACATAACCACGATAGATGCATCTCACTCATACCCTTTTTACATTCAATCGGACTGCTCATTTCCCTTTTGACACCCCCCCCCCCCCTGCCCCCTCGCTTCTGTTGAAATAGCCGCTCACATCGTGCCTTCCATAAGCTTTGTCACTCCACACAGGTCGGCCGGTGACTGCAGGATGTGCGCATGGCGCGTAATAATCGTATCTTGTATTTTGGACGAATCAAGACCAAGACTCTCTCGTCTTGGGGCAAGACCAGAAAACATGTTCAATATCCTCCCTGCTCTCGTCGTACCACGGGCAGTCCCAGAATCACATTTGCAACCGAAGATGGAGTAGTTCGCTCGTCGGCAACACCCTAACCTTACATTACTTGGACCCCCATCAAGGTGTTGCCTGCACTATCCTCGTCGCAGGGGCGCCGCCATGCGAAGGCCTTGCAGCAACCGTAAAATACTTAGCCCGTTGTGGACCTCGACCAGTTATATTAATAACTAATCACGAACTGATAAGGTTACAAAGATCTAACGCCTCACATGATAATGAGTTCGATTAGGGAACAATCCAAATCTTAAAGATTGAGACCACTGATCGTCGCAGATCCTCAGCTGTAGATGTCTTCCCGTTGAAAATGCAGTGTTCACCTTCTCTTGCAGCCATGATTTCTGCAGGTGGTGAGCAAGGGAAAGAAATTTCAACTTCAGGTGCTGAAACATTGAATACAAGAGGAGGGAACTATTGGTGTTGATATAATGGTGGGTGATCCAAAGGTTCTAGAGCCTTTGTGCAGGGGTTGATGGTCCATGAACACCTGATGATCCAGTGAGTAGCCTAGTGGCTGCTACTGTGAGGAACCTGGAGCATGATGCTGATGCAGAGGCCGGGTGCAGATTTGCCAAAATCTGACTAGGCGGCGAGTAATGCTGATGCAGTGTACAAGGCTGATGTACAGACAAAAGGTGTTGCAGTGAAAATTATGGATGCGAGTCTTGCTGCACAGAAGGCACTTGCAGAGGATCTAGTGGAGGAGGACGAGGATGCATGCGGGCGTCCGGGGGCTTCCCAACTCTGACTGTTGACGTCCCTTCAATGGTGGATAGAGCTTCTCGAGAGAGCGACCTGGTGGATCAGAGATCAAAGAAGAAAACCTACTTCAACTTACTCGGGTCCTTGGGTCAACTACTTACCTTGCCCAACGAACATGCGTCGTAGCCCTCGCCTGAAAAATTTTGGGTTAGAATCGATTAAAGATAGAGCATCGCTTCGAGCCAAATCTAGAGCTCTTTAATCAGGCATGCACAACAGACCACCTTGCCTCGGCGGCACGTATATGTGATCTGAATCTTTTAAGTAGCTCGACGTCAACCGAGGCTCTTCAGTAGTTGGGATACCTCTCAAAACACACAAAATTCTCTTCTTTCTCAGGTGTATTACTCCCCTGCTCATAACTGGTGGTTGAGGACCTTGTATAAGGATGCCCAAGGATACCTCTCAAAACACACAAAATTCTCTTCTTTCTCAAGTTTCTGCTGCATGTCTGGAGTACTACGCGAAGAGTCATGTTGGTGGTCCCTACTCTTGTGCTAGAGTGAGGGGCATGTTCGTCGTTGTATCTTGGAAAGCTTTCGTCGAGAGGCCGAAGTACACGTTATCGACGGCGAATAAAGGTTTCATGGCATCGTGTTCTTCCACGAGCCTCAATGTTTTCTTCAATTCGATCAATTCCATTCATCATCTCTCCTTGCCTCCTTGTTGCCATATCTGTAGACGAACCTTATGATCCCTAATCCTTAGTTAATTAGCTTGTGTGTTCCCTCACTGCTTTCTAAACTAAACCTATTCCACTATTTACTAGATTGATTTTGATATCTCCTATATTATTTTTCCAAAAATCCAACATGGTAGAGGGAGAAAGAGGATGCATCCACCTTTCGTTATCTCAATTTTCCCCTTGGAAATTGATAATTATTTATCCTTGCCCTAGTTATACGTCTGTTGCTTCTCACCGTTGGCTGTCGTCATTGGTCGGTGATGGTAGTTGCCACGACAATAGTGACGACGGACCGAGAATTGCCCGGCTTTCACACTGGTGATACTATAAAAGCTTTAGCTACACTATTTGAACAATTACCATGGCAAACAAGGGATTAAGAACTATTAGCGTAATTGTCAAGAGCATTGGCACTAGGTTGATGGAGAGGCATTGGGTTCTCCACTCTAGAAATCTATCTATCATTCATCCGCGCATTGCCCGGATTTTGTTTTAGTAGTATAATACTAAAATAGATCCCTCTCACCCGTGTTGTGACACTTGGACCACTTTTGAAGAGCCAGAATCCTCCACCTGTGTGTGAACACGGTTCTCTTACATAAATCCTATTAAAAACCTACTATAAAAATGATAAATATCCATGCAATGGTATTTAATGGTCATTTGATATTAATTAAAAAAATCATTTATATTATCTCTCTTACTCTCTATAACAAGTGAATCACTCCCGGACGAGTGCATCGCACTCACTCCATATTGCACACCTCTTTGGACGGTTGTGATGTCATTTGTTCCAAGTGACGTGCATCAAGTTCATCCGGGTATTGCCCGGGTTTCTTACTAGTTTGGGAATATATTGGATGAAAGAATCCCATCAAGTAGTGACGAGGACATCGAGCCGCGCTTGTGATGCGTGTAAGCACAGGAGGCGCCATCGGAGCACCTGGTTCAGATCGGCTGGTCAAGCCGTTGATGTTATTTTCTGTTATTTTATTTCAGTAGAGTCAGTCGGGTTATGTGTTTAGTCCCACCTTGTTTTGGAGATATTTTTGCTCTATATTGTAAGCCTATATACATGCCTCTTGTTTTCTTTTGATGACAATGAAGAATAATAAAATTTTTAGTTTTCTCCACTATGTGTTGAGAGACTAAGGGTAAGGTGAGTGAAACCCTAGGTCAAGACTAGAGGTGTGAAACCCTAGTTTGGTTATCCCCCCCCCTCCCCCCAATCTTCCCTGCGAGGCCCGTAGCCAACTCTCCACCTCCCCTTCTCTCTCGCTCTCGTTCCTCGGCCCGAGCTCGCAGCCGCCACTCCTTCCGACCGCCCTCCTTAAACCCTGTGCCCAATCCCACCCCTCCTGGCTTCCTTCCTCTACCCCGCGTCTGGCCCTAACCCTCCTGGTCGCCCTCTTCCATCAGGCAGGCCACCACACCCTATCGGCCCACACCCGCCCGCAGTCACCACCCTTCTAGCCTCTACTGCCGGTAACCACGGCCAGCCTCGCCTCCCCTCCGCCCAAGCCGTTGCTGCCTGCCTACCCACAGCTGTGGCCCTCTGCATGATCCACCACCGCCCGCCCGCCTGCAGTCGCCTCCCTTCTACCTCTTTGCTGTCGGCAACCATAGCCCTCTGTTTGAGCCACCACAGCCTACACCCTGACCTCCTATATATACTCGACACCACCCCACCTCGACCTCTCCCTTGTGTCGCAGACAACCCCGACCCCCACCGATCCTTTTACCCCTCCCCACAGCCCGGTCTCGAGGCCGCCCGCCTGGAAGCCGACTCCCAATCTTCCTTGTCGTGGACATACCCCATAGGAGATCCTAATGCAGACCATGACAGGATTGAGGACACCGACAACTTTCCGGATATTTGATCACCATTTTCAGAGTCAAGCTTGATTCGGGTTGCTGAGGCTAAGCGTGGTTCTTAGTAGATGAGTTTTTCCTCCTGGTTGGTTAATATCGGATAACACTAGTAATCAAGTCTTCATTATTTTATCTGTGATGCCTGCTGTCCACCATTCGTGAGTTGAGCGTTCCACCTACCGGTAAGTTCACTGATCCTGATAATGCGATTGAGACTATTGCCACATAAATTAAACGTTATCATTTCAATTCTCGGGATTGGAACCAACCTGTGCTTGTGCTAGTAGTTTTATGTTAAATCCATTATTAATAGTGACACATTGCTAGAATGATTAAATCTCCTGCCTGGTGCTCATTATTAATAGTAAAACATTGCTAGAATGATTAAGCTACCGATATCATGTTTAAATGCATTGTTTTACATAATTTTTGGTATCAGAGCATGGTTGTGGGTAGGAACTATCATCCATCAGTTGTGTTGCATCTAGAAAAATTTTCTTTTTAGCTTTTGCATTTGATTGTCATATTTAAAAAAAAAAATCAACAAGCGCATCTTTTGTAGGTTAGTCCCCTGTCTTTGTTTGCCAACCCGTAGAAGTAAGCCTTTAAGTTAGGAGAGTCTAGTGAATTGGACAATATGGATCTTGAGGCCTTGACTAGGGCACTGGTCGAGTTAGCCTAAGGTATAGTAGCTATCAACAAGAACCTCGCCATTTGTCAACGTGACGCCAATGCCAGGTTAGATAGGATGAGCCAAGCTCGAGCTGACCTGAATGTTGGAGTACCCAGTCCTCCTCAAGGGCCACCACTCAAACGACAAAACAACCAGGACCCTGATGATCAATACCTTAGAAGCATCAGGATGGAAGTGCCCTCTTTTGATGGTAGGCACGACCCCCAATTTTTCTTGGATTGGTTCTAGTTCATGGATCAATATTTCACATGGTACCCTTTGACTGGGCTTAAGAAGGTTCATTTTGCTGCTATAAAGCTCAGTGGGTTAGCCATCCAATACTGGACTAATGTAGAAGCCTTGAGAGCTGCCCGAGCTCAAGATCCCATTGATACTTGGGTCTCCATGAAGAATGAGCTAAAGGGAAATTATGTGCCCTTATATTATCAGGTCCGTCTCATGGACCAATGGCACCAGTTCACCCAATGTAGCAAACCAGCTAAGGATTATGTTGCCAAATTTGATGAATTTCTCACTCGTTGCAACATCCTTGGTACTGAAACTCCTGCTCAAGTTCTCTTGCGATTTTGCGCTGGCTTGAATGAAGATCTGAGGAATGAACTTCTAGCTATTAACATCACTGAGTTGTAGAAAACTTATGCCCTAGTACAAGACCTAGACACCTTTAGGTCTAGTCAAAAGAGTCAGGACCCTAGAAGTCATGTGTCTAGACCCCCCCTCCAACCAATACCCACGTCTACCGTATGCCAACCTATCTCAACCTAAGCCCGACTTCAAGAGTAAGGGTCCCGAGGAAGACTTCTCCAAAGCCAGCCCCCTCATCAAGTGTTATAAATGTCAAGGCTACAGACATATGGCAACAAACTGTGCTAGCCCTATCAAGATTAGTATGATTGAAGGAGTGCCTGTTGAAGCATTTGAATCAGACCTCAAAAGAGTTTGTCTATCAGGTTGACGAAGAAGGAGATTTTGATGACATGGAGGAGGAAGATATGTTAAGTCAACTTAAGTATGTGTATCATCCATTAGGTTGTCAGTCGTTAAGTGTGCCCTATCTCAATCTAGGGAACCAGATGATTGGAGATGTACTACCATCTTCCCCACCTTCACAAAAATTGGAGACAAAAACTGTAAGGTAATTTAGGATAGTGGCAGTCGCATCAACGCAGTTTCTTCAGCTATAATATCTAAGACCGGGTTGCAGACTGTTCCCTATCCCCAATCCTATTAGGTCTTCTGGATCAATTCGACCACCATGGAGCTCAAACAACGTTGGCTTGTCCCCATAAACTTCAATGTCTACCAGGAAAAGATATGGTGTGATATTTTGACCATGGATGCGGGTCAAGTCCTTCTGGGATGACTTTGGCTGTTTGATAATGATGTCCTCATTTAAGGCCGGTCGAGCATGTGCCTATTTGAGCATTAGGGCAAGAAAATCAAACTGGTTCCCTCCCAACCTAAGAGTAGTCAGGTCGAACAAAAATCAACTCTAGCAAGGAAGGTTCTTCGAAAGTATGATTTCGTCATAGTCATCGTAGACCAGTTTTCCGGGATGACCTATTTCCTACCTTGTTCCAAGATATCCGACGCATCCCGAATTGCCAAGATCTTCTTCGATGGTGTCATAAAGTTACACGGATTGCCTAAAATCATTGTGTCCAACAAGGATGTCAAGATCCCTAGTTTCATTTGGAGAACCCTATGGCACAAGTTGGGCATCAAGCTCCAGTTCTCCATTACCTTCCATCCACAGGACGATGGACAGACTAAAGTTGTCAATAGGAGTTTAGGAAACCTCTTACATACCTTGGTGGGTGAACATGTCAGGAGTTAGGATCTTAAATCGTCCATTGCTGAGTTTGCATATAATACATCTACATATATGAGTCCGCATGAAATCGTATATAGTTTTAAGCCTCGACAACTCATAGATTTCATCCCCATGGCCGATTATCATTGGGTCTCAGAGACTGCATTTGCATTTGCATTCCATATGCATGATTTATATAAGGAGATCAATAGTAAAATTGAGCAGTGCAATGTTAATTATAAGTTACAGACTGATTTCAGAAGATGTGTTCAAACTTGTAATATCGGTGATTATGTAATGGTCCGGATCCGTCTGGAGTGGTTTCTTCCGGGGACTGTTAAAAAATTGCATGTGCGCAGTACAAGACCTTTTCGAATCTTGAAGAAAATAAATAACAATGATTATATTCTCAAACTTCTAGAAGGCTTTGGTATTAATCATACTTTCAATATCAAGGATTTAGTGGCTTACATGAGCCTAAATTTTAACCGTAGCAATCCTCTAATAGATGAGCCATATCCTGACCTTGTTTTTGAGAGCCCCTCCTTACCTCCACTTTTTCAAAATCCACCCAATTAAACAGCAGAAAGCATTGATAAAGTCTTGGATGATAAGATTGTCTCTACCAGAGACGATGAAACTCGACGATATCTGATTTGTTGGAAAGGGGAACCTTCCTCTAAGGATGCATGGTTTAATCGTAAGGAGCTTCAGCAGCTGGACCCGGATATGTTGGAGTTGTACGAGAGCCGCACCGAGCCCTATTTGACAGGGTCGAGTTCTTCCCACCCCGGGAGAATAAAGAGGACATCGAGCCGTGCTTGTGATGGGGGTACTAGCACAGGAGGCGCCATCAGAGCACCTGGTTCTTATCGGCTAGCTAAGCTGTTGATGTTATTTCCTGTTATTTTATTTTAGTAGAGTCAGTCGAGTTATGTGTTTAGTCCCACCGTGTTTTGGAGATGTTTTCGCTCTTTATTGTAAGCATATATATATATATATATATATATATATATATATATATATATATATATATATATATATATATATATATATATATATATATATATATATATATATATATATATATATATATATATGCCCATTGTTTTCATTTGATGACACTGAAGAATAATAAAATTTTTGGTTTCCTCCACTTTGTGTTGAGAGACTAAGGGCAAGGTGTGTGTGAAACCCTAACCCTAGGTATGTGAAAACCTAGGTCCAGACTAGAGGTGTGAAACCCTACTTTGGTTAACACCACCCCCCCCCCCCCCCCCCCCCCAAAATCTTCCCCGCGAGGCCCGCAGTCGACTCTCCACCACCCCTTCTCTCTCGCTCTCATTCCTCTACCCGAGCTCACAGCCACCACCCCTCCCGGCCACCCTCCTCTACCCTGCGCCCAGCCTCACCCCTCTCGGCCACCCTCCTCTACCCCGCGCCCGATCCTAACCCTCTCGGTCACCCTGCTCCAGCCCACAGGTCACCCCACCCCGTCGGCCCACACCCACCCGCAGTCACCTCCCTTTTACCCCCTGTCGTTGGTAGTTGCAGCCCTCCTCCCTTCCACCCAAGCCGGTTCTGCCTGCTTGCCCATAGCCGCCGCCCTCTGCCAGAGCCACCACCGCCCCACCCCGACCTCTCCTTCATGTCGCAGACAACCCCGACCCTCACTTGTCCTTTTCCCCCTCCCCACAGCCCAGTCCCGAGGCCACCCGCTTGGAGCGACTTCAAACCATGCCTACACGAGCCAACTCCTGATCTTCCTTGTTGTGGATATACCCCATGGGAGATCCTAATGTGGACCATGGCAGGATTGAGGACACCAATGGCTTTCTGGATATTTGATCACCATTTTCAGAGTCCAGCTCAATTCGGGTTCCTGAGGCCAAGCGTGGTCCTCAATAGGTGAGTTTTTCCTCCTGATTGGTTATTATCGGATAACACTAGTAATCAAGTGGTCATTATTTTATAAAGTCTTCATTATTTTATGTGTGCTGCCTGCTGTCCACCATTCATGAGTTGCGCGTTCCACCTGTCGATAAGTTCATTGATCCTGATATTGCGATTGGTACTATTGCCACATAACTTAAACATTATCATTTCAATTCTCGAGATTGGAACCAACCTATGCTCGCGCTAGTAGTTTTTTTGTTAAATCCATTATTCCATGTTATACGTTTGGATTAAATCTCATGTCTGATACTCAAAATTAATAGTGAAACATTGCTACAATGATTAAGCTATCGATCTTCTGTTTGCATGTATTGTTTCACATGAAGGAGTGTCAACCTTAGCAATCACAGCAAAGCAACACAAAGGTCTAACAAGGGTTGGAGAACAAATGGCCCTTCAATAGATACACAACTATTGATACACATAAAGCCATCAATCCCTCAATGTACTGACAGAAGCTCTCTCCCACTCACAGTGCCATGCAAAACTCCTTCAAATCCCTATTCTTCTTTCTTTTTTCTTCATGAAATCACCATAGAAACCATTTCCCACCTTGCTGGATTCACCCCAAAAGCCTCCATCATTTGAATTCTCAGTTAGAATCCTAGTCTAGAAGCCCTCAAAGACATGAGCTCTACATCTTCAGACAACATCCTAATATCAGTCGGAGGAGGATTGAATACACAACCTGAAGTCCAAATCGAGATCATATTTCCTACCGTCGACTACTCCCTACAGTTGTACTCGATGTTATAAAAAATTTAACCTATTTACGTCAAACTCGGGAAAGTTAAGTTACTTGTCGATGTTTACCCCATCCCCGCCCTGCCGAGCTTCAGAGCCCTAATAAGATGTAGTAAACTAGTGTGATGGGGAGAGCTATTAGCATCCCGAAGATTACCCTGCAAGAGATGAGCACCATATCAGAACCCTCAGCTGCCCACATCAAAACACAAGCACGGAATCATATAAATTGCGGCAAATTTTCATTATAGTAACAAATGTGTCGTTCGGAAATAATTCACCGAGGGGGTAAAATTCAGAGTTCGGAAAGAATCCGGAAAGTTTGGAATGAGTTCGGAAACATAAGTAATAATAAATCTTATATCACACTAGCTATTTTGAATAAATGGATATCAAAACATATATTTATAATTAAAATGAAATAAATATCATATAAAAATAGTCATTCGTGAATCATTCGTAAAGTTCATGAATAATTCGCGAAAAAAATCGGTGATTATTTGGAGAAGTCTTAGGAACCGAATAATTTGGAGAACAATTCGTTTGCCTTTACGTTAGCGAATTATTCATGATTCTTTCAAAAAATCGGAGAATATTGTTACCTATTGGTTTTCCATGAATTCATTGAAAATATTTCATGAATAGATCAGTAAAAAACTAGAATACTTGAGAATAATTCATTTAGTATGTGTTGGTCGAGTGTGTTGGCAACAAAAGGCTTACTACCAACAAAAGGCAAAAGGCTAGAGTCCATACGCTGTGCTCAGGATGTCAGGATACACATTGTATTCCTTCGCAAACACGAATGGAACGATTCCTTGAGGGAGAGCAGCCTGGAAATTGAAAGAGCAGAAACCAATCACCATACATTATATCTTGAAAACTCGAAGAAAGCAATTGTAGCCAACCAAATTATCAAAAAAAAAAAAAAATAGAATGACAAAATTTCTTAGTCTACTTTCATTTTCATTAAAATTTGCGACAAATAACCTTTGAGCATCATATAGCTGCCAAATACTTGGGTTGGTGAGACCCTCGATCGGGATTGGTTTCCTTGTCATTCCACCGGGTGAAATAGGTCACAATTTTGTGTCTACTTCCGAGCTTGGAGACGGAAAGAAGCAGAAACCTACTCTTGAGCAGGTGGTTGTTTGTCGCGTTTCTTGAGGATGAGCCTTTAGGCTTTGTTGTATCATTGACCCTATAGTTGAGGGTGAAGAGAGTTTGCTTTGTTAAGATAGGTAATACTCACTTAGAGCAATGTCTTGAGTTGTGAACCCGTCCCCCCCCCACCCACCTCCAGCTTTTTTAAAAAAAATTTAAATATAATTTTTTATTTACCTTTCTAAAAAAAATGTGAAATGAATGCCATGATACCACTCATTTGGACTAGTAGTGAACTTGGTCATATTGCTAGGAATAGGATGAGTTCGATTTGGTAGTTCACCTGCACGATCGCAATATGCAAGAGGACTCCTCGCAGCCCAACAGCAAAACCAGCTGCGGCCATGACAGCCGGGCCCGCGAGGAATCTGACGGCCATGGCGAATGCAGCAACAGAGTTTCCACAAGCAATAATCCTCGGCTGTAACGCCATAAATAAACCTGCAAGCCATCCCAATACTTGCTTCACTCAAAGATTCTGGTTCCTAGTGATGATGATGAACACTAACACCATATTTCCAATAGACTTCATCTCTATAAAAGATAATTATATAATGAAATAGAAAATCTAGGGGGAAAAAAAAGTTGGGAGTCAAGATACCAAGACTGAACATGGCCATCCCTAGCCCAGCATCAGAGAGTATCGAGATTGATCGGGCAACAATTGCAGGCATCTCTATCCCCCACCTGGAAAAGAATTGCGGTGAGGGAGTGTAACATGAAATGAGAGTGAAGAAAATTTTGTTATTGCGATGATTTTCACCTGAAAGAGATCAAAGACCATGTGAGACCGAGAAGGCTCGAGTAGGTGTTTGGGTTCCTAATTAGCTTCCGCCAAACCATTATCAGGATAAGCCTGCTCATCACACTGGCAGGAGGCATCGAACTGGCCTTGATGTCGCCTTCGTCGCCAGCTTTCGGGTGGAGCTCGGCCGTGGAGTTGGATCCCAGCTTCGAGAGGGTCGGCCCATCCCTCTGCAGGGGGTCGATTCCCTGAGCAATGGGCTTGTTCCGGAAGCTGAAATCATCACGGCCGTACTCATTGTAGGGGTCATGCCTCGCTTCTAAGATCAGAGATTCAGAAATTAATTGCAAGCATCGGATAATCAAACGAAAAATACAAAGGAATGTAGAACTAACAACACAATATGTCAATATCAAGCATCTATGGTGAGCAAACCAACTGGAACTAGGAAAAACCATGGAAACAAATGTTGACGAATTTCCCAGAAAATGTTTTTTTTTTTGAGGATCCAACATGGAAATTGGCCAAAATTTCGATAGTGCCAAATTCTGGTTTGACAACGTGAAATGCCAGCCGACATTACCAACATCTGACCCAAATCCCACATTCCGTCTCTTTTCGAACAATTCAATTGAAAATCTCCACCTTTTCAGAAGAAAAAAAAATATTCCCATCTTTTTCGGTGCTCTATTTGGACTTTTTTTTTAATGAGATCGATATTTGACCGACGTTTGATCGAAATCAACCGAAATCTATATATCTATACTAAAATGGAAACCTCTCTTCTGTGTTGTGACACATGGACGTCTTTTAAAGAGCTAGAATTCTTCTTCTGTGTGTGAACCCGGCTCTCTTTTAAATCCATTTAAAAACCTACCATAAAGATGATAAATTCTAATTCAATGGCATTTAATGGTCATTTGATGTTAATCTCTCTCTCTCTAACAAGTGAATCACACTCACTTCAGATTTCACACTTCTTCCAACAGTTGCGATGTCATCTTTGTCAATTGACGTGCATCAAGCACATTCAGGTATTGCTCGGGTTTCTTACTAGTTAACCATAAATTTCATTAAATTTTTTTTCTTAAAAATCACAGAATTTACACCGGCAATTGATCGAAATCCGATAAATTTTTTTTTGACCGACTGAAATCTATATAGAAAAGACATTTAAAACCTTGAAAAACAGCTAAAAGACAAATGAGAGAGAGAGAGAGAGAGAGAGAGAGAGAGAGAGAGAGAGAGAGAGAGGGGGGGGGGGAATGAAGAAGGATCACCAAACCTAGAAAAAACAAACAAAGATGAAACCCCAAAAAAACTTATAAATACAAAACATATTACAAAAAACAGATCAAAACCATCAATATTCCTAAAAAAAGGAAAAACTTGTCAAATAGTTGAGAAGATCCCCACCCCCACAGAAGGAACATGACAGAATGACAGCAACAGCAGCCGCAATAGACACAACAAAGGGCCAAAGGGTCCCCAAATAACAGAGCATAGCATTTCAAGGAACAGAGCAAACCTCTCACTCACCCTTTGGATGCTGATCAGTCGGAAGAGCCACTCCACCATGCTCACTCACAAACTCCCCCCCTCTGAACACATGGATCCCCCCGTCGGACACCGGCGAGGCGCTCGAGCTCCACACGAACATGTGCAAATCCTTCCCCCCCTCGACCCCATTCGCCTTCTTCTTCGCCCCCAGAGGCGAGAATATGGCCGAACCATGCGGAGCCGGATAGCCGCCCAGTGCTCCATTGCCTCTCGCCGCCGCCCCGCCGCCCTCCTCGTCGGGACCCAGATTCCCAAAATTGGAATTCCGGGGGCTGGCACCACCGGCATTCCTCCCGTTCACCAACGAATAGAAGTCGGTGTGGTTAAAACTAGACCCCCTCGGCGTGGGGTTCCTCGACGACTGGAGCGAGTAGATCTCGGCATTCGAGAGATTAGACGGCCGGGGGGTCTGCGACACGCCGGAGTTCAGCCCGTGGGACCGCCGGGAGAACACCTCCGAACGCGAGCCGGCCGACTTCCTCACCGTGACGTGGAGCTTCCCGTCCTCCCCGACCTCGGCCTCGGTCTGCAGCGGCTCCCTCCCGTCGAGCGACACGATGTCCGAGTCGACCCGGAACGAGATTATCGACCCGGCGGTGTCGGGGAACTGCTCGATGATCAGGAGCCGCGCTCCCCGGAACTCGAACAGGAAGAGCATCAGGGTGTACCAGATGATGCATTGGAGGACGACGATCTGGACCATGAGGCCGCCGGAGTCGGCGCCGTACATCCCCTTCAGGAGGGGGATCCCCATCACGAGGGTGTTGGGGAGAGTGGAGAGGGAGAAGAGGGTTATGGTCCACTCGAGGCAGCCCCTGGAGCTGACGCGTGTCCAGACGGCGAGGACGGCCAGAGCCACGACCTTCTGGAGGGTGTCGGCGGCGATGAAGCGGAGGTTCATGGTGTAAGGGTCGTTGGTGGCGATGAAGTGGAAGGAGAGGAGGGGGACGGCGAAGAGGGCGACGAAGCGGTTGATGCCGGAGCACTGGTCCGGGCTGAAGATCCTCCACCACTTGACGGAGCCGTAGGCGAGGATCATCGCCACGTACAGGGGCACCACCGCCGTGAGGACGTGGTAGAGGTCCAACGCCGTTATCATTGTTCTCCCCGGCGATGAATGACCAAGACGGGGTTTTTCTTGGAGCTGAGGAAATGGGGTGCCCTCGCGTGTCTTCAAAGTGGGCTTCCTTCAAAAAATCTGAGTGACCCAGATGAGGAAACGGGGAATGGGGGAAGACCCAGTTAAGAAACTAGAG
Source organism: Chamaelirium japonicum (assembly GCA_947650365.1). Classification (NCBI taxonomy): domain Eukaryota; kingdom Viridiplantae; phylum Streptophyta; class Magnoliopsida; order Liliales; family Melanthiaceae; genus Chamaelirium; species Chamaelirium japonicum. The sequence continues at coordinate 25,328,456 of OX393560.1, read as the reverse complement.
CTTCGGCATGGACCCAGTGGAGTTTTTGATGGAAGCGACGCAGAGCTAGCACTGCCGAGACGAAAGCTACAGTGGAAAGAGAGGGAAGCGCAGAGCTTGATCAACCGAAAAGCAACAGCATAAGCTTATTCAGATGGGCTTTCCCTTTCTTTATACTGACCTCCCGGAAAAGAGACGTTAAAGGTGAAGCCGAAGGAGAGAGAGAGAGAGAGAGAGAGAGAGAGAGAGAGAGAGAGAGAGAGAGAGAGAGAGAGAGAGAGAGAGAGAGAGTGGGGGAGTTGAGGTTGGCGGCGAGCAGTTAATTACGTATTAATGGGTTTGATGGAAGGGGGCGAGGGGACCTCTTTGCTGCGAGCTCGAGCTGAGCTCTGTCACTGCAGGGATGTAGAGTGGGGGGGGGGGGAATTAAGGGCAGACATCATCAGATGCGGAAGCGGCTCCGGTTAATGGAAATCAGACACAGAATCCCGTAAAACAGAGGAAGCAGAGGATTATCGGCGGGGATTCTTTCAATCAATGCTTGGCTTTGCATTGGTGCACGTCAGCTATTTCATTGGTCCCGTAGTTTATAGGGGGGGGGGGGGGGGGATGTGGAGGGGGATGCTATTTTATTGCTAGGGCTCCCTCTTCTATAGAGCACAGTGGTTCTTTGCTGCTGCCCATCTTCTATCCTGTTTTTCTCTTTCCCCACCTCATTTCTGTTTTGGACAAATTTACCCTCTCCACCCCTTCTTGCTAGGGTTGCAACTCGAACGGATTGGATCCGACTGAATCCGAGTTTTGGGCGAGTTTGGGCTGATGAATTCGAAAAATGAGTTCGTTTAGGATTGAAAAAAAAGATGCTATTCAGCCCGAAGATTTTTCCAATTTCACCGGCCCGATTGACATGGCAGCGTGCAACTGGTGCTGTTAAAGATTTTAAAATCGCTAGTGGGTTTCAACCACCAGTAGCATGCTGCCACGTCAATTGGGTCGGCGAAATCGGGACAAATCTTTAGGCTGAATAGCATTTCCCTTGAAAAAATACAGTCCGAGTGATGGGATGCGGATGCTTAAATAAACTCAAGTGCTGAATTTAAAACATTAAAATCAGATTTCAGCATATCATAACTAAATTTCAGCAAAGTACAAGAACCATATTCATCATTCAATCATTCCCACGCAGATTTATTTCAGTAAAGTAATAAACTGACAAGATAAATATTAATTCCATATTTTAGTACTCAATTCCAGCAATAAGGATGATCACAATCTCAAATAATAAAGCCAATGTATCAAAGAACAACCAAAGATCTAGCCGATAAACCCTAATGGATGAGATTCTCAGAAACCAAATATTTAGGAAACCCTAATGGAAATTCAGCAATAAGGTCGGTTGGAAAAAGAAGGTTTATCACACGAAAATATTGAGGGATAATTTCAAATCGTGCGTTGGTCAATGCCGGCGGCTGACAGGAACTCCGTTGTTGTAGATGAAGGGGCGGAAGAGGGGGCGTGGTCCAGAAGAAAGGTTGAAGAAGCCGAGACGAGTTGATCTTGAAGATGAAGGATGTTCGCGTCGATCTTCCGTGAAGTCGTAGACGAGAGCGTGGTGACGAGGTAGAAGCTTGCGAGAGGAAGAGGTAGACTAGATGCAAGGAAGATTCTTCGAAAGATACATCGAACAAGTGAACACGCTTCTCGTTCTAGGGTTTTCAATTCAATTTCATCATCCCCTTCTCAATTAGGGTTTGTGTGATTTAAAGAGGATGAAACAACAAAGAAACAAACAAAAAAGGAAGGAAAGAGAGAGGGACGCGCGGGAGGAGAGAGAGAAGACCGCGGGAAGAGAGAGAGGGGGACACGGGTGTGTCCGCGGGAGAGAGAGGGGCCGACCGGGTGGGATGTTCGGTTGGCTAGGGTTTAGGGTTTTGATTTCCCATCCATTGAGATTTAATCCAACTTAAGATCCTACGGCTAACAACCTAACATAGAAACGAGTCAGTTCGGCATCTGTGGCTCGAACCGGATGCGAACATGGGTCGCACCTACCCAAACTAGAAATAAAAAGACAAATAACTAAAGATCCGTCAGTCGGATCGAAATAAAATAAAAACCAAAGTCATAGCTCTTCGAATGAGCCTTCCACTGATGCAAACGGATTGACGATCGACCTTTTGGATCTCCGGAGGGAATGAAAATACGCCTTCAGCTGTAGAAATGTGCACGTAGTAGGGCTCGTCTGCATCAAGTCCCCCGGACTCAAAAGAACTCGACTCCTGTCAAGCAAGGTCCTAGATCCGGCGGGGGCTCTCATGGAAGTAGCCGTAACCGTCGCATTTGCTCGAACTACTCGCCAGGTCCGGTGGCCAAGTAACCAGCTTCAAGTACACAGCGACGTCATCTGGCATCCCCTGCCCATCCATGCCAAGCGAAGACCTGAAAGCCAAAACCAACATCCTCCTCGGCACGGTAAGATCGTCAAGACACTCAGATAATTTCATGTGATAATAGGAATATAGGTTGACAGGAAATTCAAATGACGTATGAAAAGGAAGGCCGCGGGAGCATAATGTGTTGCGGGTCATCGGCTTGCGCAATAAGCAATGGTTTATTTGAAAGGCCATTGGGTGCGAGTGCAATATGTGTTGCTCAAAGTGGCCTGCGCACGTGACAAAGCAAGTGGATTCTAAACCAAGAAGATATATCATGCCATCATTGTCTGGATGCAGTGAATAAAATAAGAAATTAAATAATTTATCAAGCCACTTGTTATGACTTCAAGAAAGTAAAAATGATGGTCTTTTTGAAATTTAAGAGCATGGTTCATAAGTACCCTGCACCGAAAAGTGATCAAACATGGCAAAATCTTCTTTAGTGCTTAATTCAACACTTGGAGGATGATATGGATACACATATGAATGGTCGATGAATGTATAGATGTCAGGAAAATGATGAATGCGAGTGTCATGCATGCCTACAGACTCTAAATGCGATGTGCATGTAATGGAATGCAAGATGTTGTCTAATCCCTTCTCGGTTCTTAGTGAATCAGATGAACACCCGACTAGATTATCTGCGAATGGTGGTATGGGATGACTCAGACTCAGAAGAGCTTGAGGTGCGTGGGAACGGTGTCTCCTAAAACATGTGGGCCATAGGGTGACATTGATGCCGTCCTTAAGGAAAGTGTAGGTATTGGCTTTCCCGTGATGTAGTACATCTCGGTCAAACTGCCAGGGACGCCCAAGGATAACATCAGCAATCTCTAAAGGAAGGACATCGCACCAGACTTCATCATGATATTGCAGCCCAATCGACAACTTTGTCAGACAACAATGGGTCACTAACTTGCTCGTGGTGTTGTCTAGCCATGATGTTCTGTAAGGGTGAGCCAATGGTTTGACTTTCCACTGCTTGCTCCTGACTATCGCTTCATTGATCAGATTGGTGGTGCAACCTCCATCTATCAAGACGCAAAGGTCTATGCCATTGAAATTGCAGACTGTTCGGAGCAGCTCAAACCTCTGATTCTTGCAGTGTGGCTTTGGAGGTCCTCCACAGAGCTCGTGGGGTAGTAACGCTTTAGGTGCTTGGGGTGATGGAGACTGGTGAATAACTAATAGTGGTGCCGTCACATCATCTCCCTCCAAGACTAACTCATTGAAGTTTTCGCTCTCAGACTCATGACCATCCTCGTCATTATCCGCAAGATTTGTCTGTGGGTGGAATTAACGTCGAGGACAATCGGCTGACTTGTGACCCGTTTGGTTGTATTTGAAGCACTTTATCTGGCTCCGGCTGGGTCCTAAAACTCCTGTACCCTTATCAGTGGGTGTAGGAATTGTACCAGCTACAGGGGAAGGTCCTGGGATTAGTCTACTAACAGATATGGATGATGCCCTAGTGTTGTCATATCGCCGGGACGCAAATCGGGAGTGGTGAGACTCGACTTTCTTAGCCCAACAGTGTGCATCACTGACCTGATACAAGTCATGAAGGGACACCACCTCTTGAATTGAAGATTTAAGACCGTTGATGTACCTAGCGACACTCTGCTCTTCATCTTCATGCAGATCATTGCAAGCTTGGAGCTTGTAGAATTCATTAGTGTAATCATCTACCGATTTGTGCTCTTGTCGCAGGTTTTGGAATTTCTGGAACACATTTTGTTTGAAATCAGAAGGGAGAAACTTCTGTTGCATTTTTCCCCTCATGTGTGTCCAAGTGAAAATTTTATCTTTTCCCTTTCTACCCCTAGTGGTCTGCAACTGTTTCCACCAGATCAGTGCATGACCTTTCAGTTTGAGACTAACAAACTTAATTTGTTTGTCGCGGGGGATTTCCTTCTACTCAAAGTATTGGTCGATTCTCTCGGCCCACTCTAGGAACTCTTCAGGATCCATCCGACCCTCAAACTCAGGAATTTCTATTTTGGTACTCTGATCCCAGCCCCAATGGGATATCGTTTTCCTATGAGTTTTTCGACTCCGCCTATCAGACCCGTCGGAGGAACTGACACTATCACCTCCGGACTCAAGCTCTAACTCACTACGCTCTGGAGACGCTCTAGTCCTGTGCTCTCGATGGGGTCGAGGTTGATTTTGGGAATTAGTGAAGGCTAAGGTCAAGATTTCGATCTGGGTCTGTAGCCTATCCATGTGTTCTTGTTGCCTTATAAAGGCATCTTGCCAAGTGCGGGGTGGGGAAGGTCCAGCCATTTGAGATGTTCTAGTAGATGCTATTACTTCACCTCAGAGAGAGAAAGGGGTGGTCCTAATATGGATGCGCTCACGGGATGCTAGTTTCCTAATTAATGCAATACACAACTAAAATGAAACGAAGGAAAATAAAAAAAATTTCAGCACGCACACAATATGCAAATGATGCAAGAGGACCGGCCGTTGTGTAAGAACGTGACGACTAGTCGCTACCAACTTGATGGGATGTGGATGCTTAAATAAACTCAAGTGCTGAATTTAAAACATTAAAATCAGATTTCAGCATATCATAACCAAATTTCAGCAAAGTACAAGAACCCTATTCATTATTCAATCATTCCCACGCAGATTTATTTCAGCAAAGTAATAAACTGACAAGATAAATATTAATTCTAGATTTTAGTACTCAATTCCAGCAATAAGGATGATCACAATCTCAAATAATAAAGCCAATGTATCAAAGAACAACCAAAGATCTAGTCGATAAACCCTAATGGATGAGATTCTCAGAAACCAAATATTTAGGAAACCCTAATGAAAATTCAGCAATAAGGCCGGTTGGAAAAAGAAGGTTTATCACACGAAAATATTGAGGGACGATTTCAAATCGTGTGTTGGTCAATGCCGATGGCTGACAGGAACTCCATTGTTGTAGATGAAGGGGCGGAAGAGGGGGCGTGGTCTAGAAGAAAGGTTGAAAAAGCCGAGATGAGTTGATCTTGAAGATGAAGGATCTCCGCGTTGATCTTCCGCGAAGTCGTAGACGAGAGCGTGGTGACGAGGTAGAAGCTTGCGAGAGGAAGAAGTAGACTAGATGCAAGGAAGATTCTTCGGAAGATACATCGAACAAGCGAACACACTTCTCGTTCTAGGGTTTTCAATTCAATTTCATCATCCCCTTCTCAATTAGGGTTTGTGTGATTTAAAGAGGATGAAACAACAAAGAAACAAACAAAAAAGGAAGGAAAGAGAGAGGGACGCGCGGGAGGAGAGAGAGAAGACTACGGGAAGAGAGAGAAGAGGACACGGGTGTGTCCATGGGAGAGAGAGGGGCCGGTCGGGTGAGATGTTCGGTTGGCTAGGGTTTAGGGTTTTGATTTCCTTTTTGAATCTCATCCATTGAGATTTAATCTAACTAAAGATCCTACGGCTAACAACCTAACATAGAAACGAGTCAGTTCGGCATCTATGGCTCGAACCGGATGCGAACATGGGTTGCACCTACCCAAACCAGAAATAAAAAGACAAATAACTAAAGATCCGTCAGTCGGATCGAAATAAAATAAAAACCAAAGTCATAGGTCTTCGAATGAGCCTTCCACTAATGCAGACGGATTGACGATCGGCCTCCTGGATCTCCGGAGGGAATGAAAATATGCCTTCAGCTGTAGAAATCTGCACGTAGTAGGGCTCGTCTGCATCACCGAGTCGAATTCGGGTTGGGCTAGGGTTAGGGTTCAAGCAACCTAGCCTAACCCAAATCCGAACCCGAGTACGCTTATATGTGTATATGCTTAAGAGAAATGCTTTTCATACCAATAGCTTTTACTGATTCGTTTACCCGGTATGATGTGGCATCCAATCACAGTGTCTCTTTGCTTGCCGCTCCGGACTGTTTGATTAATTGGTCCGGATTGGGTGAAATGGATGGATGTGATCGCGACATGTCATTTTGTGTGAATGAATCGGTAAGGTCTTCGGGGTTAATAGTATTTTACACATGCTTAAATATCATGGTATGTCATTTGAATGCTCTATTATATAAATCATCTTGTTACCATTTGAATGATCTGCTATTTATTTACTTATTTCTAGTACTAAAGTAAAGGCATTATCTTATGATCTAGTCAATTGGATGGACATAAATTTAACAAAAGTTGTATAGTAGTGGTAGCAAGGATAAGTTCTTTTTCAATTTTTGATCTTCAAAGCTTAAAACTTTAAGGGGGACTTTGTGAAAAGTCATTTTTACGAGATGATTTTGAGCTGCAGTCCTGACAGCCTTTTCATTTAAGCTTAAACCCCTGTGGACGAAAATACTCCTCACCTTACTTCAAATTTATGCTTTTATGCCACTCTTCCTAAAACTAAACCGAATCTTAAACCATAAGATCTATACCATGGGATGAATCCTATACCTTGAATTCCTAAACCTAAACCTAAACCTAAACCGAACCCCTATGTCCCGTCGTGGCTTCTTGCCTCCTCCGAGGAGGTTGCGGTGAGTAGCTGCGACTCGTGTTGCTGCTACCGCTGTCACCTGCTTCGCAGCTCACACCAGCTGTCACCTCTGCCGCTCAGCCTGCTGATGCATCCACCATGTCTGCTAGAGACAAAGAAAGGAGAGGAGGGTGCTTCAAGGCTTTTAAAAAATGGGGGACTGTGACTTTACCCAAAATGTTATGCAGGGGCTTTAGCTAAAATCGATCTCTTGGCTATCCTTTAGGCTAAACCAATCTGCTGTCAGGGACCCTACGCACATTACCCCAAATTTTAAAAAAGGATTGGAAATAAGCATACCTAACACGCACAACTTGACCCATCCTACCAACTTGGGCTAACCCGAGCTTAACCAATGCTTGGAAAATTTTGCTTTGGCTAAGCTTCGGTTGGGAATCACGAGTTTGAGGTAGGGTTGGGTTGAGTTGGGCTACATGTTGAGGATTATACTATTTGGGTTGTGCTTGGGTAGACCCCCAACCTGATCCAACCTGCCATAGTTATAGTCCTACTTACGCATACGTACCCCATATTTCACTACATACTCCACTCCCATCACTTCATAGTATACCTTGTCTCCCACCCAATCCATTAGCAAGGTATTGCACATGATCGAGACGACAGAAAATTTGGGCAAGTAAATCCTAGATATGAACGTGCGCACGATGAACCCATTGTACGCACGACCGACGTGGGCAGGCTATGTGTAGGTTGTGTATAAAGCTTGGAATCTTGTATTATTGGGTGTCATATATATAGGCATCATCAGGGTTTCTTGGAGACAAGGGAGAATTCAGAGAGGGCAAATTGAAGTGTGGAGGAGAGAGACGGGAATCCGGTCTAGGGTTTTTTCGCAAGGAGAGAAGAGAGAGGAAGGAAAAGTGAAAGAGAAGTGAAGAATGAGGAAGAAAGAAAAAGAAGTAAGAACGGAAGAAAGAGTGGAGATTCATCTCCAGGTTCTCTTCCAAGTTCATACAAGCTTTCGATCATCCAGGTTCTTCGGCGCGTCTACCTCAGCTTTTACTTTGAGCCGGTTCTTTCATCTCTTGGTGCATACTCTGGTATATCTCTATATCTCTCGGGCGGGTTGTTCTCTACTTTGTGAATGTTCTGTGAGAAGTACTATTATAAGAAGAAAGTTTGCGGGGTTTGACAAATAGTGACCACCACATGATGTATTTTCTTGCTAGTGATAATCCAAACCCTTGATTGCTTGGAATATGTGATTGTTTATATCTTTGTGATTGGTGTATCGAATTCTATGTGTACGTGGTGTACAATATCTGCAGGACACCAATCCTCAAGAACCTTTCAGCATCATCTTAAAAGGATTTCACGACACAACAATCGGTATCAGAAAGAGCCGATTGTTTCACAATAGAGTATCAAAGCACAGGTTCGGTGTTAGGTTGCGAGGAGGTTGGAGCAATAATGGAAGATAGGTTAAGAATCGAAAAATTCAAATGCACAAATTTCAGATTCTGGAAGATGCAAATATAAGACATTCTATATCAAAAGGATCTCTATTTGCCTTTGGGTAAAAATACTAACAAACAGGAGGAGTTGTCCGAGAAGGATTGGGAGATTCTTGACAGGTACGCATTGGGATTGATTCGTCTCTCTCTGACCTCAACGGTGGCCTTTAATAAAGAAAATGTCATTGCAGATTTGACGGAAGCGCTGTCCAAGATATACAAGAAACTCTCTGCCTCTAATAAGGCCTTCTTAATGAAGAGTTTGTTCAATATGATGATGACGGATAGTGAAATCATAGTAGAGCACGTCAACAAACTCAATGTGATTATGAGCCAACTGGAATCCGTCGAAATTAACTTCGATGATGAGATCAGGGATCTTCTGATCTTGTCGGGTTTACCCGACATTTGTTGAGTTTACCCGACAGTTGGGATGGCCTCGTAATGGCGGTGAGCAATTCTTCTGGTTCCAAGAAGATAAAAGTTGATGTTGTGGGTATTTTGTTAGGCAAGAAGTATGCATGAAAATCTCAGGAGCTTCTACGAAAGGATCTAGTCCTTGGTTGCATGTTAGAGCAGGAAAGGAGGAGAATGGTACAAGGACTAAGAAGAAGGTCGAGTGTTGGAAGTGCGACAAGTTTGGGCACTTGAAAAGTGAGTGTAGGTGGAAACATAGAGCAAGTTCCGAAAATGGTTTAGGTTGCGCGACAACAATGGAGATATTCAGGCTGAAAGTGACGCTAATCTTGTTGGATCATAGATTCAAATGATGTGTTTTCCTTGGCGGCCAATAATAAGGTGAAATTATGCCAAGACTGGGTAATTATAATTAGTAGCAAGATCACATATCATATTTGCTCACATAGGGTATGGTTCTGCAACATATATGGTGAGGGTAGCAAGATGACGATCGATGATGACTCCAGGATAGAAACTAGGGGATTTGAAAAAATTCGCTTGAGGATATCAAACGGTTTGACACTTATGGATGTTCATCGTGTTCTGGGTATGGAAGACAATTTAATCTCTCTTTCCATATTAGATTCTTTTAGATATAGGATCACAAGTCAAGGTGCAGTGCTAGACGTTTCGAATGACACTTCTTCAATATTGAAGAGAGTATGCAGTGGAGGGGCTTGTACAAGATTGCATCAGGGGTACTAGTTCTAATGGAGGGTTCAATGAAGAACAGGTCTGCATGTGGAGCAAGACAGGGCATGGGAAAGATGGTGAAGAAGTGGGTTCCCATCAAGTCCGAAGTTAAATTGGACTTGGTCAATCATCGGTCTAAATGATCGATCAAGCCTCTAGCTAGGGTGCGGGCACATGGTGTAGGGTGCAAAGGAGGTGACGAGAAAGGCATTGGATTATGACATGATCTTAGGTAGCGATGGTGATAGTGGAAACAATAACAACATCGATGGTGATGGAAGAGGACTTCATGGTGTTCACTTTGAAAATCCAAAGTGGAGATTTGTTAAGATTTGGCTTGTGAAAGTCAACATGGACCGAGACGCTTTATGGGGAAGAGATTGAGTCCAAGGCGGATAAGGAAAACCCCGTGAAAATTTTTTTTACCTAGATGAAGACCAAAAGGCCATTACAAACTTTCAGCAAGCCGTCCGCATGATGGAAAGATCGTATGCACAACCTGGAAGCAGATTGTGCGCACGAATATTCCCATTGTACACACAACCTGGGTGGGGTGATATGATATACAGGAGAATACGGTCTGTCACGAAGACGTGCACACGACATCGCCAGGTCGTGTACACGATCGAGATAGTTCTAAAGTCAGACGAGTAAAATCCTAGATCTGAACATGCACACGATAAACCCATCGTGCGCATGAGCGGTCCGATTACGTTGTGCAGGTTGCATGTAAGCCTTCATCCGAGGTCTTCTGCATGTCTACCTCAGTTTTTACTTCGGGTGCCTTCATCTCTTAGTGCATCTTTTGGTAGATCTCTATATCTCTTGGGTGGGTTTTTCTCTAATATGTGGGTGTTCCGTTAGAGGATCAAGAAGGGGCTAGGTTTGCGGGGTCCGCTAAATGGTGACCACCGCATGGTGTATTCTCTTGCTAGTGATAATCCAAATTCTTGATTGCTTGAATTTATGATTGTTCATATCTTTGTGATTGGTGTATCGAATAATCTGTGTGGTGTGCAATCTCTACATAGCTCCAATACTCAATAACCTTTGAGCACCATCTTGAAAGGCCTCCGTAGTGCAACAATTGGTATCGAAGCGAGCCGGTTATTTCCTAGTACTTATACCTCCATTAGATTGATGGGTTCTTTGTTAGTTCAAAACTTAAATCAAGTTCCGAACTAGGCTATGAAGGCTCTTGGTCTGGTGGTACTTCCTCTCCCATGTTGGAGAGGTTCCCTATTTGATTCCCGGTATGGACATCGTGGAGTGAACTTTCCCTCAAGGTTGTTGTGCCTTGTTTGCACGTGAGAATCCTAGCCGTTGATGTCATGTTCACGAGATTATGGAATTAATAAATAACAATTGTTGCCACTCCCCAGATTGATCTCTAGATCTCTTTAAGCTTTTGTTCTAGTGCCCTGTCCTATGACCGCCTGACCGGTCCAGCAAAAAAAAAAATAATAATTTAGTGCTCCATTTTTGGGGGACAATTTGAGTCCAGTCTCTCAAACGGCTCTTGTTTAGCGTTACAGACAACTAATGTTTTCCCAGCATTAAGCCCCACGCTAATGTTTACCTTTAGCGTTAAGTCCTTCCCTTATTGGGGGGGGGGGGGGGGGGGGGGGGGGGGGAGGAGAGAGAGACTCTAAGAAGATTTTTGCTCACGGGGGATTCTCCAGGTGCATCTGGACTGTACGATCTGTACTTGCACACAACAATATTGACCTGTGCATCTTACCCATACCTTTTTTTACAGTCAATCCGACGATCAAGATGTATTCATAAAAAAAAAAAAGAAAACGGTCGATATGCATTTGATATGTACTTTGCATACAACCACGATATGTGCCACTCACCCACACCCTTTTTTACATTGAATTTGACGATTGAGATGTATTTGTACACAATAGGGAATGGTCAACATCCATCCAATCTGGCTTACACATAGCCACAATACCATACCCTTTTTACATTCAATCCGACAATTGAGATACATTTGCTAGTGTAAAATAGTATTTGTTTATGAAATGAACATGGTGTTAAATGGGCCCAAAAAATCATCAAGGGTCTTTGGCAAAAATTATTCATTGGCCAGGGGAACCGATGTAAAAACGTATATGTTTATGTCCTTATTGTAAGTATGGAATTATTCTAGATCTGGCCAAAAAAATAAGATTGATAGGCTGGGCATCATACGGTTGAAATAAGATGGCTTGATTGGGCATCGTATGGACTATGCTATGTATATTGTATAAACCAAGTAAATGGATTGGATTGGATTTTATTCGGATCGGATCACGGTAGATTTGAATTTGGTCTTATTATACTTCGAATCAGGGTGAATCGTTTTGAATTGAAACTCGGACCAAAAATCTAAGACCAAACTCGTGATTTTTAGATCAGATTAAGATCATGATCCGATCCATTGACAGGCCAGATGGCCACCCCTTGGGATCTAAGCTGCTCCTCGCTGTTCGTCGCTTGAAGTGGACAGAAATCAATTCTCAGCGGAGCGAACTTTCCCTGAAGGCCTTTGATGGCATGTTCACAGGATTATGAAATTAATAAATAGCAGCTGCCGTCTCCCCCGGTTCGATCTCCCTATCTCTCGACGACTCGACGACTCGCGCCTTGTCCTCTAACCGTCGCGCCGGTCCCAAAAAAAATTAGAAAACTGATTAAAGAACAAATTCCACCGAATCCAATACATAAATCTGTTTGGTACTGTAGTGTCTGATTTTAAAAATAGAAAGAAATCCTTGTATTGAAAAAGAAGTAGTCTTTTGGTTTGCAGGCGGCGCCGCTCTCAAAAGAGAGAGGGGGAAAAGGAAGGCACCACTCCATTTCATCTTTGATATTCAAAGGCCGTAGTAATGAGACCGCATCATTCAAGCTGCCAAAAGAAAAAGAGAAAGCCCCTCTCTTTCACTTTTTGCCCATAGAAATCATAGCTTGTGAGCTGGGAAGCTGGGTTCCAGTTAGGGTTACAGCATTGCTTAAGGTGAAGCGAGTGTGGAAGTGAGTTACATTAGGAACTCGCCGTTTCAGAGACGTTTGTTTCGGAGGAATGGAGGCCGATTCGAGGTGCCTTGGAGTATCGCCAATAGGGGTGTCAACGGGTCGGGTCGTGTCGGGTTCGTGTCGTGTCTAGGCTCGGGTCGTGTCCAAAACCCCTAGACCTGGACTCGACCTGTTTAACTAATCGTGTCTAGTCCTAAACCCGTACCCGACCCGCTAACAAACGGGTAGACCCGATAAGACCCGGTAAGACCCGTTCACCACACGGGCCTATTCAGTTGACCCAATCCGACTCGACCTGACCAGACCTGATAGACCCGCTGGTATTATATATTACAGTATCGGATTGCGTGTAGACCCGACCTAACACGACCCGTTGAATTTTAAACGAGTCTTCTCGGGTCTACCGTGTTCAGACCTTAAATCCGAACCCGACCCATTTAATTAAACGGGTTTATCGTGTCGATCCGTTTGCGACCCGAACCCATTTAGCCCTGATCCAGACCCACTAACTTCGTGTCGGGTCGTGTCAGTCTGCCGTGTCGGATCCGAAATTGCCAGCCCTAATCGCCAACCGGCTCGCTACAGTAGCGAATTCGCTACCGATTTTTTTGCTATTACGATGCTTCGCCAAATCGGCTAGCGGATGAGTCCGTCGTCCCGAGCCCACTAGCACATACACTGCATCTCATTTTAAAGACCTAAAGGTCGACTCGTCAAACGGTCAAGAGATCCCGATACACTCACAATGACTAACGTCGATCCCAACGGTCGAGGAAATGACCGTTGGGTTATAAAAATAAAAATAAAATATCAATTAAAATAAAAGAATCTAAAAAAATACAAAAAAAGAGTTTTATTTACCAGCATATTGTTCAAGTGAGAAACATAACATTTTATATTTATTTTCTTTCTTTTTTTTTTTTCCTTCTCAGTTGATGGAGTGATAGCTTTGCACACTACGCCACCACTCAAGATCATCATTGCTCGATGGAATCGGAGGCTCCCTTGGCATAATATTCGTCTCCTATCTCCGACCAGCCTGTATCAACGACCAAAAAATCACGAGCCGTATAACTTCAGCATTTAAGAAGTCAAGCTCATCATACGGCATGCCTCAGCATTAGCTTGGATGCGGTGCAAGTTAACGAGTTGTGCTTTCATCAAAAGCGAATGGAGGACAATCAGAAGAAGTAACCAACTTCCAAGGCCAAAAGCATGGCTTCTCCTATGATCTCTTTCTCCTACTGCTCCAGATATCATCTGTTGTAGCTCGTGTGTCCTTAGCGTGTATTTTTTGTATTAACATTAATAAAGATGACTTTGATTATTGCTTTAATTAGAATACTACTGTGGTGTATGATAATACTTATATAATAAAAGGACCCTAGGGAACACAGTAGGCCACTGAGGCGTATGGAGGATCCATTCTTGGGAGACCCAGTGGACCAGTTCTATGTAGACCTATAACTAGTTCACAGCTTTGGTGATGCTGGTCACTTCACCGAGAATAAGCTGTTGGCAGGTAGAGGATGTGGTGAAGTCTCCACCACGGGAATGTAGGATTCTCATTCACCTGACCAAGCACGATGATCGTGTTAAACATGAATCAAGATGGTGCACAGTTCAGTGATTCAGACACTGGTGCAGAAACCGTCTTACTACTATAGATAATCTGTCCTTAACCCTGAGGGACCATGCTCACTGGGCCAACCAGTTGAGTGGTGCTTTGATGTGCCAACGTGTGCGAACCTTCCATAGTCCAATACCACGGTACGTTGGGTTACCCGACTGGCGCTTGAGTGACATGTAATCCCTACAGGTTATCCGACGTCCAGTGTTGGATGGGTGCATTTTAATGAGTCAATCTGTCCACACAGTTAACCCAGGCCTAGTGGTTGTCAGTATGACTGACGATGTTCCGGATGCTAAGCATAGCACCGGAATGTGTGTGGTGTTATAGATGACAAGTCATCAAACCCTAGTCAGATGATCGATCGGGATCTGACGGTGCTCCCCACCGCCCGAGTCGTATCATGGCACCAATAATAGGAGGGACTAAGGATTATCGGAGTATAGTAGATAGGGATGACAATTATTCGGGTTTATCGGGCTACCCGACCCGACCCGACCCTATTGGGACGGGTTTGGGATGCTCAAAACCGGGTTTGGGACGGGTTTGGGATTTGCATTTAAAACCCGGTCGGGTTCGGGTCGGGTTCGGGTTTTACTCCAACCCGCCCCGACCCGACCCGGGTATATAACCTATCAGGCTATCATATGACTATATGAGTCTTGAATTCTCCACAATGCACAAGTGCACGGACGGCAGCAGTGCAGCACACGGGTTTACCGATCGGGCCGACCGATTGGAGAAGATCTGACCATGGGTGTGATGCACACGGGTAAACTGGTTGTGTTCCATACCTTTGATGAGTATGCTTACTATTGCTCTTAGCTTATCAGAATTTTTGCTCAATACTCTTCTCCATATAGAGCTGCAATTAGGTGGGTCCAAGAAGCTAAATATGCAGTTTTGATGAAGCCGACCCGACCCGACCCGACCGACCCGACCCGCAATGCATAAACGGGGCGGGGCGGGGCGGGCACAGGTTTTTTCAATGCTAATTGGGACTGGTTTAGGAATTACCCTCAAAACCCGACACGGGTTTGGGACGGGTATGGGCGGGATAAAATATAATGGGGCGGGTTCGGGATAGGACCGACCCGCCCCAAACCCGACCCGTTGTCATCCCTAATAGTAGAGAACAGGGTTACGAGGGAGTAACATAAGTTTAGGATCACTAGAGTTCAACTCGCGTCGCACTCTGGGTGGCTACGCGGGTTAATCGGATTAGGGCTGATTAACGGAACTTTTAGGTGTGTCACCGGAACAGTTAATCAAGGATCCGGTTGGAGCTAGAGATCCCGAACCCTGAAGGTTCCACCCTGTCGTTGCGTATAGGAATTGTTCCCCGACCTAGTTGGATACGTTGGATGCGAAGTAGCGCGATGGAGCGCAAGCCCGGAGCCAAAGAACCTAATTCACATGTGTTACGGGCCGTAGGGGTATTTTGGTAAATACTAAAATATGGCTCAGAACATATTGAATATAGATCTTAGATTGAGCGGAATAATTCCAGGAGCTCACAGGCGCTGACGGAATTCGATTCCGAGTAGCGCACCTCACTCAGTCTCACTTTCAGTTTTTCGCTTTTCGTGAAGGGCGTTTTCGTCCGGACTTCACGATAGACACCCGGAAGACCTAAATCTGATCCCCCCTCATCCCTATCCACCTAAGGACCGGCCCTAGGCTCCTTGGAGCCATGGGAGACCGGCCCTATAAAGGGAATAGAGAGGGGAGGGGCCGGCCCTAAGGTTCTTCTCCCTCCCCTCCAAAAATCCGACCATTTGTGCTCCTCCTTTGTGGTTTCGGCCAAGAAAAAGAGAGGAAGAAGAAGGGAGAAGGAAGAGGAAGGAAGGAGAAGGAAGAAAGGAGAAAGCGGATGAGAAAATCTCGAGGCTCGCCATCGTCTTCGCAACGGATTCTTCCGTCGGCTCGAAATCCTTGCACTCAGAGACGGGATTTCGAGGATTCTTCAATTCGCAAAGGACAAGGTGCTATCCGACAGTTTCCCTTGCGATTCAAGTGCGGTTCTTCATCGTTCCGTAATCTCCGGATCATAGATCCATAAGGTATGATGAATCTAAACACCTAAGTAGATGCATGCATGTCTTCCGTAGATCGTAGTATGCTTCTAGGGTGTCCGCACATATGCTAAGATCATAGATTTGCATGTAGATTGTTTTGTATCACGAATTGTAATGAAACATACACCGTATGATCTTCGGATCTTTCTTTTTGCTTCCGCTACGACTCTGATTAGCGGAACCCAATTCCAACATCATCAACCTAGGATTGAGAAGTTGATTGGGATGTAGGCATGGAGAGACCACGAGACAGGAAGGCTGAAGAAGAGCGACTCAAGTGCAAGGGGAAATGACGTGCAAATAAAGAATGTAGCGGTGCAACTATTACACTGTGACTCAAGGAAATCGGAGAGGAGAAGAAGTAAATGAACATGAAGAAGTTAGACATGTTTGAGAAAACATATAGATGAGAGAAAGAGAGGCTTGCATATGAGCAAGAGAAACTACAACTGAAGCAACAAAGCGAGCAAGAGAAACTCTGACTGAAGCAACATAATATGATGACAGGATAATGACTCAATACGAGTGTGATGCTTCCTTTACAAGCAGAGTACTACCACCACCTTCAGATGGAGATACTAGCAAGAGGATTATTGGGGTCCTAAATATTATTGGTAAAAGTTTTTCGTATTAATTATATCCATATAGTAATTTTTCAAAAAATGTGCTTGCTCATTTCATTGGAATGCATGCCCACGGTCAAAAATCCAATAGTTGTTAAAAATCTAAGCCACATTGAAATTTAAGCCCAATAATTTTTTATTTAATATTTAAATATTTTTAATTTTTAATAATATTTTTAAAAAAATATCAACATTGATAACTTTTATTAATTTTTACTAAATATTAACAAATTTAATTAAGTTATAATTAGAGCCCAATACTTGATAATTATTAAGAAGCACGATGCGCTTTTGATCATTTGTCATTCGGTAATTTAAAGAGATGACAAAGGACATTTTGTTTTTATAAGAAATAGGGTGTGGCTCTAGGAGTTCCTTGGATACTATCGTTCCCCCTCCTTTGTAAGCAGAGTGGCAAAATTTTCACTCCAAGGGGCTCCAACAGCTCGCTAAAATAGGCTATTGCTATTCCGCTTGCAATTTCTAGGAAGCAGAAATCGCTCTCTATCCGTTGGGCTCCACTTTTGTATGTCGTGTCTGTGCAATCACACCCAATGTTTGAAATTGGATGATTAGTTTTGAAAAAGAAGAAAAAACGACAACAACATCTGGGACTAGCATTAGGTCATTCAAATATGATCCTTATAATAGGGAGTCTCTCAGAGTTTGTTACAAAATGTAGCTATCTATTTTGTTGAGAAACCCTTATGGCCTCCTTATAATAGAGAGCGGCTTGAGGAGCCACTCCTTGGAGATGCTCTTAGGGAAACAAGCAGGCTCTCGGACACATGTAATGCATGTCTACACACCAGCATCAGGACTGTTGATGGAAGAATAGAGAGTCGTCCGATTATACTTTACATAGCCACAATCCGTGCACTGCACTCATACCCTTTTACATACAATCAGACTGCTCCTTTTTTTTTACATATTAGGGAGCTATCCAGATGCCTCACTTAGCATCTGCAGCGAAATCCCCACGCAGTAAAATTTTTTTTTTTCGAAAACATTGATCAATGCATGCCACATCAATGTGTGTTCAAGTAGCATTGCCCTAAATTATATTATCAAAGGTTTCCAAACTTATCCAACTCATCACAATGCCATTGTTATCCACGTGGCTCACGCGTGATGCGTATTATTCGTTTCCCGCCAATGTATGGAATGCAGTTACCGTGAGGTCCACGGAAGACAACCTTGGTTAAGTACACGGGGTCCCAAATCTGGTTCCTTTTCCGGGTCCAATCTGCCTCGTCTTTTATAGTTTCTCTTGAGGGGCCCACAGATTAGTAAGAACCTCGCTTATTCTCTTGGATAGTTGGTAGGTTGTGGTATCGAATCTTGTGGGTTTTCCTCCTGTCTTTGTGGCCGAGTTATTTATCTACCGTATCTGTGGCGGAGTTATGTATACTCCTATATGGCAATATTGCATATAGGGTGCGATTTGAACCCTGGTCTATCTTGTGCTGTAAGATCATCTCCAAAGGCCTCCCTTGAGCCCTTCTTCAGCGAAAATGCGGAGCGGTAATGGGACAAAACACCTCTAATGGCCTCGCTTGATGTCTCGCTACAACAGTTGATTGCCCGCTAACCTGCTAGCCACCTGAGACAAGCGGGACATCGTGTCGCTACCTGTGCCCTCCCCCCCCCTCATTTGCGTCAGTGCCGAAGAGATGTTGAAAGGGACGTTTATAACGTGGAGAGGGTTACATGGTCTCAAGTGTGGTGGTTGTGCCCTCGGTTGACGTACACGTGGCTTCCCCTCGACTGCTACGATCGCAACAAGCCAGCCTCTGGTCGACTACGGTGATCAAGTAGGGAAGGGGGGAATTCGTTGGAGATGCTCTCAATCTCCACTCCCACCACTCCTGCGTGGCGCAAGGGAGTTCGTAGTTACGAGTCCGTTGGAGATGCTCTAAGCACTAATAGGTGATGTACTAATCATGAGGTCCCTTCCACATCAAAAAAAGAAAAGAAAAATCATATTGTGGGCACGAGGTACAGAATCACCCTCTACTTTATCTAATTTTTTTTTTAATATTATGGGCCCCAATTCCCTTCACCAATCCCTGCACGCCACCTCCTCGTGTGCTTGGCCTACCAGCACACGGGGTATCCACCAAGTATTGTTCTTTCATTTATCCCTTTTCCTTGCATTAGTATGTACAAGTTTATACAACCCCTCCGACAAATTTCCAACATATTGAAGCAAAACATTCCAATCCAAAAAAAGTCTGGACATTTACATAAGTTTTCATGATATTCAACAGATTTGCAGTAAATGAAACATAAAATGAAGACGAGAACAAGGAGCAAACTGTGCATACATTCCAACCATGGTATTGTACAAAATGTCTGAACATTTCCTGTCGTGGGATGCTTGCAACTGAAGAAATACGAGCGAAAATTGTTTGGAAAGAACTTAGCATCACTGTTTCAACACCTGCCTTCGTTTCGGATAAACCAACCCGAGCTCCATACACTGCTGCTCGTCAGGCCGCAGGCTCTTTGGGATCGCACCGAACGCACGGCGTGCAACTTCGACCCCAGAGACGGTTTGATGCAAGAATGCCGAGGCTGCCTCCACGCTCCTCTTCAACTTACGGGTCCTGGATGACGAGGGGGGAGCTCTTTCGGAGATGGCCACCTGGTCCAGCTCAGCGGCCATCACGAATCTCTCCGTGGCCGCCTCCCACGACAGCTCGTGCCTCAGCTCGTCCGTCAGCGGAGAAGGCTCCTCGGCTAGGGCTTTGAGAGTTAACTTCGCGAATTCTTCGCTGCTGTTGAACATGTAGCAGTTTGGAAACTGCTTGAAGAAGTCGTTCGAAGTGTGGTTGGCGCACACGACAATCTTTCCCATCGCCAATGCTTCGGCCGTCGTCGTGCAGACCACATCTGTCGTGCTAGGGTTTAGAAATAACTTGTAGCTGAAAGAAAAACAGAAGTAATATCAGAAATATTGAGGACAGTTAAAAGAATTAGAAAGAAAATCCATCCATTATGAACTCATTATGCGGGAACCTATTAGCAAAGAAAAAGTATCAGCAATGAACAATCGGCCATGGAAAGCAAAGATGACCTAAAATTCGGATGGAAAGCAAAGATGACCTAAAATCCGGTGACGTACTCATGAAATATTGGGTCAGCATGATCACGGCCAGGGTGAACTCTGACTTCCAGCTTCAGTTTTTCAGCAGATTGCTGTACTTGATCATGATCTTCCCCATTTCCATATAAATCCACTTGAAGATCAGCTAATTTGTCCTCGTGCTCCAAGAAAAGTTGAAGTAGCTCTCTGTAGCCTTTGCTCCACACCATCTTACCGATATAGTAGGCACCCTTGCTGAAGGCCGGTTCCCCTCTCTGTAGCTGCCCTAGCTTTGCCTTGCCAACCTCGAGAAATTTCGGGTTGACACCATGAACATTGCATATGACGGATCTCGGGAGATCCTGGGTGGCACCAGATAATCTTATAACCTGCAAATTCATAGTTGCATCCATATTAGCATCATCCGCAATAAATCATGCAGCAATAAATAGTAGCTTCGGAAAGCCTTGCAAACAAGCCCATGCCTTCGGAAGATATTTCATAGTTAAAAATCAGTATGGAGACATTTGAGAAGAGCATCCCTGAGTAAAAACATGGAGAAAGCAACATACCCGTGGAACATAAAACTATTGGGAGGGGAAATTGAACAGGGAAAAAAGGTATCATCGTCGTAATCATCCAAGTCCTATCCCATCAAGATGTGGTCGACTATAGAGAAGATGGATAAGTATTTTCCAACCAGCTTTCAACCTGACACCAACCCTTTATGATTGGTGCAGAGAATCGGACCAAGACAACTTGACAAGAGAGAGGCATATCAAAAAACCTAATAGTCCAGTTGGCGGGTAAGGAGATCTACTTTGTTGGTCATGTAGGTTGAGCTCATGCAACTAGGGAGCAACCCTCATAGGCTCCCCTAGACTACGAAAGAGTCGAAGACAAAGAGATAGAAGGCACAATTTGATATAGGGGTTGTGGAACCAACAGGGAAGGAGTGAAGACATGAAAGACATGTTGTGAAACCAACAGGGAAATGCTAAAGCTCGCCTAGGTAAGATATTAACCGGCGACTTATGTCATACTTTTCTCTAAACAATATTCCATAGGTTGCATTTTGAGGCCTGGTATAGAGCAAAGCAAAAGATGACGTTGGTATCGTAGTCAAATTGGTGATGAGACTTCCACCCTAGTGGACAATGAGGGGGTCAAAATAGAGTAATAAATTAAGGTGGAACCAAAACTTGGTGTCAAGCTTGGTGTCTAATCTCTTTCTACCAAAAAAAAACTCGTCTGTGTAATCTCGTTCTACAAAAAAAAAACTTGGTGTCAAGCTTCAGGCAAGTTCGTTGCTAGGTTTTAATCATGACTAGAGTTTTCAGTAAACTTGTGGACCTTAAGAATTGTTTGGATTTTATTTTGTTAAGAGGACTTTATGAAGTGCTTAAAAAATGTTGTAAGCAAGTTCTTCACAAAATTATTATGGTGGATTTCACATAGCTTTCTGCTTGATTTGTCCTTTATATATCTATGCATCCTTCACCTATCAAGCTGTCTCACCAAGAAATGAAACAGTACCAATGATCATGGTTCCTCTTCTCCAACAAACATGGACATGTGGTTCTATTAGGACCTAAGGAGGCAAACATGCCAATCCCCAAAGCCATCCAGTTTACAAAGCGACCTAGAAATCAAGTTCAAATCCAGCACATGCATGTAAGAATCAAGCCGATACTTTTATCAATATGAGTAAGTGCTGCATTGGGGCCTGCTGATTTAAGAGGATTTTACGATCATACGAGGCTTGATACAGGAAACTAAGCGAACACGAATTCTTGTCCTGAAAAATCTGTAACATAATTTCAAAGTTATGACTCTACTGAAGGAAAGACTTATGACTCTCGTTCTTAACCATCATATCTTTCTTTAATTCTTTCTTGGTGGCTTTCTCCTGAAAATCAGATCTTATTGGAGGTTTGGAGGGAACACGTGTTCTGTCTTTAATTTTGTGGTCCGCCTTTTTACAACTGAAACCTCACGCGCTTTTTCCTCAGTCCATTGCTTGGTATATCTAAACTCAGATTTGATGTTATCCATTAACAATCTAAGTGTGGTCAAATTTATCCCTAAGTGACAAGCTACAACTGTTGCTGAGAAACCACTTGAGAAAAGGTCATGATGGTACGTCCAATTCATATGTTCTCTTAATGATGACAAATGAGCAATAAGATTCCTCCCGGGTCTATGGCCTAAGAGATGTATAAAAGTGAGATTGATGATAGAATTTTGGTGATGCACAAAAAGTGAAGGATGCATCGGCCTGAAGTGGAGAACGTGATTGTGAATAAGGATCATCATTACGATCGTGAAAGGGTAAACATGAATTTCAATAACAATTAAAGTGTAAAGCACGCGAATGGCTTTGATAGTGCTCAGAATAAGACCTAAAATAGGATTGAGAACTAGGTCTAAGTGGGATTGGTCATTATGATAGAACATGATGACTACCCTACAACTCGGATACCAAATTGATGTAGGAGACTAAACCTTATATGGATTCAGGATTTATGGGAATTTGAATAGTTTTCAGATCTGGGAAACAGAAATCAGATTTATGTTTGGTCTGATTTTGTATCACGCATGCGTAAAAGTGGAATTAAACTTAATGGGAGGATATCTAGTAGGGTCTGTTGGTCTATAAGAGGATTTGATGATCGGATGAGACTTGATGGGGAAAATTCAACTAACATAGATTGTTGTCCTGAAAATTCTGTAGCATAATTTCAAAGGTCTAGGAGGGTTGTTGAACGTTTTTAATGGAATCCGAGTTCTGGTACAAGCAGTCTATAAATCAAGAACTAGATATAAACATAAATGAAACTACTTGTGCCTGAATTAGGGATTTAAAAACGAAAATGAGGATAAGTAATATATATGTCTCACTTCTACCAATATAAAGGCACTTTACCAAGATGTTTCTACCCAGGCAATGGAAGCAACTACAACAATAAGAGAGAAACTCGAGGATTGATTAATTTGACTATGGTGTCCATAGCCCCTATATATAGTTACAAGTATTCTACCATTCTCATTAAGTATTGTTTCCTAATTAGGAATTTAATTCCCCTTTTTATATCTAGTATTATACATCACCAATAGGGGGCCATCAGCTTAAACAGGAAGGATAGGTGACATCTAGATAAGACTTCTCATTAGTAGTAATTTAGCTGATGTCCTTTAGTGTTTCTCTCCATTAAGGGGTCGACCAGCTAGAATAGGCAAGAAAGGGGACCAATTTTGATGAGGTGTCCACTCCGATGTTCCGTATTACCTTTTAACCCACTCTACTAATAAACTAGGACACTTTTAAACATAATCCTACTAGAAAATACTCCTAAACTCAATTACAAAAAGAATAAGCAGAAAAATAGATCCAAAAATTACAACAAAAATAGGAGACCAAACAGTAACTCTATAAATTACTTTATCAATGAATCCTTCATTGTCCATGAATCATATCTCATTCAGAAATCCTAATATGATCAGGAATCCTAGCTCATCGAGGAGTCCTATGTTGAGTAGGGATCCTATCTCATCAAAGAATCCAATTTTAAGTTGAAGTTTTGTTTTGAGTAGGAATTGTATTCTCACTAGGAGTCTTTTTTGAAGAAGGAATTCTAACTGAATTAGAAAAACTAATCGAAAAAGAAATCCTACAAAATATTGGGAACACTTCTTCATTTTGCGCGTTGATTTGCATCAAGGTCGATCACAAAATGGCTATTTATTCTTCCTTAGCTTCCTTGTTGTCTTTCTTATTCTAATTATATTGCATATGTTTGATGGTTCATAAAAAATATACAATGAACCAATTGATTAGGTTTTTATGTCACATAATTCACCAATCAATAATTTTGATTAGACAAATGAATACTTGAACATAAATAATATCATCAATGTAATTATCTGGCACAAGTGAAAGGGAGCTGACAATATAGATCTTCTCGGTCAAGCACTGGGATGAATATCATCTTATCTAAGGTGCTAGCCCAATGCTTGTCCATATGCATCATGATGTTCCCTTTTACAAGCCCAAAGGCAAACGTTGTATGAAGAGCTTATTTAATTATCAATACTTAGCAGAAACAATTTCATGGGGCTTTCATTTATTAAGAAATTTACCTTGTGGCAGTAGATTCGAGTGACCCAACTATTGGCATATTTCAGAAAAGGGGCTATCAAATAACCATTCTTCTCTCTCTTCACATACTCCAGATAATTGGTGTGAATGACACCTATTACTCTCCGGAACTTTGATTTCCATCTTCGCCCATGATGGTACCATGTAAGGTGCTCAGGCTCCTCAAGAACAGCAATATCTGCCTCTTCATCAGGAATGGTTCCTGTGATATCTCCAACAGGTAGAATGCTCCTCATCTCCTTGGAGAACTGCATGGTAAGAAACATTCTTTTCAGACAACCACAAGAATGGGAAAATAAGTATCCTGCAGACTACTTAAAGCTTGGATTCTACCTGAGTCTAATCGTATCAGCAAGTTTGCAATCTTGTCACAAAAAATAATTAACATAAGGTGTGTTAGACATTAGTTTTGAAATTTCAGGTTTTGATTTTGGAATACCATAAATAAGTTTTGTGCAGAACCAGTTTTAGCTTATCCAAAATCAATTCTAGAATAATCCACATTTGAGTATTTGGCGAATAAAAAGTTTCAAATTCAATAACTTTTTGGATATTTCTTCCTCCATCTAAAATATTTACTCTCTACAACATTTCTTTCTATAACATTCTCTCTACAATATTTCTCTTTCTACAACATTATTTATATGATATTCTCCACATATATTCTATCTCTAAAATATTCTCGATAGCATTCTCTCTCTCTCTACATACATCTTCCCTCTACAATATCTTCTCTTTATAATATTGTCTCTTTCAACAACATTTTTTATCTAATATTCGTTCAACTTATATTCTCACTCAACAATATTTTTTATCTAGCATTTTCTCTCTACAATATTTTCTCTTTACAATATTATTTACATAATATTCTTTCTACCTACATTCTCTCTATTATACTTCTCTCTATATATCATTTTCTCTATCTACAACATCTCCTCTCTATAATATTTTCTATCTCTACAGTACATTCTCTCAACAATATTATCAATATAACATTTCTCTATATAATGCATATTATATCACTATATCATTCTTTCTCTACAACATTCTCTTTATAGCATTTTCTCTCCACAACATTCTCTCTACGATATTATCTTTCTACAATATTATTTATGTAATATTCTTTCTACGCATATTCTCTCTATAATATTTCCTCTCTACGACATTCTCTCTATAGTATTCTTTTTACAACATTTTCTTTTTCTATAATAATATTCGTTCTACCTACACTCTTTATATAATATTTTTCTCCATAGAACTTTCTCTCTACTTTCTCTCTCTACAATACATTCTCTCTATAATATTTTCTCTTTCTAGAACATTATTTACAAAAAATTCTTTCTACCTACATTCTCTCTCTAATATTTCTTTCTATAGCATTTGCCCTCTACAACATTTGCCCTCTATAATATTCTCTCTCTACAATATTCTATAACATTTCTCTATTAATGTATACTATCTCTATAGCATTCTCTAAAAGCATTCTCTCTACATCATTTTCTTTCTCTGTAACATTTTCTCTTCTCACAACATTATTTACCTATTATTCTCTTTCTATAATATTTCACTCTCTAAAACATTTTCTCTCTACATATTATATCTATATAATATTTCTCTATATACCGTATATTATCTCCATATAACATTCTCTACAATCTTTTTTCTAATCGGATCCCAAACGCACTCAATGTCTTATATCAAAATCAGTTTGGCAACTGGAACCGGTTTAGACCCAAAACCAGGCATCCAAAACCAATGCCAAATGCAGCCTTAGTGGTAATATATCACAAAAATGAAAAGAACCATCTAAGTCTTGAGCATAGTCAGCTATGCTCCTTGTCAAACTAAATTTCTCAACACATACCTACGTAGAGCCTATTAACGATAAATGTACAAAATAACCCAGCTTAACTCAGAATAATAAAATAGTAACATATCACAATTCTGTGATATGTTATAAGGTGATGATTTGATTTTTTCATATTCAGCAGAATTAATCTGAAAGAATTATTTACCTTTCCAGGATAGAAGTATATGCGGAATGTTGATAAAAAACCAGTCCTCTCTTCAAGCCACCGACGAACATAGGCTTCATGCTCTGATGGTGTACTGAATGCAATGTTGTTTGGATAAACTGATTCTTGATCCTTCAAAGACAGCCAAGGAATTACTAGAGAAACCTCTCTCTCACCATTCTTTGCAAGATAAGCAGCACGAAACAAAGGGTTGACAGCAGTTCCAGTCATCCATGGAAGACTTGCAGTTGTGAATATAGCAATGTGCTGCTTACTAGACATTGTATCATCAGGTACTGTTGAGAGTGAACGCTTTTCCATTGACCTTGCACTCATGTTTCCAGATTCCTATAATAGGAAAGAAACTTCTAAGATAAAGTTTTTTATGTCCAGCAGCAAGTATCAAAAAACTGCACATCATTATGAACAATTTCTTTGAAGCATCTTGCATGTAAAATTTCACCAAATACAACAATAATAAAGAAATAGGGGGAGGTTGGTGGTAGGTCTTTGAAATATGATTTGATTAACGTAAAGGATGTCCAAATATCCCTATACACACCAGGTCCCTCCGAAACATATGAACTTGCCGTAGGTCCCTCTATTGACTTTTATCCCCTTTTAAATGACAAAAATATCCCTAATTAAAAGCAGCAAATGGACAACTACAATATATTATAATTGTTCTTCTTTAGTGGTGAATTGTTGCTCTTTGCTACAGTGAAATCAATGTAGCAATAGTTCCTCTTTAGTACCGAATTGTTTCTCATTGGTACAATGTAGCAAAGAGCAACAATTGATTCAACGTGAAAATCGAGTGTTCCTCTTTGGTAACGAATTGTTTCTCTTTGCTTCAGTGAAATCACTGTAGTAATTTTTTTTTTTGTGAAATCTTGGTTTTTTAATTTTTTGTACTACAATGAAATCACTGTAGCAATTGCTACTGTTCATTGCCGAAGTGCTACTTTTCACGTGATTTTTCCTTGTACAATACATTGCATGTAGGGGGGGTATAGTAAAATTTGCCAAATGGAAGACCTGACGTAACCGACCATATTTGGATGTCCTGTATGTTAAATCAAATGTTGGTCAGGGATTAGTCACCAATTATCCGTAAATTATCAAATTCAACTTGGTCTAATACCAAAAACCATTGGCAGTTTATCTGCAGATTATTCCATAAACGCTTTTAATCTCACTTCAAAACATTTGATGCAATTGCTGGCTAAAATAACTTAAAAGAGTCAACAAAAATGCAGAGAAAAATAAAGAGAACAGATTCGAGAAAACAGGTCAGCAATTTCTTGGAAATCCAATGGGGGAAATATTGGGAATCGTACCACTCAATCAAGGGGAGAGGAATCAAGGGTCCGGGGAAACGATTATCCGAGAACGATGGAGAAGTTTCTCTCATGGCCTCGGATGATTCATTCGAGGCCCAAGGGGTTACGCCTGCCGGGGAGCAGCTCGCTGTTGAGGAGAGGGATTGGGGTTCCGATCACCGGCAGTAGGTTTACTCTCTCGGTACCCCCCGTTTCCTTCACTTTCTCCCGCGTCCCGTCGGCTAGCGGGGGCAACGGCTAGACCGGTGACGGAGGGGGGAGGCAACGGTCCACCGAAATGAAGCGACGGCAGCGCGTGTCCGGAAAGGCCTCAGGGGATTGGAGATTTGTCGGCTCTGACGTTGGTGACAGCCGTTCCAGGCTGGTCCGTCACCACCGGAGCCACAGTTCCCCAAAAAAAAAAGAGCATTAGTTGTTCCGGTCGAGAAATAAAATCCCACAAAAACATGAGATTTATAAGTGGTTCCGGTTGAGAAATAAAATCTCACAAAAAAGTGAGCTTTCATTTTAGGGGTTATCACCAAACATACAAGGACCCCTTTGTGGGGAAAGATTTCGGCCGTCGTACGGAATACCCCTCCAACAGTCGATTGAAGGATTGAATCTTCGAGTTGTGGCGCACTGTGGAGCGTTATACTATCGAGTGCTGAGCTGTCACATTACTACAGTAGAGTAGAGAGAGGCAAAGAAGGATAAAGAGAGAGATAAATAGTGTTGACACAGGGCGTGATAACGAAGTTCAGCCGAAGCCTACGTCTCCGGGCTATAAGGCGCAACCTTTGAATCCACTATCACTAAAAATGTAAAGCTACTATCGACAGACCGAGGAGTGCTTGTTACAAGTAGACAGAGGGTGGAGTGGATTAGAGAATCTGAAGACCAGAAGGCTTAGAGAGCTCTGAAAAATAGAAAGTGAAGTTTGGAATAATAAAATCTCCCCAGATAATTTACAGGGTTTGCTATTGTGGGGGATGATCTTCGTGCCGATCCGAAGACTCCGCCCAACTAGTTAATCGAGTCGAGTCGAAAGTCTTATCGAACGTTCGTCTGAGTCGTTGATTGTCGAACGTTGGTGTCTTTGACTTGAACTTCGGAGTAGTCGAAAGGTCATGGACTTGGATTAAGCAGAGGTAGAGAAGGATCCACTAAGAATTGACACAAACGTGATTTTGGAGTTCGGCCTAAGCCTACGCCTTCGTGCTAAATTAGAATGGCTCATACGAATGAATTAGAATGTCTCGTATGAATGAATTAGAATGGCTACTGATACGACCTGATATCAGCTAGATGGGATGCGTATGCTTGAAATAAACAAGTGCAGAATTTAAAACATCAAATCAGATTTCAGCATAATAAAATCAGATTTCAGCAAAGCCTATTATCATGGTTCATCATTCATTCGATCCCAATCGGATTTAAGTCAATGAAATCATAAAACTGACAATAAGAACAATAATTTCAGATTGTTATAACTGAATTCCAGCAATACTGAATAACATAATCTCAAATAATATGCCAATGTAGCAAAGAACAACCACAAATCTAAACGATAAATCCTAATGGATGAGTTTCTCGGGAAAACAGAATTTTAGGGGTCCTATGATGAAATCAGCAATAAGGCCGGTTGGGAAAAGGAGGTTATCACATGAAAATTACCGAGGATCGATCTCACCGTGCTTTGGTCAATGCCGGCAGCTTTCCGATACTCCGTTGTTGCAGATGAAAGGCGCGAAAGGGGAGGCGTGGCTCAGAAGACGGGGTGAAGAAGCCGAGACGATGGATCTTGAAGATGAAGAAACTTCACGTCGATCTTCCGTGAAGCCGAAGACGAGTAGTGGAGCGACGGGGTAGAAGCGTGCGGAGGAAGAAAAGGATCAGAAGCAAGGAAGAATTCTTCGGAAGGGATAAACCGAACAAGCGAGCCGCTTCTCCGTTTCTAGGGTTTCAGTTCATATTCATCTCCCTTTTCTCAATTAGGGTTTAGACTTTATAAGGAATGAAAGCACAAAGGCACAAAAGGAAAGAAAGAGAAAGGGAGGCCGGTCGGGTAGAGAGAGAGAGGGGAACACGCGGAAGAGAGAGGGGGATCGGTGGGTGTCCGCGGGAGAGAGAGAGAGGGCCGGTCGGGTGGGGGATTAGGCTAGGGTTTTGGGTTTTTACTTTTCCTTCGAATCTCATCCATTGAGAGCTACCCTATCTTAAGATCCTACAGCTAGAAAGTAAGCACAGAAACGAGTCAGTTCGGCATCTGTGGCTCGAACCGGATGCGAACATGGCTCGCACCTACTCAAACCAGAAATAAAAACTAAAATAACTAAAGATCCGTTGGTCGGATCGAAATAAAGTAAAAACCAAAACTGTGGGGCTTCGATTAAGCTTTCCACTGATGCAGACGGATCGACGATCGGGTTCCTGGATCTCCGGTGCAGATGAAAATACGCCATCAGCTATAGAAAAACTGCACGTAGTAGGCTCGTCTGCATCAAGTCCCCCGGACTCAAAAGAACTCGACTCCTGTCGAGCACGGTCCTGGATCCGGCGGGGCTCTCCTGGTAGCAATGACAGCCGCTGAATCTGCTCGAACTGCTCTCCTGAGTCTAGTGGCCAGGTAATCCGCCTCAAGTGCACGGCAACTCCATCTCGTATCCCCTGCCCCTCGGCGCCAAGCGAAGACCTGAAAGTCAACACCAACATCCTCCGCGACACGATAAGATCATCAAAATACTCAGATAATTTCATGTGATAATAGGAATGTGGGTTGACATGAAATTCAAATGACATGTGAAAAGAAAGGCCGCGGGAGCATAATGTGCTGCGGGTCATCGGCTTGCGCAATTGGCAATGGTATATTTGAAAGGCCGTGGGTTGCAGGTGCATAATGTGTTGCTCAATATAGCCTGCGCACGGTGCAAAACAAGGGGATTCTAAACCAGGAAGATATGCCATGTCATCCTTGTCCGGATGCAGTGAATAGAATAAGAAATTACAGAATTCATCATTGCACTTGTTATGATTTCGAAAAATTAAAGGTGATGTGTTGGCCGAAATTTGAAAGCATGATTCATAAGTATTCTGCATCGAAAGGTGATTTAACATGCCAAAATCGTTTTTAGTGCTTAATTCAACACTTGGATGACAATATGGATGCACATATGAATGGTCTATGAATGTATGGATGTCAGGCAAATGATGAATGCGAGTGTCATGAATGCCTACAGACTCTAAATGCGATGTGCATGCAAAGGAATGCAAAATATGGTCTAATCCCTTATCAATCTTCGGTGAATCAGGTGAACACCCAACTAAATTATCCGCAAATGGTGGTATGGGAGGACTCTGACTCAGAAGGGCTTGAGGTGCATGGGATCGGTGCCTCCTAAAACATGTAGGCCATAGGATGACATTGATGCCATCCTTGAGGAAGGTATAGGTGTTGGCTCTTCCGTGATGTTGGACATCTCGGTCGAACTGCCATGGGTGCCCTAAGATAACATCAGCAACCTCTAAAGGAAGGACGTCGCACCAGATCTCATCTCGATAATGTAGCCCAATCGACAATTTTGCCAGACAGCAATGCGTCACCAACTTGCTCGTGGTGTTATCCAGCCAAGATGTTTTGTACGGATGAGCCAAAGGTTTGACTTTCCATTGCTTGCTCCTGACGATCGCTTCGTTGATCAGATTGGTGGTGCAACCTCCATCGATCAAGAGACAAAGGTCCATGCCATTGACCGTGCAGACGGTTCAGAACAGCTCGAACCTCTAGTTCTTGCAGTGTGGCTTTGGAGGTCCTCCACAGAGCTCGTGGGGTAACAACGCTTTGGGGTGCCTGGGGTGATGGCGACTGGTGAATGACCAACAGTGGTGCAGTCACATCATCCCCCTCTAAGACTAATTCATTGAAGTGTTCCCCATCCGATTCGTGACTATCCTCGTCATTATCCGCAAGATTTGTCTGTGGATGGAATTGACGGCGAGGACAGTCGGCGGACTTGTGACCCGGCTAGTTGCATTTAAAGCACTTTATCTGACTCGGGTTGGGTCCTAAAACTCCTTTACCCTTCTCAGTGGGTGCAGGAATTGTGCCAGCTACAGGTGAAGGTCCAGGGAGTGGTCTACTAACGGATCCGGATGGTGCCCTAGTGATGTCATATCGTCGGGACGCAGATCGTGATTGGTGAGACTCGACTTTCTTGGCCCGACGGTGTGCATCACTGACCTGATACAGGTCATGAAGGGACACCACCTCCTGAATTGAAGGCTTGAGACCGTTGACATACCTAGCGACGCTCTGCTCCTCATCTTCGTGCAGATCGTTACGGGCTTGGAGCTTGTAGAATTCATTAGTGTAGTCATCTACAGATTTATGCTCCTGTCGCAGGTTTTGGAACTTCTGGAACACATTCTGCTTGAAATTAGAAGGGAGAAACTTCTGTTGCATTTTCCCTCGCATATGTGCCCACGTGAAAATCTTTTCTTTTCCTTTCCTACCCCTAGTGGTCTGCAACTGTTTCCACCAAATCAGTGCATGACCTTTTAGTTTAAGACTGACAAACTTAACTTGTTTGTCGCGGGGGATTTCTTTCCATTCGAAATACTGGTCGATTTGCTCGGCCTACTCTAGAAACTCTTCGGGATCCATTCTAACCTCGAACTCAGGAATTTCTATTTTAATGCCCTGATCCCAGCCCCAATGGGGTTTCGACCTCCTATGACTTTGCCTACTTCGCCGCTCAGATCCTTCAGCGGAACTGATGCTGTCACCTCCGGACTCTGGGTCTAATTCGCTACGCCCTGGCGTCGCTCTAGTCCTGTGTTCGCGATGGGGTCTAGGTGGACTCTGGGATTTGGTGAAGGCCAAGGTCAAGTTTTCTATCTGGGTCTGAAGCCTACCCATGTGTTCCTGTTGCCTTATGAAGGCATCGTGCCAAGTGCGGGGTGGAGACGATCCAGCCATTCTAGATTCCATCGACTCACTACAAAGAGAAAGGGATGGTCCTAATATGTATGCGATCACGTGATGCGTGTTACTAATTAATGCAAGACACTAATTAAAATGAAAGAAGGAAAATAAAAAAAAAAGTTCAGCAAACACGAGATGATGCGAATGATGCGAGAGGACCGGCCGTTGCGTAAGGACGCGGCGACTAGTGCGCTCTGATACCAACTTGATACGACCTGATATCAACTAGATGGGATGCGTATGCTTGAAATAAACAAGTGCAGAATTTAAAACATCAAATCAGATTTCAGCATAATAAAATCAGATTTCAGCAAAACCTATTATCATGGTTCATCATTCATTCGATCCCAATCAGATTTAAGTCAATGAAATCATAAAACTGACAATAAGAATAATAATTTCAGATTGTTATAACTGAATTCCAGCAATACTGAATAACATAATCTCAAATAATATGCCAATGTATCAAAGAACAACCACAAATCTAAACGATAAATCCTAATGGATGAGTTTCTCGGGAAAACAGAATTTTAGGGGTCCTATGATGAAATCAGCAATAAGGCTGGTTGGGAAAAGGAGGTTATCACATGAAAATTACCGAGGATCGATCTCACCGTGCTTTGGTCAATGCCGGCAGCTTTCCGATACTCCGTTGTTGCAGATGAAAGGCGCGGAAGGGGAGGCGTGGCTCAGAAGACGGGGTGAAGAAGCCGAGACGATGGATCTTGAAGATGAAGAAACTTCACGTCGATCTTCCGTGAAGCCGAAGACGAGTAGTGGAGCGACGGGGTAGAAGCGTGCGGAGGAAGAAAAGGATCAGAAGCAAGGAAGAATTCTTCAGAAGGGATAAACCGAACAAGCGAGCCGCTTCTCCGTTTCTAGGGTTTCAGTTCATATTCATCTCCCTTTTCTCAATTAGGGTTTAGACTTTATAGGGAATGAAAGCACAAAGGCACAAAAGGAAAGAAAGAGAAAGGGAGGCCGGTCGGGTAGAGAGAGAGAGGGGAACACGCGGAAGAGAGAGGGGGATCGGTGGGTGTCCGCGGGAGAGAGAGAGAGGGCCGGTCGGGTGGGGGATTAGGCTAGGGTTTTGGGTTTTTACTTTTTCTTCGAATCTCATCCATTGAGATCTACCCTATCTTAAGATCCTACAGCTAGAAAGTAAGCACAGAAACGAGTCAGTTCGGCATCTGTGGCTCGAACCGGATGCGAACATGGCTCGCACCTACCCAAACCAGAAATAAAAACTAAAATAACTAAAGATCCGTTGGTCGGATCGAAATAAAGTAAAAACCAAAACTGTGGGGCTTCGATTAAGCTTTCCACTGATGCAGACGGATCGACGATCGGGTTCCTGGATCTCCGGCGCGGATGAAAATACGCCATCAGCTGTAGAAAAACTGCACGTAGTAGGCTCGTCTGCATCAGCTACCTTTGTATGAATGAATTAGAATGGCTACATTCGTACGAATGAGTTAGAATAGCTTATACGAATGAATTAGAAAGGCTACCTTCGTACGGATGAATTGGAATAGCTACATTCGTATCAATAAATTAGAATGTGTGCATTCGTTCGTATGAATGAATTAGAATGGCTACATTCATAGGAATGAATTAGAATGGTTACATTCTTACGAATTAATTTAAATGGCTCGTACGAATGAATTAGAATGGCTACCTTTGTAAGAATGAATTAGAATGGCTATATTCATTCGTACGAGTGAAGTAGAATCGCTATATTCATACAAATGAATTAGAATAGCTCAAACGAATGAATTAGATTAGCTACCTTCGTACGAATGAATTAGAATGGCAACATTCGTACGAATGAATTAGAATGACTTTTATGAATGAATTAGAATAGATACCTTTGTACGAATGAATAAGAATAGTTACATCCGTATGAATGAATTAGAATGACTACATTCGTACTAATGAATTAAAATGGATCATACGAATGAAATAGAAAGACTACCATTGTACAAATGAATTAAAATTGCTACATTCATATGAATGAATTAGAATGGCTCGTACGAATGAATTAGAATGATTACCTTTGTACGAATAAATTAGAATGGCTACATTCGTACGAATGAATTAGAATGGCTATATTCGTACGAATGTGTTAGATTGGCTCGTACAAATGAATTAGAATGGCTACCTTTGTACTAATGAATTAGACTGGCTACATTCGTACGAATGAATTAGAATGGCTACATTCGTTCGCTCGAATAAGTTACAATGGCTACATTCATACGAATGAATTAGAATGGCTCCTACGAAAGTCTTAGAATGGCTACCTTCGTACGAATAAACTAGAATGACTACACTCATTGAAATAAATTAGAATGGCTATATTCATTTGTACGAATGAATTAGAATAGCTACATTCGTACGAATGAATTAGTATGGCTACCTTCGTACGAATGAATTTGAATGGCTACATTCGTACAAATGAATTAGAATGTCTTGTACGAATGAATTAGAATGGCTACCTTCGTACGAATGAATTAGAATGACTATATTCGTACGAATGAATTAGAATGGCTATATTCATTCGTACGAATGAATTAGAATGGCTACAATCATACGAATGAATTAGAACGGCTTCATTCATATAAATGAATTAAAATAGCTACATTTTTTCGTACGAATAAATTAGAATGGCCACATTCGTACAAATGAATTAGAATGGCTCGTACGAAAGAATTAGAATGACTACCTTTATACAAATGAATTAGAATGACTACATTCATACAAATGAATTAGAATGCCTATATTCATTTGTATGAATAAATTAAAATAGTTATATTCATACAAATGAATTAGAATAGCTCGTATGAATGAATTAGAATGGCTACCTTCGTGTGAATAAATTAGAATGGCTATATTCATACGAATGAATTAGAATGGCTACATTCGTTCGTATAAATTAATTAGAAAGACTATATTTGAACGAATGAATTAGAAAAGCTCATACGAATAAATTAAAACTGCTACCTTCGTATGAATGAATTAGAATGACTACATTCGTACAAATGAATAAGAATGGCTATATTCGTTCGTACGAATGAATTAGAATAGGTACATATGTACGAATGAATTAGAACGGCTCTTACCAATGAATTAGAGTAGCTACCTTCGTACGAATGAATTAGAATGGCTATCTTCGTACGAATGAATTAGAATGGTTATACTCATTCGTACGAATGAATTAGAATGGCTACATTCGTACGAATCAATTAGAATAGCTCGTACGAATGAATTAGAATAGCTACCTTCATACGAATAGATTAGAATGGTTACATTTGTTCAAATCAATTAGAATAGCTCGTATGAATGAATTAGAATGACTATCTTTGTACGAATGAATTAGAATGGCTACATTCATACGAATGAATTAGAATGGCTATATCTGTTCGTACGAATGAATTAGAATATCTCGTACGAATGAATTAGAATGGCTCATACGAATGAATTAGTATGTCTCGTACGAATGAATTAGAATGACTACCTTTGTATGAATGAATTAGAATGGCTACATTCGTACGAATGAATTATAATAGCTACATTCGTATGAAAGAACTATAATGGCTTGTACGAATGAATTAGAAATGCTACCTTTGTGCGAATGAATTGGAATGGTTACATTCATATCAATGAATTAGAATGGGTATATTCGTTCATATGAATTAGAATAGCTATATTCGTAGGAATGAATTTAAATGGATATATTCGTTCGTACAAATGAATTAAAATGGTTATATTCGTACGAATGAATTTGAATGGCTCGTACGAATGAATTTGAATGGCTACCTTTGTAAGAATGAATTAGAATGGCTATATTCGTTCGTACGAATGAAGTAGAATGCCTATATTCATACGAATAAATTAGAATAGCTCGTATGAATGAATTGGATTGGCTACCTTCGTACGAATGAATTGGAATGACAACGTTCATACGAATGAATTAGGCTCTTATGAATGAATTAGAATAGATACCTTTATACGAATGAATTAGAATGGTTACATTTGTACGAATGAATTAGAATGGCTACATTCGTTCATACGAATGAATCAGAATGGCTACATTCGTACTAATGAATTAGAATGGCTCGTACAAATGAAATAGAATGGCTACCATTGTACGAATGAATTAGAATGACTACATTCATATGAATGAATTAGAATGGCTCATACGAATGAATTAGAATAGCTACCTTCATACGAATGAATTAGAATGGCTACGTTTGTACGAATGAATTAGAATGGCTACATTCGTTCGTACGAATGAATTAGAATGGCTAATATCAAGTTTAAGTTAGCAAATTATCTATCCAACTAGAAAGCTAAGATGGATCAGATGATTCTTTAATCTAGCCTCTTCTTATGGCTTCCTGGATGGTTGGAAGTTTCTTATCGTACTGCTGCCCACATTTTAATGTTTGATACTTTGATCTATTTCAGTATGTGGTTTGCGTACATTTCATCTATTATTATTTCATCTGCCAATGATACGACTGCTTGAGCAGGTAAATTTTGATGGACTTATACACTGATCCTAGGGTAGAGAAGAAAGCATTGAATTAAGCAATATGGCAGTATGGAATCGAATGGGCAACTGAGTTCTAAAAAAAATATTAATAAGTATAGTCTATCGGAACAAAATATGATATCATTGTAGAATGTCAGAATTGGCCTTGGAAAATATGATATCACACTCTGACATATAAACATATGAATCAAACTTGGAAAGTAATACAGGTTAGAGAGAGAAAAAAGTGGTATATCGCACATATAAATAATTACTGACCAAGATCACAGTCCATTCACATTTGAATCCTCGAGAAGTGAGATGAAACTCAACCTCAGAGTCGAACTAACCAACCAAGTTGCAGAGTTAGACAACAAATTCGATAGATACGATTGCAGAGAATGGTAAGCACTTGTATGTATCTGTAGACACACAAATTGTGTCTAACCCGAACCCAACTCACATGCACCAATTCGGAGGCAAACCCGACACGCACTCGGACCCGGACCCGACTCGCATATATCGATCCAGAGGCAAACCCGACACACAGTCGGACCCGGACCCGACTCGCATGCACCGATTCGGAGGCAAAACCCGACACGCACTCGGACCCGACTCGTGCCAAACAAGAGGCCGGGTGGGCCCCAAATCCGAACCCCTTACCTATGGGTAAGGGGTGGCCGGCCATGCAAGAAAAGAAAAGAAAAGAAAGAAAGAAAAGAAAGAAAGGAAAGAAAAGAAAAGGAAAGAAAAAAAGAAAAAGGAAGGAAATACCGCTATGCACGGGGGGAGGTTGCGTATGACGTCAACATAAACGTAAATCTACGCCGATCCCTCGATCCGACGGACAAGAAACGAAGACTGGTCACCATCAACTTTATGTGCAAGATTCAAATAAATTCAAAAAGGATTAAACCATAACCACTCCGCTAGAAAAGGAAAGCAAATAAAGGTTTATTCCCCTCATCAATGTGAGAATAAATCTTGGATAGTTATGGGAGAGATATTAAAGGGATTTAAATAAATCTTCACATATCTCTCCCCTCCCCCCTTCACCTATAAATAGAGGGGGAGGGGGAAGGCTCAAAAGGTCGAAGGGGTCGGAGCTGGAGCTAAAGACAAGACGAAGGAGCTCTGCAGAAGAGGAGACACGCTCTTCATCGACCCAAGGCTTCACGAGGCATAGGCAAGCCTATCCCTTCGGGACCGGCTTAGTCCATTGAAAGCTCTCATCAAAGTGAAGACCCTTGCACAAGAAGATCAAGCCTTCGACTCCGTGCACGAAGAAGAAAGCTCGGAGAAGAAGAACCCTTCGACTCCGAAGATGCCAGAAGCAAAGGCCGGTGAAGAAGATCGGAGCGGCACTACCCCGTCGGCTCCAACAAGTCTTCAACTCCGATCAAGCCCAAAAGCTCGGAGAAGAAGACCGAAGCGTCATCACCCTGTTGTTTTCTACAATGCCCGCTCTATTCACGAAGAAGAAAGCTTGGAGAGGGACACTCAAGGCGTCGCTATACCCGTCATCTTCAAAGCAAAACCGATGCTACAACCATCGCACAGAGATCGGTGCTACCCCCGTCGTCTTCAAAAGGAGCCTTCGACTCCGAGCATGCCAAAGAAGCCCAAAGAAGAGAAGCAAAGTTGGCGCACCCCCGTCGTCTTCAAAGAAAAGCCTTCGACTCTGATCATACCAAAGAAACCCGGAGAAGAAGGGAAGTCAAGCCGACGCTCTAACCGTTGAGAAAGCCAGAATCCTTGAAGAAGTAGTCATCGCCGTTCGAGAAGAAGATCGAGTCAACGCCGAAGCAAAAGCAACGCATGAAGCCAAAGCAAAAGCACCGGTAAAGCTCGTGCCAAAGTAACGTAAGTGCCAAAGCCAAGCAACTATGCCGGTCACGAGCAAAGTACCGCATGTTCTAGCCGATACGACACGAAGTCCGAAAAGAACTAAAGCATCGCAAGTCTCCCCCCGTCTACGTTCAAGCACAAGCACCAAAGCAAAGCAAAAGCTAGAGCTACGCCAAAGCCAAACCAAAGCCGAAAGCCAAAACTAAAGCCGACGCCAAAAGCACGATCGACGCCGTGAACCGACGATCAAGGACACCGAGGTGTAGCAAGGATCGAGAAAGACACAAAGACCGAGGAACAAAGCCGAAAACCCCTAGTCGAGAAAGCAATAAGCACGGAAGGGACTAGAGCAACGGTGGATACTCCTTAGCGTCTCAAGAAACCCTCACCCTGTAAAGACCTCTGTCCTGGGCAATCCCTTCAGAGCTCTCGCATGAATACCATATGGAGACACGGATCAAAGGGACCCTCTCCCACAATCTTCTGATCGAATATTCACCATACCCGACTCACCACCCTCGAGTCCCCGGGTCCCGACATCTGTAATCTTTGTGTGTTTGCAATAAAGACGACCTGGATCTTTTTCTGTGCATACAGATTTCTGGCACGCCCGATGGAACCTCCTCTCCTATCATCTGTACGTCTGAAGGAGTTGCTTCAAGTTCGCCATGGCCAGGACAAACAACGATGCGTTTGCTCTAAGCCTTTCGCCAATCGCCGAGTCTCCTCTACTCCGACACGGTGATCCAGTAAATCCGGAGGGTGATGTTCCCCTAATTGTACACGTCTACACTCGCGTACTCAAACTCTTGCGGATATCTTCATGCCAGAAACTACTGCCGAAGATGCTCGCCAAAGCACCAACGAGGCCTTGGTGCATGAAGAAATGAGCCTCGATCCTGGAATCCATGTCCAGAAGTTTGGGGAGGACCAGCCCCAACCCCGAGCCCGTTCAGGTTCTCCTGCGGACGTTGCACCTCCTCTGCAGGGGGCAAACATCCGTCATCAAGCAGAAGCAAGTCAGCGTAACTACGTCTCCGACGATGACTGCGAGGATGCAGGCATGCAATATCGAGATGTCATCCGTTATTATCCTCCGTCCACCATTCAGCTCTAAGTCATGCAAATGGGTGAACAAATGGCACAAATCACTCGGCTAATGGAGGAGAAGGACTGTCACATCAACACCTTGCTTCAGAGACTAAGTACGAGGGATGCTACAGTGTTCAGTCAACCTCCTGCTTCTTCAGTAGCCGCTCCAGCTCCGTCTTCAGCTCTCGCTCTTGTCGAGGTTGTTCCAATAGTTCCAGCGACTACTCCAGCACTCTCCTCGGCTCCCATCCCGGCGGAAGTTGTCTTGCCAGTATCAGTCTCGGTGGCTACACAACCTTCGGCGATAGCAATAATGAATGCCTATCAAATACAAGCATTGGTGGCCGACATGATGCGTTCCCACGGCGGTAGTCTTCCTCCGATCACGGCGGCATACTCGAAGCCTTACACCGCGAGGATCCAGTAGCTGCGCTTTCCCACCGGGTTTCAGCCACCAAAGTTCCAGCACTTCGACGAGAAGAAAAATCCAAGGCAGAACGTAGCCCACTTCATCGAAACCTACAACAATGCCGACACATACGGCAACGAGATGGTGAAGTAGTTCATTCATACCCTCAAGGGTAACGCGTTCGACTGGTATGTTGATCTTCCTCCAGGATCTATCGACATCTGGGATCAAATGGAGAGGAAGTTCCTCAATCGCTTTTACAGCACCAGACGTATCGTCAGCATGACTGAGCTTACTGCCGTCAAGCAAAAAAAGGACGAACCGGTGATCGACTACATTGATCGATGGAAGAACCTCATGCTAAATTCACGAGATCGCTTGTCTAAAGACTCGGCTATCGAGATGTGCACCCAAGGTATGCACTGGGGCCTGCTCTATATCCTCAAAGGGATCAAGCCTCGGTCCTTCGAAGAACTCGCAACTCGGGCTCACAATATGGAGCTCAGCCTAGCCAATCGCGGGGACTCGAAGAGCAAAGATTTCCTGAAGATAGAGAAGAAGGACAAGCCGCCGGCACCAACCAAAGCAAGTCAACATTGCCGATGTCGCTTCAACCTCCAAGCCACTCAAGATCAGTGGCAAGCCGGATCAAGAAAAAGGGGCCGCCATACCGCTTCCTCTCCCAAAAAGACAAAGGATGACTTTCGAGGAGCTCGAAGCAAAGAAGTACCCCTTCCCGGACTCGGAAGTCTCCGTCATATTCGACCAATTGCTACAAGAGAAGATGATCGAGCCTCCTCCTTCAAAGAGACCCGAGCAAATGCATCGCGTCGATGACCCTCTCTTCTACAAATACCACCGAGTGGTAAGTCATCCCATCGAGAAGTGCTTGGTCTTCAAAGAAAGAATCATGACGCTCACAAAGCAAGGAAAGATATAGATCGACTCCGGAGAGATCGCTACAGCAAACATGACGTCTATCACCTTCGGTTCCTTCCCGCCGGTACTCGTTGCTGCACGACAAGGAACACCCAAATTGTGCGTCAACCATCAAAGGCCAATCGCGAAGTTAGCTTCCCAACTGAAGGTTTCAAAGCGATGACAACATGCTCCTGTGCTCGCTGAGGAGGAAACGCCATTGCCCCGGGGGCAACTATCGCTCACGTCA
Source organism: Chamaelirium japonicum (assembly GCA_947650365.1). NCBI lineage: Eukaryota > Viridiplantae > Streptophyta > Magnoliopsida > Liliales > Melanthiaceae > Chamaelirium > Chamaelirium japonicum. The sequence goes on along the minus strand of OX393560.1, from coordinate 25,286,935 downwards.
GTACCTCCCCCAAACAAAGCCACATCTCAATATACTCTCCAACAGAGGTATGAGCAAGGAGATCTAGAAGTCGGTCAATTGGGTCAACCTTCAGGCAAATTCAACTATTACGTCCTCTACTCAAAGCCTTCGTCCGTTCCGGTTGAAGAAATCAAGCCCACGGCTGGGGATCGAAAGATGAGCCAGTAGAGCTTCCGGAAGAGCAAGTCCTTCCCAATCAAGCTACATCCCAACGTGCTCTCCAAAAGAGATACGAGCAAGAAGATCTAGAAGTCAGTCTGCTAGGTCAGCCTTCGGAAAAGTTCGACTATTACGTCCTCTACTCAACGCTTCTATCCGTTTCGATCAAAAAAATCAAGCCCACCAGCTGAGGATCGGAAGACAAGCCAGCAAAGCCTCTGGAAGAACAAGCTTCTCCGACCAATAAGGAATCCGCGACTGCTGCTCCCGACCATCACCTTAGCAAGGGAGAATCCACCGATGAAGAGGTATGGGTCATGCTACCTCGGAGACAAAGGCCATCGCAGGCAAAGCGATACAAGCTGGACCGTATGATGAGGAAACACCCTGAACGCAGGACTTACAAGAAGAAAAGCAAGTGTAACACCTATGGTGTTAGATTTGAGAATAATAGAAATCCTCCATGGCTAGTTTCGTCTTTTTGCAGTCAGACTTTTTCTTTGGGCTTTTTCCCAATAAATGGATCATAAACCTATGAGATATTTTACGTTCACATTCTTCGTAACTTCGAGCATGTCACGATGGTGCGTTCCGTGCAACGATCATGTGTATGCGCAGCCAATTTCGGCAGCCCGGCAGGTAAACCCTAGAAAAACGATAATTGGTCGATAGTTATAGCTGTTTTATTTCTTGCAAGAGATCAGGTGATCGGATCATAACGAAACAAGATACGTTAGATGAGGATCTGAGAGAGCCTTCCAATGAGCCTAAGTTAGGGTCAATCCGACACCCGGGTGAATAGTTATTGCTATTTTAAGTTTTGGAGTCTTTCCTTCTTTTCGGGAGATCCAGAAGTCAGAAAATTATGTATCAAGCGCTAACGCGTTTGCATTGACGAGACCTTTCTAACGAATCCTCTCTGGCCCTATTCTGACTTTCGGTTTGATAGTTACGACCTATTATTCTTTTCAGCCCGGTTGATGGACGAATCGCACCCGGATTCCAACCGAGCCCGGTTCAGGGCTCGGGACCGAGCCCGACCAGCCGTAGAGCCTACCTCCCGGTCCCCTAGCATAATTTAGGCTCTCTTGACCTCCCTCCCTAGTTGTTTAAATCCGAAATTCGGATGGGAATTATCGGCCAGGATTGGGATGATGTATCGATCCCTATCTTTCTTTCCTTATCCCTTCGCCTTAACCGACTCTATCTCCCCAACCCTTATCACAACAGCCCCCCCTTTTCTATAAATAGAGAGAGAGAGAGAGAGGAACGTGAGAGAACGAGAGGAAGAGAGAGAGAACGTGAGAGAACGAGAGAGAACGTGAGAGAGAGAGAGAGAGAGAGAGAGAGAGAGAGAGAGAGAGAGAGAGAGAACGGGATGCAGAGAGAGACAGAGCGAGACGGAGACGGAGAAGGAGGAGAGATCGAGGAAGATGGAGCACCGACCCGCCCCTTGCCGGAGCCCCGGCGAGCACGCCGAGACACCCGCAGGTCAGCCCCCTCTCACCCTCCCATCCTCCTCCGTGACCCAACCCCGCGACTCGGCCCCTTCCTCCTCCCTTGCCGTGGCCCGCACGGGCGGACACCACCGCCGCAACCGAGCCCCTCCCGACGATCGCCGGCGCACCACCGACCTCCAAACCCCATGCGAGCCCCCGCTCCGTCCGAGCTCTTGGGAGTCCGACGGCCGCTCCGGCCGCCTCCCCCCGCGCCTCCTCCGTGGGGGTGGTGCGGGAGAGGCCGGCCGAGCGCTCGCTGGCGCTCCAGGCCGCCCCTCCCGCCGGCCGCCGACGCGCAGGAACCAGGCCGGCTGGTTTTGGTCTCGTGGAGAAGAAGGAGATGGGGGGGGTAGTTTGGTAATTTCCAGGTTAATAAATTAACCTCAGACCCGACTTGTTTAACCCTGAACCCGACCCGACCCAACATGGCACTGCAGACCCGACCCGACCTAGCAGACCTGACCCAACCTATGCAGTGAACCGGTCTGGTTCACCTGAACCAGACCCGTGAACTAGTGAATTTTGGTTCGACTGCCATTTCTCCGTCCGAACTCGGAATTGGACGAAACCAGCGCCATTTCGACTGGCTTGGAAAATACTACCTGTTGGCCATAATTTATCTTAGTAATTATATTGTTTAATATCCTGTTTTATCCTTGGACCGAATCTTATCGCGGTACCGTGGTTTGACCGCCGTTTTATCGTCCGAACTCGGATTCGGACGAAACCAGCGGCATTGTGCTCAGAATATTGAGTCCCACCTATTAAACCCAGAATATAACCCTAGAACCTCTTCTACCCTAGTGAACCAACCATGTGATCGGTTTCACCGGTTCTACGTGGTTTGACCCGAAACCATTCGACCGAAGTCGGATTCCAGCGAAACTGGAACCATCGGAAAGGGTTCTTCAAGCCCGATTCGATGAGTAGGTTTAGCTTTTGTTTACTTGATTGGCCTAGTATTGTTTAGGTTCGAGTTCTTCAGTCGTACGGATTTGTGTGCTGTCGACTCAATGTTGGTCCCCTATTGAGGGTGCCCGACTATCCTTGGCATAGAACCCTTATCGTAGATTCTTTTGTTTTAATTGATAGCATTGTGATATAGAGCTGTGCATGTTATCAAACTGTGATCGTGGTGATTCAACGGAGGCGGATCAGAAGCAACTAGTATGCCGGAGTCGTGTGCGATCGACAGCCAGGTGACATCTACTACCCTTGCGTGGTCTTTAATAGTGGAAAATGAGAATGACTAAGGGTAGGTGTCCATGACACTGCATGCGGGCCCCGCCGGGCATCGTCGCATGTGGTCAAATGGACCCCGCCTTGCATGCGGAGTCGCGAGTCCGGCGACGCATGCTTAAAATATTAATAATAATAATAATGATTGCTTTTGATTATATGCATGGACACCGTAATTAGGATTCCCTTAAATTAAATAATAAATTGAATAATTAGTAATTATCGGAGTCCACCCTCCTGAGAGAAGTATGGCAACCCTAGCACACGGGTCATTGGGATGAGTGTCTTACTTTATTTATTTATTATGTCGCATGGGTTGCGAGAGCAGTACGGGACCAGGGGTAAATTGTTGGAAATTGTTAAGCATTAAATAGACTTTTTGTAGCTTCATTGTATATGTTGAAAGATGTTATATGAGAATCTACCTGGTTAGAAGGTAGGGACCCCGTGCGCGCAAGGGCCGTGAACCACCCTGCGCGTACAACCGAAGTTAAGTAGGTTAGGGGTCACGGGCAAGGGTTGTGGTAAAGCCAATAGGAGGTGCCCTCGAGTAGGGATTGGCCTAGCAACCCCGTCCCGGGGAGTTGAAGTCCCCATAGTAAAGCAAGTTGGGCGGTAGAGCTCCACCGTGAAAGACGGGAAACCCCTTATGATCATCTGGGTGATTTGTGCATGGTGTTGGTGGATGCACGGCGAGAGAGTTGGCCCTCTACATCGAAATAAAAGGCCCTATAGTAATGCCCGACCGGGGGCAGGATGAACAAAATATCCGGGGTTCACATTTTGATAGTGTGTGTTTAATCTATATATGAATTTAGAATTGCTTGTATGACTGTTCACATGATGATCTCGTGACTTTAAATGAATATCTTATTTAATCTGTTCTTTAATGCTGTAGAACATTGAATGGACTTTATGTTAGATAACCTAGTGACAGGAGGAATTGCATTTGAATATAGACTACTGATAGGTTTAGGTATCATTCGGCAAACATTGACCATACTAGAACTGCTAGATTATATCTTAATTTGTTACAATTGGTCGTCTCATATTATTAAAGACTATTAGGATGTCACTAGCCATTAATTTGGCTAATCTCCCAATTTCCTATTGGGGGCTACTCTTTCCCACGAGTAGGCTCAGTTGCAGGTCCGGAGGCCGGCTCAGGAGTAGCAGTAGGATTCCAGAGGCGGAGTTAGAGTTGCAGTGTTACCTTTCTGCTTAGCACGTTAATCTTGTAGTCTTTTCTCTTTAGACATTGTAATTGTATTGGAATAAGTGTTTTTTTATCGGTTAGTTAGTATTCTATGGTTGTAGTTGCAATGGTTCCAGCTGAATTCTTTTGGGTAGGCCTCTCCTCAAGGCCCCAAGCCTAGGATAGATCATGATGAAAATATAAGTGCAAACAAATGACTAAATTGATTAACCCTGTAGATAGGAACCCTAGACTGGTGCACCTGAGTGTTAGGGCGTGGATGAGACCACTTGGCTAGCCGTAGGAGGCTTGAGCCTCGTGCTCCCTCAGATAGACTCCTGTCAGTATATAGTGGCACCGACAGGTCACTCATATTGAGAGGATATGACTTTTGAAGGTTGAGCTTGACTAGATAATATCTTCTCTCTGTTGATAATTTCTCTTTCTTTGCTTTTTAATAAAAATGTTTTTCGAAAAATCAAATTTAAAAGATCCCCCTCTTGTTTCTCCCTCCTTCTTGTTTTTCATATTAGAGAGCGTAGAAGCCCTGTGAGAACCCAAATTGGTGTAATTAATTGACCAAACCCAAAATCCTCTTCTTTTCTCACCTCACACCCCAGGGATCGGTCTTCAGATTTCTGGGGCGTGACAGCAAGACTCTAGGAAGAAAGACGTTCAAAGTGCCGTCGGCAAATCTAGACGATCTCCTCCAGCAAAGCCTTCCGGAACCAACAACGTTGCAAGATAGCTTCCCCGATCACTTCCTCCCAACCGATCAGCACATCAGGGTCTCTTGTTGCACGGTCAAAGTTCATAAAATGCCAGAAGTAAAAGACGAAATCGAGACTTCTGAAGAAGGTGACTCCACCGACGAGAGAGACGACTCCGATAAAGAGGGCACCGCCTCTCACGATGAGGTAATCCTGCACTTGTCACTCGTTGAAACTTTGCACCTTCCGAAGAAAGCTCGCCTAGCAATGGCTGCAGCCTTGGCAGACCCAGATAGCTACAAGAAGAAGAGAAAGGATGGCGAGAAGGGTAAGACTGTGGCCTCGTGTGACACAACGATAACCTTCTCAGACGAAGACTTGCAACTCGGAGCATTATTGCACAACCGTCCCGTCTATGTCTCAGGATACATTAAGGAGAAGTCGGTAAACCGAATCTTGCTACACTGTGGCTCCGCCGTCAATATCATGCCTATCCAAACAATGAGGCAGCTCGGCATCACCGTTGATCAGCTCTCACACAGCCAGTTGGTCATTCAAGGATTCAACCAGGGTGGGCAGTCCACCATCATAATTATACGTTTGAAGCTTTTGGTAGGCCCGCTCGACACAACGATTCTCTTCCATATCATTGATTGCCAGACATCGTATTGCCTCCTATTGGGAAGACCCTGGCTATATGAGAACGACGTTGTAGTGTCCACCTGACACCAGTGCCTCAAGTACCACGAGGAAGGCATGGAGAAGTGCATCGGCGCTGATGATAAGCCGTTCAATAAAGCTGAAGCATGCAGTGCTAATGTCAAGTTCTACTAGGCAAAAGACCTTGTCGCGGAAGTCCTTCCAGCTAAAGCTACTCGAACTCGAAAAGCTGAAGAAATTGGACGGGATAAAACTCCTCCACCTGCAAATCCGATGCAACCTTCTGACAGGCGATACTCGAAGTCAAGGAAGCATCGAAATCAAGACAAATGATGCGTATAAGCTCTAAGCCGAAGTCATGTAACATACTCCGTTGCCCATGTAACATACTCCGTTGCCCATCCAAGCGACGCTAGTCCTGCGTCTCGCACCTCAATAGCTTCGCAAACCCGAGCGACCGCTTTCTACTTCGGCAAGAAAGCCAGTCCCGCCATTATCGGAGGCCAATGTCATCACTCTGCAAGAAATGACGTTGTCGTTACCTAGTCTGACGCAAGCTTCAAACCCGATCGGACCTGGCGGATCTACCAACATCAATAGACTCGAATTCAAGCCAAAAGGGAGTTGGGAGAAAAACGCCGCCAAATTGCTGTTCAAAGCCGACTATAACAAAGAAAGCTCTATGAAAATGGGCATACTTCCCCCAGCGGTAACGCCGCATGAGATGACCAGGACTCAAGCTCGTCTGTTTCAAAGCGGCGAATAAATTCTCCCGAACCGTCGAGGCATCGGCTCTAGTCAAACCCCGATGGTCGTCAAGATTGCAACGAAAAAGACCTTCACCTCCAACTACATTGAGGTGAAGATGGTAGACGAAGCAGCTGAAGGATCGATAATCTATGATGCACGCTCCACCTACGCCGCCCGTCCTGATAGCAAAAGAAGACGACGATGAGCTCGATGCCAAGCCACACTCCAGAAGCAAAACAAAAGCAGTCAAAGAAGGCCAAATCTAAAGCATACATCCGTGTTCGAAAGGCTCGGGATAATCAAGCAACCAAAGAAGAAGTCGGTGTTCGATCGTTTGGGAATGCCAATCGAGGATGTCGTTTTAACACCCGTCCACCCACCCATGGCGGCCATCAATCATATCTTCGTTATTGAAACTGACAACGGTGATACTTTTACTTCGGACGACGAGTTGCAAGACACCCTGCTGGTCCTCGAAGAAGGGGGGCAGTCCACCGTTGATGACTTGGAGGAAATCAACTTAGGCACAGAAACGGAGCCTCGGCCTACATTCGTCAGCACACTCTTGACTCCTGAAGAAGAAGCTGCATACATCCAACTGCTCCAAGAATATAGAGATGTCTTTGCATGGTCCTACAAGGAGATGTTGAGTCTCGATCCTAAAATTGCAATGCACCAGCTCAGCATCAAACACGGAGCAAGCGCCATCAAGCAAGGACAAAGATGCTACCGACTGGAACTGGTACCCCAAATAGAAGGCAAAGGAAACAAGCTAATCAAAGCCGGCTTCATATGAGAAGTCAAGTACCTGACATGGATCTCTAGTGTCGTCCCAGTCAAAAAGAAGAATGGCCAAATCAGAGTGTGCATGGACTTCAGAGACTTGAACAACGCATGTCCGAAAGATGACTTCCCGTTGCCAATCACGGAGCTAATGGTGGATGCGACGACAGGCCACGAGGTGCTAATTTTCATAGATGGATCCTTAGGCTACAACTAGATCCAAATGGCACCCAAAGACGAAGATCTCATAGCATTCCACACACCAAAGGAAACCTACTGCTACAAAGTTATGCTATTCGGCTTAAAAAATGCAGGAGCCACCTACCAACGAGCCATGCAAAGAATCTTCGATGACATTCTTCATCAAAACGTGGAATGCTACATCGACGACCTGGTTGTAAAGTCTAAGAAGAAGTCGACACATCTGCAAGATCTCGAGCTGATCTTCAAACGGCTTCGAAGGTACCAACTCTGCATGAACCTACTCAAGTGAGCATTCGGAGTCTCCTCAGGCAAATTCCTTGGCTTCATCGTACAATATTGAGGCATCAAAATAGATCAATCTAAGATTGATGCTATCATCAGCATGCCCGCACCAAAAACAATATGAGACCTTAGAGGTCTCCAAGGATATCTAGCGTATTTCAGAAGATTCATTGCTAACCTAGTTGGGAAGTGCCACCCGTTCAGTCGCCCCATGAAGAAAGGAGCACCGTTCAAATGGGATGATGCTTGCCAAGAAGCTCTCCAAAGCATCAAAAGCTATCTACTAAAGCCACCAGTTCTATCAACACCAGTTCAAGGAAAGCCGCTAATCCTCTACATTAACGCCCAGGAGCAATCCTTGGGGGCACTTCTCGCTCAAGACAACAAGCGGGGCAAGGAGACGACATGTTACTATTTGAGTCGCACTCTCGTCGGCGCAGAGCTAAATTACTCCCTGATCGAGAAGGTCTGCCTGACACTCATCTTCGCTACAAAGAAGCTGCGACACTAGATGCTAGCTCACACCGTCAGACTCATCTCGAAAGCCGATCCCCTTAAATACATGATGTCAAAGCCAGTGCTCTCCGGACGCCTGGCGAAGTGGGTGCTACTACTCCTCGAATCTGACATCACCTTTGTGCCACAGAAGGCAGTCAAGGGGTAAGCCCTCGCGAACTTCCTCGCAGAATATCCCCTCCCAGCAGAATGGGAACTATCAGAAGATCTTCCAGACGAAGAAGTATTCTCCATCGACATCGCCCCCTCCTGGAAGATGTTTTTTGACGGCGCAGCAAGACAAGACATAGCTGGAGCAGGGGTTATCTTCATCACTCCAAGCGATGAGATACTCCCCTTCTCGTTTCTGCTGTCGGAACCGTGCTCCAACAACGTGGTGGAATATCAAGCCCTACTCATCGGCCTTGAACTCGCCGATGATATGAAGATTTAAGAACTCAAGATTTTCGGTGACTCTCAGCTCGTCATCCAATAAGTCTTTGGGGCATACGAAGTTAACAAGGAAGACCTAGTGCCACTGCACGCGTGAGCTTTGGAACTCCTCGGCAAACTTGAGATTGCTTCTATTCAATATGTCTCCAGAAACCTCAATCAGCAGGCCGACGCACTCGCGAACATGGTGGCTACACTCCTGTTTCTAGAAGAATTCCAGCTCGTCATCCTCGTCTGCAGAAGAATAGTGCACTTACTAAAGAAGAAGTCCCTGTCGGGATCCCAGCTCAAGCCAACACCGTGCACATCCTCGAAATTGAAGAGCAAGATTGGAGGCAACCCTTTGTGGATTACCTCGTCCATGTAAACTCCCCGACAATCCAAAGTGCAAGATCAACATTCGTCGGTGGTCTCTGAAGTTCTACCACTTCAACAATGAGCTGTACTGTCGAAGTTACAATGGCACACTCCTAAGGTGCCTCGCAAAGGAAGAGGCAGAAGCAGCACTGGAAGAAGTACATGCTGGAATCTGTGGCTCACACCAGTCCGGTTCAAAGCTCCACTTTCGCGTCAGGAGGATAAGCTATTACTGGCCCACCATGATTAAAGACAGCTTGGAGTTCGTAAAGAAATATCACGCTTGCCAGCTACACAGTGACTACATCCGTCAACCGCTAGAGCCTTTGCACCCAGCAATCGCGTCGTGGCCCTTCGACGGATGGGGACTCGACATCGTTGGTCCCCTACCCAAATCATCCAAACAATATCTTTATATCCTGGCTGTAATACCCGGTACGTTTGAATTCAGGGTAGCCCAGTTTTATTATTATTTTATTATTGCTAAATTGATTGATTTGTTTTTTTTTTCATTTATGGTTGTCGATGGTGTGTCTTGAACATGAGTTGGACCGGGCAGTGGGCCCCCGGGTCCGGGTCGCTAGGCGACACTGGAGGCATGGTGATCGTTACCCGAGCATGCGAGCACGTGTAACAAGGCATGACATGAATGTTTTTGTTAATAATATAAATTAATTAAAATAACAGGTTTTAAGGCGAGTCTGTCGGACTCGTAAGGTTTGTGCACCGGCCCGTCTTGGTGCGATGCAAGCTCGAGTGCGATCCATGCTCAACTGCGAGTTATACTTGTTTGCTAAGAAAAAAAAATAAAATAAAATAAATTAAAAATTAAAAACACCTAAGTCTATAACCGAACCCAGCCTCTCTCTCTTTATCTCTCTTTAATCCCAAACCCAACCCCCTAATCGTTTCTCTCTCTTTATCTCTCTTTAATCCCAAACCCAACCCCCTAATCGTTTCTCTCTCTTTATCTCTCTTTAATCCCAAACCCAACCCCCTAACCGTTTCTCTCTCTCTCTTCCCTCCCCTCTTAATTCCGAGTCAAAACCCCCTCACCGTCCAACCCTCCCTCTCTCCCTCTATCTCTCAGCCGACCCTATACCCCCAGCCCTTATCATCATAACTGCACCCCCAACCTTCCTCTTTACCGACCTAGAAAGATATATATATATATATATATATAGAGAGAGAGAGAGAGAGAGAGAGAGAGAACAGGAGAGAGAGAAGGAGAAGAGATCGAGGGAGAAGATCAGAGCATCACGACCCACCACTCGTCGGAGCATCGACGAGCGTGCCGACACCCCCAAGTCAGCCACCCTCTCCTCCTCTCATCTCCTCTGCGACCCAACCCCGCATGACCCCCGCCATCCGAGCTCTTGGACTCCGACGAGAGCTCCGGCCGCCTCGTCACGTGCCTCCTCGGTGGGGGTGGTGCGGGAGAGGTTGGCCGAGCGCTCGTCGGCGCTCCAGGACGCCCCTCCCGTTGGCCGCCGCCGCGCAGGACCCAGCCCCGGCTGGCTTTCATGGAGAAGAAGGCCGGGGGGCAGATCCGTAAATAATGGGTCTGCCCCAGGTTGTTTAGAAACTTAACCCCAGACCCGACCCGGTAGACCTACTGCAGACCCGACCCGACCTTTGCAAACCTGACCCGACCCACACAGTGAACCGGTCTGGTTCACCTGAACCAGACCCATGAACCAGTCAATTTTGGTTCGACTGCCATTTCTCCGTCCGAACTCGGAATTGGACGAAACCAGCGCCATTTCGACTGACTTGAAAAGTCCTACCTATTGGTCATAGTTTAGCATAGTAATTATATTGTTTAATATCCTGTTTTATCCTTGGGCCAGATCTTATCGTGGTATCATGGTTTGACCACCTTTTGATCGTCCGAACTCGGATTCGGACAAAACTAGTGGCATCGTGCTCAGAACATTGAGTCCCACCTATTAAACCTAGAAGATAACCCTAGAAACCCTTCTACCCTAGTAACACAGCCATGGATCGGTTTCACCAATTCTGCATGGTTCGACCCGAAACCATTCGATCGAAGTTGGATTCCAGCAAAACTGGAACCATCGGAAAGGGTTCTTCGAGCCCGATTCGATGAGTAGATTTAGCTTTTGATTACTTGATCGCAACCTGTCCTAAATCACGTTTGGTCAAACTGTAGCTGACCTACCAAATCAATTGCCTATGCAACTTTATTCAAATCCTAATACAAAGTCTTAGATCGTTTTACGGTGCAAGTTGGGTAAGGACAACCCGATCACGCACAATGCTATCCCATTAACCATATCGATTTTCGTGTTCATGACACGATAGCTACATCCAGTCCCCACACAAATAAATTTGAAATCTCCGCTTTTAGCATATTAGTAACGTATGGATGCATGCAACTTACCAGTTCGTACCGGGACGATCCAACCGTGGACGGAGCAGAGGCCAGAGACGGGAGTTCGGGCACGTCGACCAGGTGACACAGCACACTTTCTTTAATAATTAATAATACCAATATAGAAATTAAGGGTAGGTGTCCATAACATTGCATACGGGTCCCACCGGGCGTCATCGCATGTGGTCGAGTGGACCCCGCCTTGCATGCGGAGTCACGAGTCCGGCGACACATGCATAAAAAGTTAATAATTTAATAATAACTATTCTATTATTTGCATGGACACCATAGGTAGGTATTCCACTAAAATGAGTAAATAAATGATTAAAGAATTATCGGGACCCACCCTTCTGAGAGGAGCGTGGTAACCCTAGTAAATGGATTTTGGGCGAGTGCTTTATTATATTTAATTATGATGCTGGGTTGTGAGTGGGTGCGAATCCCGAGGTAATCCATCGAATATGATTAATCACTGTATAGTTTCTTTAATGCCATGTGATGTGTTAATTGTTGAAAATCTACCTGGTTAGAGGGTAGGAACCCTGTGCGCGCAAGGGCCGTGAACCACCCTGCGCGTACAGCCGAAGTTAAGTAGGTTAGAGGTCACGGGCAAGGGTTGTGGTAAAGCTAATAGGTGGTGCCCTCGAGTAGGGATTGGCCTAGCAACCCTGTCCCGGGGAGTTAAAATCCTCATAGTAAAATAAGTTGGGCGGTAGAGCTCCACCGTGAAAGACGGGAAACCCCTTATGATCATCTGGGTGATTAGTGTATAGTGTTGGTGGATGCACGGCGAGAGAGTTGGTCCTCTACATCGAAATAAAAGGCCCGATAGTAATGCCCGACCGGGGGCAGGTTGAACAAATATCCGGGGTTCACATCTGAGTGTGTGTTTATCTTTATTAAATTAGAATTATATGACTGTTTACACGATGACCTAGTGACAATAGGATTTGCATGTGAATGTAGAAATTGCATGGACACATAGGACGTGATTGAGAACATAGTTTGACACTTAGGTTAATCAATAAATTGTCTTAAAATACGAGTATTGTTAATTATTAAAATTGTTAGCTTGTCACAAGCCATTTATTTGGCTAATATCTCAAATGTATTTTTGGGGGATACTCATTCCCACGAGTAGACTCTCCTGCAGGAACGAAGGCACAGGAGCAACAATAGGAAGTCCAACAGTTAGTTTAGGGTAGCAGCTTGTCTTTCTATTATGTCGATCTTAGCATTCGATGTAATCAAACTGGATTGGAATAATAATTTTATCATTAGTTAGCTAGTCTGATAAGTGGTAATGTGCCAACTGAACCTTTTGGGTAGGCCTCTCCTTAAGGCCCCAAGCATAGGTTAGATCACAATGAAAATATAAAAAAGAATAATTGATATAATTTGGCAAGCCAGTAGATAGGACCTCCAAACCGATGCATCGAGTGTTAGGGAGGGGGTAAGATACTTGGCTCGTCGTCGGAGGCTTGAGTCTCGTGCTCCTTCAGAGGATCTTCTTTCAGTATGTAGTGACACCGTTAGGTCGCACATACTGAGAGGATACCCCTTTTGAAGGTCGAGCCTGATTTAATATTTATCCCTGTTGATTTTCTAAATTGAATAAAAATATTTTTAAGTTTCAAAATATCATCTCTTGCTTCTTCCCCTTCTTTCCTTTCCATGTGTGTGAGCGTAGAAGAAGCTCGGTGAGAATCCCAATCGGCATAGTTAATTGATTTGATCCCAAAACCCCTTTTTCTCACCTCACACCCCAGGAATCGGTCTTCAGATTCCTGGGGCGTGACACTGGCAGCAATGGACTACTTCTCCAAATGGGCTGAAGCAATACCTCTACGGGAAGTTACAAGACACTCCGTCATCAGCTTCATCCAGAACGACATCATCTTCCGATACGGAATCCCTCGCTATATCATAATGGACAACAAGAAACAATTCAAAAATGCTGCTATCAGCTAGTTCTGCGCCAAGTATGATATTAAACAGAAATGCTTAACAATGTACAGCGCTTCGGCCAACGGTCTGGCAGAAGCCTTCAACAAGACTCTTTGCAAGCTTCTAGAGAAAATTGTCTCAAAAACAAAGAAGGACTGGCACGAACGCATGGGCGAAGCATTATGGACTACCGCATGTCCTTTCGCACTCCAACGCAAGCAACTCCGTACTCCTTCGTCTATGGGATAGAATCCATTCTTCCACTCGAGCTCCAGATCCCATCGCTCAAGATAGCAGTCCAAGAAGGCCTCACCAGCGATGACAATGCCCAGTCCGCCTAGCAGAATTAGAGGCACTAGATGAAAGGCGCCTCGAAGCTCAGCAACGTTTGCAGTGTTATTAGGCCAGATTGACTCGCGCTTTCAACAAGAAGATCCACCCTCGATCCTTCCAAACAGGAGAACTGTTGCTGGCAGTCAAACACCCCATCATTCTCTCGCATCGAGGAGGGAAGAAGTTCGACACCAAATGGGATGGACCGCATGCCGTCAAAGAAGTCTACTCCAACGGTGCTTACCTCCTCACCACGCCAGAAGGGCTCATACTCGGCCCTATCAACGGCAAGTACCTCAAAAGGTACTATGCCTAAAGCAAATCCACACTCCTTGTAAAAAAAATAAACGAACTACGTGCGACTTGATCCCACTCAGTAGGGTACGTTGGTAGCCTACAAAGGTTCAGTCCAGATAAAAAGAAACACACCAACGTCGTCCAAGAAGGCCAGCCCAGAAAAGAACGAGTGTAGATCCACAAATCCAGTCAGCAAACTAAAGGATGACAAGAAAGTCAAAGTCCTTGAGGCGATGAAGCAGCTCGCCTCCCGCAGCTTACACGCGCTGCAACTCCAGGGGTAGAAAAGCCGTCAACTTCCGACGCGTTGCCAGCTATGCACGATGCTTCGCAAGGCTCGCTCTGGAAGTCTTCTCGATCACTCCACCAGCTCTCGGCTCTTTGTTAGCTCTTCACGCTGCTTCTCAAGCTCTACTCCAGAAGCCCTTTCAGTCGCTCGAGCTTTTTCCAGGCAGGAACTCCGACTTCTGAAGTGGCGCACGAGCGGCCTCCACCCTCTTATGCATCCGAACCAAGTCTGCAGTAGCAAGAATGTGAAGCCCCTCCAGCCGACGTCTCTCTCCCTTGGTCGTAGCTAAGCCCAAAAAAGTATCCTCCAGCGAAAATCGTCGCAAGCAACAAAGCTCGCCACCCTCCAAGAAGGTGTGCGTCTACTCTGCAAATAAAGAGTTGTCGATCCGCCTTGAAATCCGCCAGGCTCGTGCAAAAGCTCGGGCCCATCCAAAGGTCGCTAGTCCCTTAAAGTCAAAGACCCGAAGGATTGGAACTGCCACTGAAGTCAAATGCAGTAACCCGAAGATAGGCGGGTACATCGGTGACAACTGCATCCTTCATGACCTCAAAAAAAAAAGGGAGCCACCTTCCTTGGCCTCCGATGTCTCTGTCTCGCACCAAGCGATCGTCACCACACTCGGCTTCGTCTTATCCTCTCGCCGTGTCGTTGTCATCACGCTCCCGCACCGAGAAGACGACAACACTCTGCTGAAGAATCCTTCATCTCCAAGCCATTGAAGAGTCCTCCGCCTCCAAACCGTCGAAGAATCCTTCATGTCTAGGCTGTCGAAGAAGCTTTCGTCTCCGCGAGCCGCCGAAGAACCCTTCATCTCCAAGCTGCCGAAGAAGCCTTCATCTTCAAACACCGATGCTCTACCCCAAAAATTTCTGAAAGCTCGCCCGTCCACTTGCAAAGGCCGCAGAGGTACTAAACGTCCCCCCGAGGCCAAGAGTCGACACCCCATCGGGTCAAGCGAGAGCAGATTGTTGAAGCCACCACCGGCGTGGGCACAAAGTCCTCAGCACAATCACCCATTCACTCGCAAAGGCTGCAGAGGTACTAAATGTCCCCCCGAGGCCAGGAGTCGACACCCTATCGGGTCAAACGGGAGCAGATTTTCGAAGCCACCACTGGCATGAGCACAAAGTCTTCAGTACAATCACTCATTCACTCGCAAAGACCGCAGAGGTACTAAATGTCCCCCCGAGGCCAGGAGTCGACACCCCATCGGGTCAAGTGGGAGCAGATTGTCGAAGCCACCACTGGCATGGGCACAAAGTCCTCAGCACAATCACCCATTCACTCGCAAAGGCCGCAGAGGTACTAAATGTCCCCCGGAGGCCAGGAGTCGACACCCCATCGGGTCAAGTGGGAGCAGATTTTTGAAACCACCACCGGTGTGGGCACAAAGTCTTCAGCACAATCACCCATTCACTCGTAAAGGCCGCAGAAGTACTAAACGTCCCCCCGAGGCCAGGAGTCGATACCCCATCGGGTCAAGCGGGAGCAGATTGTCGAAGCCACCACCGGTGTGGGCACAAAGTCCTTAGCATAATCACCCATTCATGCGCAAAGGACGCAGAGGTACAAATGTCCCCCCGAGGCCAGGAGTCGACACCCCATCGGGTCAAGCAGGAGCAGATTTTTGAAAACCACCACCTGCATGGGAACAAAGTCTTCAGCACAATCACCCATTCACTCGCAAAAGCTGTAGAGGTACTAAACGTCCCCCCGAGGCCAGAAGTCGACACCCCATCGGGTCAAGCGGAAGCAGTTCTTCAAAGCCATTCCCGGTGTAGGCACAAAGTCTTCAGCACAGTGGTGAAAAGGCAGACTCAAGCTTGGGTGAAGGAGCTTCATGGATCGCCTCGTCGGTGTAAACTTTCTCGCTCAGCTTCGGCATCCTGCAATTCGCATCGTCAACTCCATCCTCTGTGATGCGCTCATGGATAGGAATCCGAAGCATCTACAGAAGGTCATCTCTCCTCAAAGTACGATAGCGGTACACCCGAGTAAGGGGAAAGCGAAGGTACTTACTTCCATCGAAGAAGCCCTCAGCTATCCACCCCAGCGAAGTCAAACCCTCGAAAACCCAGATCCTGAAAGAATACAGAAGCAAGTCAAGTCAAGACAAGCAAGAGGGAGCTGTGCAAAAAAAAAAAGGGGGGGGGGGGGGGCGCAGCTCTCTTATTTTGAACCCACACAAAGGGGGGGGCCATAGTCCCCCTCTCCACCAAGAGCCCGCCGCTCTGCCTGTGTTGGACCTCGCATCGCCTATGCCATGCAGCCGGCCACCGCTGGGAGCTTGCACTCGCCACCTTGCCAGGAACCCACAGCCGCCACCACAGTCGCTTCGCACACTCGGCCTCCACTTACGCCGCAACTGCTGCTATTGGCCGTGCGAACAAGAAAAGAAAAGAAAAAAAAAAGGAAGGAAAGAAAGAGACAAAGGGGCAAATGGCAAAAAAAAAAACATGGGGCCTGCAGCCCCTCTCCCTTATCCAAACCCACGCAGGAGGCCGCCCGTCACGAGCCAAAGAGGGAAAGGGGGGCCCGCAGCCCCCCCTTCTTCTCCGATCCACCCGAAGGCCGCCCAAATCAGGCCCGCCGCCCCCCTCTTCTTCTCCGATCAAGTCAGGGCCGGGCCGACCAAGCCGGCACCGCTGCGCCCGCGCCGCACGGCCCCCGTGCTACTCGCTAACCCGGTCAAAGCCCGCACTCGGCCGCCGACCATCGCCTGCGCCCTACCACCGCCGCAGCCGTGCGTCGCCCGGCCCCCGCGCCTCACGCCGCAGTCGCGCCTCGCGCCCTGGCCACGCCCACTGCGCCTACGACTGTGCTCGCGCTGCACGCCGCCTGCGCGCGTCGCCCCGGCCACCGCCGCCCGCGCCCGACTACCGCAGCCTGCGCCCGGGCCCCTCCGCGCGTGCCGCCGCCTACGTGTCACTCCGGCCTCCGCGCCATCCATGCCCCGGCCTCCCCGCACGCACCACAGTACCAACCACCACTGTCGCTGCTGCCTCCGCGAACCAGAGGAAGAAGAAGAAGAAGAAAAAAAAAGAAACAAAAAGAAAAAGAAAAGAAAAGAAGAAGAAGAAGAAAGCGGAGGCGATCAAAGCCTCGGCCGCGATCCTCCATCCTCCTCGCCGCGGTCATCGTCGCCCCGCCGCTTCGAGCCCGCCTTCGCGACAACCTCCAACTCGCGCACCATCGCCACCGCCGTCAGCGAAAGAGGCAACACTAGGAAGACGGAGCAAGTCGCATGCAACCCTAGGCAACCTCTTCCGACAACGGTCTCCAAGCTCTAGCCCTCTGCAAAAACAAGGCATTGGATGAAAGGGGTAGTGGCTCTTAAATAAGCCTCAACCCTGTCCACAAAAGGAATCAAGGACAAGCATTGTGCGTTTCCCGTATACACAAAGGTTACACGTTTTCCGTCGGTGCACTTGTCCTTGAGGGGGCATTTGTAGACACACAGATTGTGTCTAACCCGAACCCAACTCGCATGCACCAATTCGGAGGCAAACCCGACATGCACTCGGACCCGGACCCGACTCGCATGTACCGATCCGGAGGCAAACCTGACACACATTCGGGCCCGGGCCCGACACGCATGCACCGATCCGGAGGCAAAACCCGACACGCACTCGGACCCGACCAGCGCCAAACAAGAGGCCGGGTGGGCCCATCCTCAAGTCGACGCTCTAACCATCGAGGAAGCCAGAAGCCTTGAAGAAGTAGCCACCGCCGTTCGAGAAGAAGATCGAGTCAACGCCGAAGCAAAAGCAACGCAAGAAGCCAAAGCAAAAGCACCGGTAAAGCCCGCGCCAAAGCAATGCAAGTGCCAAAGCCATGCAACTCCGTCGGTCACGAGTAAAGCACCGCACGTTCTAGCCGATACGACGCGAAGTCCGAAAGAACTAAAGCATCGCAAGTCTCCCCTCGTCTATGTTCAAGCGCAAGCGCCAAAGCAAAGCAAAAGCTAGAGCTACGCCAAAGCCAATCCAAAGCCAAAGCCGATTCCAAAAGCACGATCGATGCTGCGAACCGACGATCAAGGATGTCGAGGTTTAGCAAGGATCGAGGAAGACATGAAGACTGAGGAACGAAGCTAAAAACCCCTAGCCGAGAAAGCACGAAGCATGGAAGGGACAAGAGCAACGGTGGATACTCCTTAGCCTCTCAAGAAACCCTCACCCTGTAAAGATCTCTGTCCTGGGCAACCCCTTCAGAGCTCTCGCACGAATACCACGTGGAGACGTGGATCAAAGGGACCCGCCAGAGGATCTCTCCTATAATCTCCTAATCGAATATTCACCGCACCCGGCTCACCACCCCCGATTCCCGGCCTCTGTAATATCGTTTTGTGCAATAAAGACGACCCGGATTTTTTTTTGCGCATACAGTATCTAATGGAGAAACTAGCAACTCATGTATATAGTGTGGATCTTTCTCTCTTGGCCAGCAATCCTATAACCTTACCTTCATCAAGATAATCATCCTTAGTCAGATGATTCATCAGTGTCTGAGTCCAGCTTCCACCACGGTCCAGATCTCCTTTTCCCTATCAAACCCAAACTTCCATTACCACCATCTCCATCCACGCTCTCGCATTGCAGATCATCGATGTCCACCGCCTCCCCAGACTCTGGCACATACGTCCACTCCAGCTTCTTCAACAAGTTTCTGTCCTTCTTCCATCCTAATGCTGATGCCACCTCCTTCCTTACCTTCTCTGATATAATCTCCTTCCAAGAAAACCCAGCATCAGCGCACCGCTTGAGCGCCCCATCCCCGACCCTTGATGGAAAAAGACCTCGATCTTCTCTCTGTGTGTGGAAATGGAACAAACACCTTGTGTGTGAGTGTAAGCACAAGAAAGAAACACAAACCAAGAAAGCACAAAAAAAGAGACACACACATCGATTTATGTGGTTCACCCCAAATTGGGCTACGTCCATGTGCACGATGAGCCGAAGCTCAGGTTTCACTAGCAATGATGAAAAGACATCATGGATTACACCCGACACCTTGTCTTCTCTTCCTTGCTTGAAACCCCCACCTCCTTAGGATTCCAAGAACCCTAGAAATCCCTCTCTTCAACTAGAAGAGGATTTCAAGAACCATCTCCATCAATGGAGGGAAAAGATAGATATGATCTTACCCCTTTCTCTTCTTTCAGCTGCAACAACGAATGCTGCTTTGCTCTCACTGGTTTTCTCTTCAAGAGAAAACCCCTCTTTTGTGCTCTCCCGAATTGCACTCAAGCTCCAAAATGCTCTATGGCCCCCAAGAACCCATAGGTTGCTTAAATCCAGCAGATGAAGCAAGTGGACCGTTGGATTAAGAGATTGATCCAACGGCTCCAAACACATAACTGAAATCTGCACTTAGAAACAACAGTGCAAAAAGTAATCACATGGCTAACTTCAGATCTTTGTATCTTCCTTAATACTTATCAGAATTCAGCGATTTTGGATCCATTGGAAATCTTGACAACTTCTCTACAATATTTATGTAGACACCTGAGTAAAACTCTAACTCTATCAACCGTTGCAAATGTTCAAAGATCTGCACCTGTAGAGCCGGTTCCACGCAGTGGCCGGTTGCAAGAATGATCCAAGAATAAATGCAATACCGAACTTAGGTCTTGTCCTTATGGGAATGGATACCCAACAATCTCCCCCTCTAGACCCATGAGGAGGGATATCTATATCTCATTTCCTTGGCTAACAAAGAGAAGTCACCAAACCCGTCGCAAGAGTGCAAACTTCGTGCTTCTCCTTGGGTAGTGACTTCGTCATTACATCCAATCCATTATCATCGGTATGTATCTTCTCAACTTGTAATTTCTTTTGTTCTACCACATCATGGATCCAACGATACCTCAAGTCGATGTGCTTGGTCCTTGAGTGAAAACTCAAGTTCTTAATCAAATGTATTACGCTTTGACTATCACAATATAGAACATACCGCTATTGCTTGTGACCAAGTTCTTGTAGAAATCATTTTGTCCACAATAGCTCTTTGCCAGCTTCTGTAGCCGCTATGAACTCTGCCTCGGTAGTTGACAATGCCACACACTTTTGCAACTTTGATTTTCAAGCAACTGCTCCTCCCGCAAATGTCATCAAGTACCATGATGTGGACTTTCGTGTGTCAACATCTCCCGCCATATTGGCATCCGTGTAGCCTTGTAACAATGGCTCTCCATGACCAAAGCACAAGCACGCTTTCGAAGAGCCCCTGTGATATCGTAGGATCCACTTTATAGCCAATCAATGTTCTTGACCCGGATTCGAGGGGAACCGACTCACAACTCCGACTGAATTAGCTAGGTCGGGTCTTGTGCAAATCATTGCATACATCAAAGAGCCAACCGTCGATGCATAAGGATTTTTCTTCATGTCATTCTTCTCTTTCTCACTTGTTGGACTTTGCTTGGAGCTAAACTTGAAGTAACTACCAAGTGGAGTATCAACCGGCTTTGTCTTATCCATATGGAATCTCTCAAGTACATTCTCAATGTACCACTCTTGAGATAGCCAAATCTTGCCTTCTTTCCGATTTTGGGATATTCTTATGCCGAGAATTTGCTTTGCTAGTCCCAAGTCTTTTATAGCAAAGGACTTGCCAAGCTCCTTCTTCAAACTTGCCGAGAATTAGAATGGCTACATAAGTACGAATGAATTATAATGGCTCTTACGAATGAATTAGAGTAGCTACCTTCGTACGAATAAATTAGAATGACTATATTCATACAAATGAATTAGAATGGCTACATTCATTCGTACGAATGAATAAGAATGGCTACATTCGTACAAATCAATTAGAATAGCTTGTACGAATGAATTAGAATGGCTACCTTCATACGAATAGATTCGAATGGTTATATTCGTTCGAATCAATTAGAATAGCTCGTATGAATGAATTAGAATGGCTATCTTCGTACGAATGAATTAGAATGTCTACATTCATAAGAATGAATTAGAATGGCTATATCTGTTTGTGCGAATGAATTAGAATATCTCGTACGAATGAATTAGAATGGCTCATACGAATGAATTAGAATGGCTACATTAGTACGAATGCTTTAGAATGGCGACATTCGTACGAATGACTTAGAATGGCTCGTACGAATGAATTAGAAAGGCTACCTTTGTACGAATGAATTGGAGTATCTATCTTCGTATCAATAAATTAGAATAGGTATAATCATTCGTATGAATGAATTACAATGGCTACATTCATACGAATGAATTAGAATGGCTATATTCGTTCGTACGAATGAATTAGAATGGTTATATTCGTATGAATAAATTTGAATGGCTCGTATGAATGAATTAGAATGGCTACCTTTGTAAGAATGAATTAGAATGGCTATATTCATTTGTATGAATAAAATAAAATAACTATATTCATACGAATGAATTAGAATAGCTCGTACGAATGAATTAGATTGGCTATCTTCGTATGAATGAATTAGAATGGCAACATTCGTACGAATGAATTAGAATAGCTGCATTCATTCATACGAATAAATTAGAATGACTATATTCGTTCGAATGAATTAGAATGGCTCTTACGAATGAATTAGAATTGATACCTTCGTACGAATGATTAGAATGACTACATCTGATGAATGAATTAGAATGGCTACATTCGTTCATACGAATGAATTAGAATGGCTACATTCGTACTAATAAATTAGAATGGCTCGTACGAATGAAATAGAATGGCTACCATTATAGGAATGAATTAGAATGGCTACATTCGTACGAATATATTAGATTGGCTCATACGAATGAATTAGAATGGCTACCTTCGTATGATTGAATTAGACTGGTAACATTTGTACGAATGAATTAGAGTGGCTACATTCGTTTGTCTTACGAATGAATTAGAATAGATACCTTCGTACGAATGAATTAGAATGGCTACATCCGTACGAATCAATTAGAATAGCTACATTCGTTTGTACGAATGAATTAGAATGGCTACATTTGTACTAATGAATTAGAATGGCTCGTACGAATAAAATAGAATGGCTACCATTGTATAAATAAATTAGAATAGCTACATTCATATGAATGAGTTAGGATGGCTCGTATGAATGAATTAGAATGGCTATATTCGTACGAATGAATTAGAATGGCTACATTCGTTCGTATAAATGAATTAGAATGGCTACATTCATACGAATGTATTAGATTGGCTCATATGAATGAATTAGAATGACTACCTTCGTACAAATGAATTAGACTGGCTACATTCGTACGAATGAATTAGAATGGCTACATTCGTTCGCACGAATGAGTTACAATGACTACATTCGTACAAATGAATTAGAATGGCTCCTATGAAATACTTAGAATGGCTACCTTCGTACGAATAAACTAGAATGGCTGTATTCATAGGAATGAATTAGAATGGCTACATTCATTCTTATGAATGAATTAGAATGGCTACATTCGTACGTATGAATTAGAAGGGCTCGTATGAATGAATTAGTATGGCTACCTTCGTACGAATGAATTTGAATGGTTACATTTATACAAATGAAATAGAATATCTTGTACGAATGAATTAGAATGACTACCTTCATACGAATGAATTAGAATAGCTACATTGGTTCGTACGAATCAATTAGAATGGCTACAATCATACGAATGAATTAGAACGGCTTCATTCATACAAATGAATTAGAATAACTATATTCATTCGTACGAATGAATTAGTATGGCTACATTCATACAAATGAATTAGAATAGCTCGTACGAAAGAATTAGAATGGCTACCTTTGTACAAATGAAATAGAATGGTTACGTTCATACAAATGAATTAGAATGGCTACATTCATTTGTATGAATGAATTAAAATAGTTATATTTATACAAATGAATTACAATGGCTCATACGAATGAATTAGAATGGCTACCTTCATGCGAATTAATTAGAATGACTATATTCGTACGAATGAATTATAATGGCTACATTCGTTCGTATGAATGATTAGAATGGCTATATTCAAACGAATGAATTAGAAAAGCTTGTACGAATGAATTAGAATTGCTACCTTCGTATGAATGAATTAGAATGGCTATATTTGTTCAAATGAATAAGAATGGCTATATTCGTTCGTATGAATGAATTAGAATAGCTCTTACGAATGAATTAGAGTAGCTACCTTTGTACGAATGAATTAGAGTAGCTACCTTTGTACGAATGAATTAGAATGTCTATATTCGTACGAATAAATTAGAATGGCTATATTCATTCGTACGAATGAATTAGAATGGCTACATTCGTATGAATCAATTAGAATAGCTCTTACGAATCAATTTGGGAGGGAAAATTATATAAGTAGCTCAGGATCTCCTTCTCTCCAAGCGACGTGGGGCTAACTCATGGCCTTGTACACCTCACCTTGCCTCACCTCACCTCATCCATCTTGGCATCACAGTCTCAGGAGTCTTGGCTCTTGACTATTGGATCTTGGTCGTCACATTTTTCATTGGGAATTGGAACTCCCAGGAAATGAGATTTATAAGTCGTTCTGGTTAAGAAATGAAATCCCATAAAGTAAGTTTTTATTTTTCGGGTAAATAGCAACCATACAAGCCCCCCCTTCCGCCCTTTTGGCTATGTTTTTTTCCTGGGAGTTGGAATTCCCAAAAAAAGAGATTTATAAGTCATTTCGGTTGAGAAATGAAATCTCACAAAAAAGTGAGCTTTCATTTTCCGAATAATTAGCAAACATGCAAGATCATCATCCTTCGATTCCTTAAGGCACTTTTTGGACCTTGAGTTTGGCCAAGAGACAAGTTTTTCTTATAGGGGGGGGGGGGGCGTTGCCACATTAGGACCCCAAGTTTATATTAGAGCAACTCCAACAACCTCCTCCATAGACTTCTCAACAAAGAAGAGCCCAACCCCGCGGTCTCTGCAGCCAACAAAACAGTAAACCCCGCGGAGAGAGAGAGAGAGAGAGAGAGAGAGAGAGAGAGAGAGAGAGAGAGAGAGAGAGAGAGTGAGTGAAAAAACCTCCCCTAAAGGAGACTAGGGTTTGGAGAGAATCCTCCATGGCTGCTTCGGCAGCCAACCCCGCGGTCTCTGCAGCCACTCTAGGATCGACCTCTTATGCTCAAGTGGCCGCATCGAGTCCCACTCCTCTGGGGATCCCACTTTTCACATTAGAGAGGAGATCCTATGCCACTCGGGAGGGATGCCCGGCTGTGGAATTCTCTGATCTCGAGATCAACCAATCGCTAACTCATCTGGATCTGGCATTGGTAGCGAAGTTCGCAACCATCAGGCCATCAGTGGATGAAATCAGATCTCATATCAGCAAGTTCTGGGGTCTGGAGTTTGTTTTCCAGGTAGGAGCTTTGGATTCTAAGCATGTTCTATTGAGGTTGAGCTCCAAATCTGATCTCACTAAGGTTTGGACGAGAGAGTCTTTCTTGATTAAAGGAATTTTCTTCAGGATTTTCAAATGGGATCTTAACTTTGATCCAAGAACTGAATCATCCATCGCCCCAGTTTGGATTGCTTTGCCAGGAATCCTATTTAATTTCTTCCCTGAATCCTTACTATTTGCGGTGGTAGGCTCGGTCGGAAAGCCGCTATCACTCGATAACCCGACCAAGAATGCTACAAGGCCTAGCGTTGCTAGAGTATGTACCTTGGTTGATACTTCGAAGGCCTTGCCCGACAAGGTGTGGTTGGGGCTCGGTTCAAAGGGAGGGAGATGACAGAAGTTAGTTTATGAAAACCTCCCACCATACTGCTCCAAGTGCTTGTTGAAGGGCCATAATGAAGGCAATTGCAGAAGAAATAAAACAGTAAAGCTTAGTGTTGCACCTTCACGGGCCATATACAAAGCTATCGATAACAACAGATCTACCGGTTCAAATCCACGAGAAGCAATCAATCCCTCAGTGGAGGAGAAGCAAGGGGAGGCTCAACAGAGGTCGGTACCATCCAATAAAGCTATGCAGAAAGTTACCCATCAAGTGAGTGATGAAAATTCCAAACCAAAACCGATAGATCAATCTCTGCTGGGCCGTCTCTCAAAGGAATCTGAAATCAAGGATAACAAGGCGACAAGGAGTATAGCAGTTCCAATAATTGAATCTAACAATCCATTCCAAGTTCTTCAAGTTACCCCGGAGGAAGAGGAGGAGGAAGGTCAGGCCGAAAAGAGAAAAACTGAAGAGGAGGGTGAATTACCTACATACAATGGTCAGAACATCGAACTCAATGATAATGCTATGATGAAGGTACCCCATGAAGGCGATGTAGTAAGCAAGGAAATTTCAGCAATTAGACATATTCAGTCCACAAATAACTCAATTCAGGCAACAAGGTGTTCGGAGGAAATAGGAGGAAGTAGTGAAGAAGAGAAAGAAGAAACAGACCTAGGTCTGATTTCAGAAAATACTAAAGAAATTTCAGAAATGGAAAAGGAGGATAATGTAACTGAAATACTAGAGGCTCCTCCCTCTAGTATCTCGAAAGATAACGAGCTCTGGTTCACAACAAGACAAGAAATAGTGCAGCAAAGCATAGTTAAAGGACATACAGAAGTGCAAACCGAAGCATCAATTTCAGAAGCATCAAAGACAGCATCTAGGACCCCTTTGCCTAGATCGTGTAAAGTACTTCTTCTCTAAACATTATGAATATCTTAATTTGGAATATCAGAGGGCTGAACAAGAGCGAAAAGTTGAAGATCTTCATGAACTTAGCTAGAGAGCAGCAAGCAAAGTTGTGCGGTATAGTTGAGGCCAAAATGTCTGACAGAAATCTAGACAAGCTGAGGCGGAGACTTCCATCAGATTGGGTAGTTAGAGGTAATGGAAACCAATCAACTCGACACCGTATTTTGTTATTTTGGGATAGAAACAATTGAAAGATAGATTGCTTGGCACAAACAGACCAGCATATTACAATCTTAGCAGAATTAGCATGTAAGGGTAAAATTATCTTCACGCTTGTTTATGGAGCCAATGCGGAATCCAGAAGAAGGAGTCTATGGGAAGATCTAGAGAAGATAGCCAATATTCAAATAGCTCATGATCTCCCTTGATTGGTTGGAGGAGATTTTAATGCGATAAGATACTCTAATGAAAGGATAGGAGGAAGGCCTGTGGTACAAGCAGAGCTAGATCGATTCAATACAGGACTTCAAAAAGCAGGGCTTAAGGAACTTAACTCCAAGGGGCATCTCTAGACTTGGTCAAACAGACAAGAACCACATAGTAGAATCTTTATCAAAATTGACAGAGCCCTCGGGAACACGGAATGGATTAATAACTATCCAGACTCTTGGGCAAATTTTCTGGCAGCGGAGACTAGCGATCACTCACCTATTGTCATCCATTGGGGAGAGCGTAGAAATTGGGAACCAAAACCATTCAAGTACTTTAATTACTGCGGGGGACTTCCAGGAATAGAAGAGGTGGTGGATGATGCTTGGAAGATGGAGGTTGAGGGGCAACCCTTTTTTCGAGTGGCGAAGAAACTTCAACATGTCAAGGGTAAAATCAAGAAATGGATGTATGATACCAAAGCCAATGTGGTGATCAAATTTGGCGAGTACATACAGAAATTGAGAGCCATCCAATTAGAAATCCAAAGTCGGCCAATGGATGGGGCTCTAGGGGAACTGGAAAAGAAAACTATTTCGGAGGTAGAAGAATTGCTTTCTCAAGAAGAAAACTGTTGGAGGCAAAAATCGAGAGTCAACTGGCTCCAAAAAGGGGATAGGAATACCAAGTTTTTCTATTCCTCCTTTAAATCTAGGTGTAATGTAAATTCCCTTGAAGCAATTGCTCTGGAGGATGGGTCCATAACAAAAGACATCACCAGCATCAGAGAAGGGGTCACAAAATTTTACACTGCCTTGTTTGTTAATGATGCACATGAATCCAATTTTCAACCAATCATTTTTCGAAAAATTCTCACCGATGAAGCATCCCAATGGCTTAGCCGACCAATCCGTGGAGAAGAATTAGAAGCTGTAATCAATCAAGCGGATGAAGATAAAGCTCTGGGGCCGAATGGCTTCAATTTCTCCTTCTTCAAGAGATTCTGGGGGGTGCTAAAAAATGAGGTGTGGGTAGCCGTGGATGATTTCTTCAAGTCAGGTCGATTGCTGGCTTTTATTAATCACACCTTCATCACTTTGATCCCAAAAGTCCCTCAGTCCAACGCCTTAAAGGATTTTAGGCCCATCTCTCTTTGTAATTGCCTGTACAAGATGATAGCGAAGATCCTAGCCAATAGAATGCAGATAGTCATGAATGAGCTAATATCTCCCAACCAATCGGCTTTCATCAAAGGCAGGAGAATCACTGACAATATCCTCCTGGCTCATGAACTAGTGAAGGGATTCCACAAGAAGACTAGTGCTAGAAGGATGTGCTTGAAGCTAGACATCATTAAGGCCTATGACTCAGTGAATCAGAAATTTTTACTTCATGCTTTACGAGGCTTAGGATTTGATGATATATGGATCAAGTGGATCGATCCGAGCTTGCATCGGCTCCCCCTCCTTTTCCATCCTGGTGAATGGGTCCCTGACAGGTATGATAAAGGCTAATAGAGGCCTCAAGCAAGGAGATCCCCTCTCAGCGTATTTGTTCACTATTGTCATGGAATGCCTTTTTGTCGAGATTGAGTGGAGCTTACTGAAAGGAGAATGGAAGAGCTTTGGCCTAGGAGGGGGCCATCCCATTTCTCACCTTATTTTTGTGGATGACTTGATGTTATTCCTTAAACCCAGCAAGACAGGAACAAATAAGCTTTTGGAACTGCTTCAAGCTTTCGGAGAGAAGTCAGGGCTGGTTATCAATAAGGATAAAAGTCAGGCTTTCCTTTCGAGGTCCTGCCAGAATTTTTGCACAGAGATAGCTGAAATGGGGATAAAGATTGGGTCGCTTCCGATAAAGTATTTAGGCCTTCCTCTCTCCGCATCCAAAGTGAATAGTATTATGTTCAAGCCGCTGGTGGATAAAGTAGCAGGTGCAATCGACTGCTGGGCCATCAAACACCTCTCCATCGGAGGAAGGTTGGAACTCATTAAGTCCGTTCTCCAAAGTTACACCTATTTTTGGGCATCAGCTTTTGCGATTCCGGGATCAATTGAAACCAAGGTGGAGAAGCTAATAAGGAATTTTCTGTGGCAAAACTCTAGCACTCACGTGAGTTGGGAAAATGTGTGTTAACCGAAGGAGGAAGGAGATTTGGGATTGAGAAGATTGACTGATATCTCTAAAGCGAGTTTTCTAAGCTTGGGATGGAGGATCATAAGCAATGACAAAAACATGTGGACCACATGGATGAAAAAACGATACCTAAGCAAGTTCAGCTTTTGGGAAGCATCTATTTCGACCAACTACTCAGCGGTTTGGAACGAGATACTCCGAAGTAGGAATCAACTCAAATTGAATATAAAATTTTCAATCTCTCCTAATTCAAAGCTGAAATTCTAGTCGGTTCCATGGATAGATGGGCATAGTCCAACCGAGATTGTGGGGGTCCAATCAATGAGAGATCAAGGCATGGTGGAGGCTACTATTGCTGAATTCATTAAAGAAAATAGGTGGGAGCTTCCTAGGCCCATAGATAACAAGATGGTGCAGCTATATGCTAAAATCAGAGAGGTGGAAGTGCTGCCAGTAGGTTCTGAAATCAGCATTCAGTGGAAAGCTGGGTTAGACAACAAGTTCAGTTTCCGATCGGCATGGCAAGCAATCAGAATTCATGGGCAAGTAGTCGAGTGGAGCAAGTTGATTTGGAGATATCCCACTCCACCGAGAATAGCATTATGTGTGTGGAAAGCAAGCCTCAATAGATTGACAACAATAGATGTTCTACAAAAGAGAGGACTGCAGATCGTCAATAGGTGTATCATGTGCAAAGAGGATTGCGAATCAATTCAACACTTATTCTTCCAATGCCCTTTGTCCAACAATGTATGGAAGCAAATCAGCAAGTGTATAAAGATCATAGCTATTCCAGACGAGAGCTTCAGAGATCTATTAATCAGGCTTTCTTCAGAAGGGGGGGGGGAACATATGCAAGGCAAGATTATCCGAGCATTCTTAGCGTGCACAATATATGTGTTATGGATGGAACGAAACGCCCGCACCTTTGGAAGCAAGGACAATACCATCCATCAGATCCTACATGCCATCTACTACCAATTAAGAGGGCTTTTCGAAAGAGAGGAGCACAAAACCCACAAGGAGAGAGACTTAGCAGTTTTGAGAGCTTGGATAGACAATCTTAGATAACTTATTTTGTTTCCTTTTGTTTTGACTTGCTTCGAGATATCCTTATAGGGATACCCACATGTAAATCCTTTTATTAATATAATCTTCTTACCTTCCAAAAAAAAAAAAGAAGAGCCCAACCTGCCATGTCACGCACTTTAAATTTTAAAGAGGCTCCTAAAAACATCCTACTCCAACAACCTCCTCCATAGGCTCCTCAAAGTGGAAAATGGAGGGGCTAGTGATAGATTGCTCATGCGGCCCATATTCGATCTTCAGGGAGCCATGAGAGAGGTTTCAATCGGTCCTCAACAAAGAAGAGCCCAATCGGCTCCCTCGCTCATCGATAGGGAGTCTTTAAGGAGGCTGTTGGAGCTATTATTTGGACTTTTTAAGGAGGGTTCAAGGAGAGCCCAAGCCCTAGATAATAGTGGTTATTACTTATAGGACCACAACTTGGCAAGTCCCGGCCCATCCTAATCTAAGCCTTCTCTATATGCAGGGACACTCTATTTGCACCCATGGAATTAGTGATGGCACCCGAATCTTTTAATTTTTTTAAAATTTTCTGTTTACCCTCATCCCCAATCTCCATCTAATTCCTGGCCCCATCGCCCTCAGCCTTGGCCGCCGCCTGAGTCTCCTTCACCACCGTCTTTTCCAACGTCATCCTCCTTCGCCCCTGCTTCCTCCTCCTCCATCGTCAATGTTTGATCGCCAAGCCCACCACAGTTGTCTGTGCCCCGCCGTCATCCTTCTTTCTTCTTCTTCCTTCTCCTACTTCTACCTCATTTTTTTCAAATCGGAACCCTAATCCACTACCCCTCCTCCATTCTTCATCTTTCTCGCGCCTAAACCCTAACCGAGCAGCTAGGGTTCAGACGTGGGGAAGATGGAGGAAGAAAGAGAAGGAAGGAGGAATGGGGAGGAGGGAGGAGTGCCAGAGACTTAGGGCGGGATAGGGCGAGGCGGAGCGTAACGGGGAAATGGAGTATAGCGATGGACTTATTGGGGGGGGGGGTAAGTCAGTTTTCGGGTGCAATCACTAATTTCATGGGTGCGAATAGAGGGTCTCTGTGCAGAGCTCGAGAACCTCCGCGTATGGAGACTTGGCAACTTTTGGTGCAAGTCTCCGTATGGACTTAAGGTAGGGGTGGCAATGGTTCGGGTCGGGTTGAGACATAGGTATAAGAGCAAAACACCCAACCCGAACCCGACCCGTTTAATAAACGGGTCAAAAACTTAAGCCCAAACCCGACCCGCCTAATAAACGGGTTGACCCGACCCGACCCGTTTAACCAGTTTACTAAATAGGTCGGGTCGGGTTGGGTCAACAGAACCCATGTAAATCTGTCGGGTTGGGTCAAGATGGCTCGGATTGGGCCGGGTTGGGTCGGGTTGGTTCGGGTTGGCTCGGGTCGGGTCGGGTTGACACGACCATTTGGTAAACGGGTCAAGTCGGTTCAATCGGGTAATAAGTACAAACCCGAACCCAACCCATTAAATAAACGGGTCAATCGGGTCGACCCGTTTATGACCCGAACCCGTTTAGGCCAAACCCAAACCCGCTAACTTCGGGTCGGGTTGGCGGGTCGGGTCAAGGATTGCCACCCCTAGCTTAAGTTGCAATCACGAAACTACCACCACCAGTCGCGCTGCAACCATTCCAGCCAAAATTAGTGGGCATTTGTGTAAATCGAAGCGGCCGCATAAACCCTCGATAAACCCTAGAGCCCGTCAGAGCCCTTCTCTCTCGCTCCTCTCTGTTTCTCTCTATCCCTCTCTTCTGCTGCGGCTCCCAACTCCATGGCGAAGCGCCTGATCCCTTCACTGAGTCGCGTGCTGGTGGAGAAGATCCTCCCCCCGTCGAAGACCAATGCTGGGATCTTACTCCCCGAGAAAACCACCAAGGTTCACGATCACAAAGAGCCCATCTGTCCCGATTTTTTATTTGCTGTAATCTTGCTTAATCTGTATTTCTGCTTCTGGGTTTTGTTCTAAATCGTGTGATTTCATATGATTTTTCTGTATTTATCATGTATTCTTGAAGGCACCTGCATATCTTGCATTTTTCTCTAATTGGCCATTTAGTTTTTCAAATGTTATTTGGTTTATTTGTCTTGATCATTGGTGGTGTTTAGTGTTTGTGTTATGAACCCGACCGTCTTTCTAAAAACTCCGAAGCTGTTGGAGATCGGGCTCGATAACTATTTGGGCACGCAACATAATACCACGCATCCGTGGCTGACGTTCTCGTTGGCCCACTCTATCGACACTGGCCTGATGGTAGCCCTTTTCCTTTTTGGCGGCTTCCACTCACCTAATAGGTCGCCTCTTCCGGGATTCGAACCTTGGATGTGGGGGACATCTCCATTTCCGATGCCTCCTTCCCCCAGAATAAAACTAATAAATTTGTTTTTTTCTTGCAATGCAATGAAGAGCATCAATTTCTTATGAAAAATAATACATGCTGTAAACTGGATTTCAAAGTAACCCAAAATGACCTTCCTTGCAGACTTGTTCATAATGGAACAAAGGAGAAAAACATTGTAAAAAAAAGAGAGTGTGTTTTTAATAGAACATTTTTATGCATGATTTGGCTATTTTCCCTTAGAACTATGTATCTTTTTTTTTTAAACATGTGCCTTACTTCGTTCAAGAACGCACCTTGCATTCGTGCCTAGGCTTTAAGAGTCTTTTGTGCCTCATGTGCCCCTTGAGCGTTTAGTAACATAGTTATTGGCTGGGGGGTGAAGTGATAAACAATCCCACGTTAGTTTACTACCTTTCTAGAACGAATCTATTCGATAGACTTTTCAGAACTATGATCGTCACCTTGATGTAGAAAAGTTACATCAAGATTGATGTCATCATGAACAACATTTGTCCTCTGGAGAATGATTAGAACTTCGAAGAGTTCTTCAATGATTGAATCAGCATGGACTTGCAGTTTGATAGATTCATCTTAACCTAGCAAGCTATTTTAGATGTGGAGGATAAAATTCGAGATATTAGTCTATTAATAATACAAATCCTCTCAATTTTCGACTTCTTCTCAATTTCTTAATTCATGAGTCAGATTTTTTTTTTTACATGGAATAAAATATGCCCTTTCAGACAACCTACCAAAGGCTAAGAACACAGAATCAAACCTCCCAGCGAACCTCACGAGAAAAATCAAAATCTGTGGTATCTCGTCCGATATGACAAGGATAAAAATATGATGATCCTTCAATTTTTTGAAAAATTTAATAAAAATGATTCTACAGAAGTATCTTGTCCAACACGACAAGGGTTAAAATGTGTATTCCTTACGAGAAAAGGAATCCAAGTATCATATAGATCCTAAGACAAAATCCATTTTAACATCCTTCCAAGGTAGGAACATAAAGTCCATTAGTCAAAAATAAGAATCTGTCTGAAGCATATATAGAGAAATGATCTTGACTAAACTGAGAAAATCAAGCTCGAGCTTAGGTTTCACCCTTGATCTGAACACTAAATGTAACTCATTCATCAAGGAGGATGGAAGGTTTGATAAATGCAGTTTCTTCATATATCTTTGAGCAGACCACAATCATTTTAACCTTTTTGATGACCTGAAATGAAAGGTCACATTAGGTCCGTTGATGGAGTGTTAACTGTAATAAGTTTAAATTTAACCGCATTTATAATTGGAATTGTTGCTTGTGGATTTCTTATAGGAGCTTGAAATATATATATGAAAATCAAAAGAAGTGAGATAAAGGTAAAGAAAACAATTAAGCATCTTAATAAAGGGTTTTCAAAAGGAGAAACCAAAACTTACAGTGTATTATATAGCCCTTAAAATAATCTTAAGGTATGGAAAGCTGTATGAGTCATTGAGGTTACTGCTTGTGGAAGAAAATTTTCCTCAAACTGCATTGGAATATCTAAGAGTTTACATTGAAAAACTTGTGATTGTTAGTTTGCTACTTTATTTATTTTGATTGAGCGATTGTAAACATGCAAACTCCATGATTGATGTTCTCCTGAATGTATACTTGTCGTATAGTTCTCATTCAATAGTTTCTGACAATAGTCTTCCCATCTCTCTTATCTCATCATCATTCATGAAAAATTTTATGAACCTAACTCGATATCTATCTCTAGTTTTTCTTCTCCTCATCCTAGCTAATTTATTTATTTGTTTCCGACCTTCTTTGTGAACTTGTTTATCATAGATATCATCAAAATCAGTAAATTTTCCTTATTAACTTGCATTCTTGTGTTATACTTATCGAAGTTCTCATTGTTATTTGATCTCTGCCATCCATTGAAGCATAATCTCTTTTTCTTGATGCCTTTTGTACTTGTTATGCCACCACCAGGTCTCTTTATCCACACTTTGTTTAGATCTACATTCTCCAAGTACTTCTCTTGGAATTCTCTTAATACAAATTTCCATTTAACACCGGATTATATTCGGTGTTCTTATCAAGGTACAATTCACTCCTTTATCAGTTTGATAGTTGGATGATATATGAACCCATCCCCTGTTTACAAGTAGGAAAAGGATAGGTAAAAAAGCTAAGCACATTAGCATGCCTCACGTTTTGTCTCTCTTTGCACGTGTTCTTTTGTTGGGAAGTAGGCTATGCGTCAACTTATTTCAGATTTGGTAGAGTGAATCCAGCTTTTGTTGGGAAGTAGGCTATAAGTCAACCTCTGTCAGATTTGTAGATCGAATCCATCATTTTTTAACGAACAAAATCATTTACTGGGCCCTATTTAACTTAACCAAAGAACATACCCCAACTCAAAGTATGCATTTATAAATGGACCCATATATCAATTTTTTTGAAAACCACTAATGCTTTTGCATATAATACCATTGTTAACCATTCTCTAATTATTCGTCCATCCGTTAATAGATTTTAATTGCAAATGAACCGTTCATTTCGTAATACTTCTCCCTTATCAGTGTGCAATTTGAAATAAAATTAGTCTTAACCATTTTACATCCTGCATCAGACATCACTTGCATTGCCCCGCTGAATGTATGTTTTTCTTGAGATGGACAACCAAGAAAGTTTTTTATGCATAAAAAATATTCATTTTTCCATTTCTGCTACATCACGTTGCCAATTTCTAGTGTTTCTAGTACTGTTACTAAATTGTTTATGATACATAGATTCTCTTCTAGTAACCTAACCAGGGATCCTGTCCTATAACATCTACTAAGATAATTATCAGTATAAAATTTGCTACCTGTAATGAGTTGCATAAAAAGCAGAAATTCCTTGAGTTACAAACTAGTTCCTCATGATCACAGGAAGCTCATGTAGGTCATGTGTCATGCATCTGACTTGAGTTGACACACACCACCTTTATTATTTATCTGTTTCCTAAAATTATTCCCATGTCACCTTGACTGATATAATTTCTCTCATTAAACTATTATTTCTGGATTCACTCTACTATTATTTTGGTAGGATGGTGATCCACTTATCTGCTTGAAAAATAACTCTCTGACTGACTGAAAACCACTCTTATGACTGAGTTTTGTTTTATTACAATTTCTTTTTGAAACACTTGATATCTCTGTATATGGGATTTCTTGAAATAAAATTTCATAATCTTCATGCCACAATGGTTGTGCTTAATGGTTAATTTCCTCACTTTTTTTGACTTTGAATCATTCATTCTATTAGCATATTTGAAGATGTAATTTAATGTGGTTTTGTTTATAGTTGTCAATTTTGTTTTGTCGTATTCGACATTTTCTAACATCAACCTCTAAGGGGACATTCTCACTGTTATTTCCACGTTAAAGTTTATTTGATTATTCTGTCAATTCATTATTTATATTTATATCTTTCCAGCTGAACTCGGGAAAAGTTGTAGCAGTAGGCCCTGGTGCACGTGATAGAAATGGGAATTTTATCCCTGTTTCTGTCAAGGAAGGAGATGTAGTCCTTCTACCGGAGTATGGAGGATCTGAAGTAAAACTTGGAGATAAAGAGTACGTCTCTTTTTTCTCTCTCCTGATCTTTTACAAATTTCATCTCTAGTATATATTTTAAACTTATAGAATAATAGGAGAATGATTTGTTAATATGAGGCACATGATATAAATGGAAAGCTAGAATTTGATCCAATAGATCAAGGAGATGAATAGTTTTTACTTTTTACATTACGGGCCTGCCTTCTTATTGGACACTGAGTTTTGGTTTCATGTATCCTTTTTCACCTTTTGCTTATTTTTGGTTAAGTAAAGATTTTGTCACTACCAACGATAAAAGGAAAACTTCAGTATTGTAGAATTGAACCTAGTTTATACATTCTCTGGTATGCACACACATTCGTATTGAGAAGCTCCAAGGGGATGCCTTGGACGCCCTTAACTAACACTATATCGCAACAAGCAGAAGAAATATACATAAAGCTATCCACAAACACTTGTGGAGTGGACCTTACGCAAAACAACCAAGAACAGTTTTTCAAGCAAATGATCGAACACTGGATGTTAGCTCAATGTTCACACTCCTCTCGTCCTCACATCGTAGTTTTAATGGGTGTAAATGTTCAAGGCCCTAACCAGCATACGGTAAAAAGTAAAGCACACCGAAGTATTTTTATGTGGAAACCCCGGAGGAAAAGCCACCCTGAGCAAAGCTCGGGCCCAACTAATCCTCTAGAATGAAAGACATCAAACACACAATGTACATGATTAGATTTTAATAATAGATTCTAAGGAGGTAACTAGGGTTCTAGATGGGCCGGGC
This sequence comes from Chamaelirium japonicum, assembly GCA_947650365.1. Lineage (NCBI taxonomy): Eukaryota > Viridiplantae > Streptophyta > Magnoliopsida > Liliales > Melanthiaceae > Chamaelirium > Chamaelirium japonicum. The sequence goes on along the minus strand of OX393560.1, from coordinate 25,250,853 downwards.
TAGGGCTAGGCCGCCACAAGTTCGGACTCGGCCAGAACTTGTTAGTGTATGCCATGCCCAAACCCGACTCGGTATGAATTGAATATTTGAGACTTGTCCAGCTGATCCATAATTTTCCTGTGATGCCCAAGCCCAAACACAGCCTCAGCCAAGCTGGACATATGGCAAAGTCCATTACATTTAGCAAGTTTAAATGAATCAATATTACCAATATTTTCTTATTAAACTGTCCAAAATTAGTTTTTATAAATTTGTTTCAATTCAGCCATATGGTATTCTGAATTTTTGAAAAATTCCACAACAGGAATGCCATAAAGGATGCTAAATCGGGATTTTGACACATGTTTATAAAGTCCGTATATCTATGTGGAATCCACAAGAACTCGATATATCTAATAGCAAGCAAGGTACAAGAAAGTCAAGGAGAGCTGAATACAACTATTGCTTACATGCTATGGACTTGAACCAATCCTAGACCACATCTCCCACCTATCATGTATGGTTTTAGCAGTATTAGGTATGCCAACTAGTTTACGTGTAATAAAAAAAAAAGTTTTACAAGCTGTAAATACTTGCACCCAAGCTGAGATTAGATCCAATTCAGATTGGGTTAGGTTCGGTCAAATTGGGTAGTTGAACTCTATTTATTGTTAGATCTAGAATAATGAGTACTTCGACTCGATCAACGCTACTTCAATAAGAGGCTAGCGGAAAAATGATCCTCTCTACTCTTTCAACTCAATTGGCCCTCTCCCAAATTTACCAGGATTGTATACATCCGTTCACCATGTCTCTCTTCGACCCATCACCTTCATAGTCCTAATCTTAAATTTTATGATACTGTTTTGCTATGTCCCAAACATTTGAAATCATCTCCCTGATCATGTTTTAGTTGGAACCTAACACATGAGAATTAAAGTATTTCATAGATTATTTTCTATTTATGTCAAAGGTTGGCGACCAAGAAGTTACATGAGCAAAGGATGAATTTAAAGATGAGGAAGTTGTGGTTCAAGACTAAGAAAAGTATTATATTTGTAGAAATCAGAAGCTTTCTGTTGCATTTGATCGCAACATACAAATGTAGAAAGGATCTTAAAATTTTCCTTATAGATATCTTATATAATTTTCCTGTTTCTCTCACTGTATGATTTGAAGATAGCTGTTAACAAGAATGACCTACAAAGAAGGTTTCATAAAGCCAACCCGAAATAGATGAGGGTTGCGCTTATGATTATAGTCTGTATGGTACCCATTTATCACGGTCTTCAGTTCCAAACAATAAGCATTATCAGAGGATGAGATTGGAAAGGCCCAAGGAGCCGATGAAACATGACTGATAACCATAGGAGCACCAAGTGGTGATGCAACCTTGGAAGCTTTAATGATATCTGGAAGACCATGGAACCGTAGTGACCTCAACATCGTGATATACATGCTGACTAATCTAGTGATGCAAGGTTCTGAGAAGATGCATTGGTTGCGAAAGTGGACTGCATACAAAACAGGCTGATAAGCAAAATTGAGTGGCCAGCGGGTAGAGTAACCCAGTGAGTTATGAACCTGTGATGTGCTTATAAAAGCTGTTAGATGCCAAGGTGCAACAACCTAATTTGAATGAGCTGGAAGTAGTTGACATGTTGGCTATTAGGGTCTTAAGGTGTGCAGATGAAGGGATGCTAATTTTTAGCATTCAATTCCGTCAAGCCATGCTCTGGGATCGATTATCAAGTACACAACTCTCTCTGGGATCGATTATCAAGTACACAACTCTCTCTCTCTCTCTCTCTCTCTCTCTCTCTCTCTCTCTCTCTCTCTCTCTCTCTCTCTCTCTAAAACGTATGATAGTATCACTATGTTAACAATTGTTTCTTGTTCTTTCGTGGAAAGACACGCTCGCAATTGTATTGTATTTTTGGGGACAAGTATGATATTGGAATTGTTAACTACTTTGTGAAGGTGGTCTTGCTTGGTGTGACTCATCGATTATGCGCACACCGTGCCTGATTCTTGTCATGCTGGATGCTGTTTCAGGTATCACCTGTTTCGTGATGACGACATACTGGGAACACTTCATGACTGAGGCTCGAGACCTGATTCATGTCACCGGCTTCCGTATCATCTGGCTGATGGCTCGTCGTTTAAGCTGATTACATGATAACTAGGTGATCAAACCTTGTCAAAGATATTGAGTATTGGTCATCACCTTCCGACGATCGGCGATGAACTTAGTTATTTGAGATGGTGATGTGTATCTGTTTTTCCTTTTCAAACTAAGCTTTAATGATGTCGGATTCTGAGGTTTAACGGTGTTTGGGGATTGTTGTTGAGATTGGTCGGAAAATCTTTGCAATGATATTACTATAGGCAATCGAAAAGTACAGGGACCCTCCTGGTTGGATCTCGTGCTGACCATCAGATTTCGGGATGCTCGTTGAGGACGCGATCCTCGCGGGCGAAACTGTATCGGGTGGCGGAATATGTTGACAATAGCATGCATAGTGGTAAACTTGATAGCTCAGTTGGCTCTGAGCACCCCTTCTCCCTTTCCCTTACCCCCTCTTGGTTAATTTTTTGGCGAGTTTCCCCTGGCCTCTCGGTTGCTGCCGGTGGCACCGGGAGAGCCGGGCATTCGGCGTGGAGCTTTTCCCAGGGTTGGATCTTGGGTCCCCCCCCCCTGTAAATAGGGAATTTCTGGCAGCCGGCGTTTTGTTTTCGTATCACCGGAGTCGCACGAGGCTCTCATGCTTGGATCGGCAGGCCTCCATTGGTCGGAGTGTGGCAGATCTGATCCTGGCGGCGGTTGTCCGGTGTGGGTTTTTCAGATCGTCTCCATTGCAGGGTGGTGTGGCTCCCGCCAGTTGGTGGTGGTTTACCGCCGGCGTGCGGGGGTGTCCCCCTCCTAGATAGAGGTGGGGGGTGGTGTGGTGTGGTCTTTGTGCCTGTTTTCTCTGCCAGTGAGCTGTGGTCCTTGCTTTCACCGGGCTGTGGCGGGAGCCGTCTCCCGGAGATCCATTGATCAACCTTTGAACTACCAAAAAAAAAAACAGAAGATAGCTCAGTCATTCACCCAAGAATAAATAGAGGAAGCCATGCCCCAGAAAGAGCGATGCTATTCCAACATCGATTAGAAACATCTTGACGTGGCACCGGATCAGAGCCGTCTGATGCCTGACGGTTGGGATGAGTGCTGTTCACGTGCACGACGGTAAACCATACTATGTGCCATCAATGCACCTGTACCGTTGGATGCCAACGTTCGCCCACATGAACGAAATCGCTCTGCAGACACGAATGAGATGAGATCGGGAAGATGCATGTCATCATGCATGAATGCCAGTTGCGATGCACATGACGATGCATGTCCTCAAACACAAATGAGATCAGGAGCAGCAGCATGTACTCATCAAGTCTAGCAATTCCTGTTTCTAAAGGTTAACACCAAGCAACAATGGAGACCCATAAATGCACCTTGAGTATCTCGGCATACAAAACCACAACAATGGAAAATCTGAGCTCCAGTTGAGGTACCACTGCTTACTAATCTACCGTATCGATTTCCTTCGCGACCAAACCAACGAACTTACGAGCAGCGTCTGAACTCAGTTCTTCGTACACCTGAGGTTGTAAGAAGCATCTCCCGTGCGTTAGAGGATGCAAAAAAGGTGGATGAGCAAGAAAACGAATGTCGTGGTTGAAATAGGAGCCATACAAGTTTCTTGTGGACCCTCTGAAATGCCACGCAAAACCTCTCCGCCTCTAGTGGACCCACCTGAAATATTACAAGACTTCGGTCATTTCTTTACGAATTGAAGGAGTACAAAAAAAGGACATAATTTGTTTATAAGTTGCATTCTATACGAGTTCCCTTCGTTTAGGTGCGAGTTAAGCACACCTACGTGCAAGTCTGGGCTTTTAACTGCATTTTTTTGGGGGCCAAAAGGCCCATACATTCCCTCGTCTCCCCCACATTAAAATTAGGGTTGAATTAGAATTTACCCCCCATATTTTCATTAATTAGACTTTACGCCCCAAAACTAATTGTTCCGTCAGCTCAGTCCCCAGAACTTTTTTTCTTTTCCGTCAGCTCACCCTTTCTCTTAGATGGTGAACTGACGGAAGAGTTAGTTTTGGGGGGTAAAGTCTAATTAATGAAAATATGGGGGGTAAAGTCTAATTCAAGGCAAAATTTAGGGGGCAAAGTCAAAATAACCCTTAAATTAATCTATATACAAGGTAACTAAGTAAAACAAGATAAAAACCATGATTTAATAGCTGATAAAGAGTACTAAAAATAGGATTATGTTGCTACCACTAAGGCACAACTTTGGAGGTCTCCAGTTAATTGTCTGCAACTTCCCCATCCATCTTTAACCGAGTCCAGTTGATCATAGGATTATGTTGAACTATCTATTGGCCTTCTCATGAGTAGCTTCCATACCAGGTTGTGGAGCCAGTCAGTCACAATTGCTCATAACTGTCGTTCTGCTCGAGAGGTGGGTATCATTAAAGAGTTATATAACCTGATCACGGTTATTCAACTTGCGTACCAGCATTTGCAGCATTGTTTATACTTCTGCTACTTCCCGATTCACCTCCTTCCAAAGCTTGATCCACTCGGGCGAACCTACCTCCATTGCAACCTTGGATCTCTTCGGACATTCATCGTGCATCTCCACATGAGACGCTTATAGCTGTTGCTTCCTAGTTCCTACCCAGCTTCTAGCTCTCTAGTTTCCTCCTTGTCATGGGTAACATACTATGGGCATCCCACTCCATACTGATATTGGTCGATGCTTACCTTATGAAATTATGTTTGTCAAAACTTAGTTCCCTTATGTATTACTTTGATGTTAGTTTGTGCTGTGTGGAGTGTACTATGCAAGTTTTTTATAATTCAAGATTTATTTGATCCACAGGTATAAAGCTACCAAAATAAATTTAGACAATTAACTTTTTCTGTATCTTTATAGAGTAAATCCCAAAAAGTTTTACCTTTCTCTGTTTGTATCCAACATTTTACTAGTACAATAAATCTCAGTGGGTTTACTTTCATCTACTAGTAGCCAAAATAATTTACTTGATAAAACCAGAGTAAACCGAATGGGTTTACTTGTAAAAGTGAGTTGATTTTTCAGTGGTTTTGAATTTGGGCAGGTGTTGATGCCGACGTGTCACATTGCATGACTGATTGTGCTTATGGGTTGCATTCGTTTTTGTATTTTTTACTTAGTATGATTTACAGTTTCTAGTTTCAGATGTTTAAAGTATAGGCAAGTTAAAATGCAAAGTTAAATTTTAATTCTTATTTTTGAAATCCTGAATGTTCCGCAAATATTGTAATCACCGCTGCACACCGATATTTGAAGCATAACAGGTTCATTTGCCATGGAATAAGACAGCTTCATGGAGTGATGACAGGACTACATGAATCCATGTAGTAGGCATTTTCCCAACTTCACATTGCAACTTTTGGTTGTTGCATTGCTGGCCCCAAGCCCGGATAAAGGAAGAGGGTTAGAGTCACAAAATATAAAGGGTAATGGCTTGGACAGTTGGACCTAAGTAGTTCAGGCAACACTAATCCGAACACCTGGATAGACCTTGGCCCTGCTCTTTGAAAACACTAATCAGACAAAACTTATATTTAGCCTATATACATGCCTTGTATTATCGCGTTCATAAATGACACTTTCACCAAATTTGATGCGGGACAAGTATGGGGGGATCCAACCAAGAGCATGGGTTCTCGCCTCTAAAGCACAAATACATCCACTAGGGTCCCATACCCGCGTTGGATACGGACACGCGCTGAACACGTGTCAGACACAACACAGGCGCTGGACAAGCGTTGGACACGGCCGTACACTGTTGGGGAAAAGGAGAGAAGGAGAGAAGAATAAAAAATTACCTTAAGCTCCTGCGCCGTCGTGCCGCTCGTCGCAGATCTCTCTCTCTCTCGCCACACCCAAACCCGATCCCCTCCTTTCTCTCATTTCTCTCCTCTTTCACAGTCAGCTCATATAAAGTTGGGGTAAATTACACTTTCCCCTCATGAAGTTTAACTCAAAAACACTTAACCCCCCTGTAGTTAAAATACTACATTTTGCCCCCTTCCATTCAGTTTTGATCAGATAGTACCATGCTTGAACTATAGATGGTTTCAGGATTTGTCCGAAACACAAATCAAGACACCCAAAACGATTTCGATTTTAGGCTTAGCCGAATTAATCCACATCCCGAACCAATTCTTGATCGGGATAGTATGGTGTAGTAACAATCCTCTCTTTAACTAATCTCAAACTATCAGCATAACAATACCAACAGAAACATAGTTGTCCACATCTAATGTTTTGTCCATTTTTTCCAATTATGTAGTACCTACTGCCTACTGGGTTCATACTATGATGACATTGATTCACCTTATAGTAGTATCACATTATTCATGACCTTACAACTGCCAATTGTGGTTGTCAACCATATTACTATGTAATATTGCTATGATTTGGTAGCCGGTTGTTATAGTTCATCATTATATATTTATATCAATTAAACATTCATGAAAACTAGAAAAGTGTATTACTCCATCAATGCAGCATAAAATTGTGTACTTATTTATTGTTATTTTTTTTAGTACTCCTTTAAAATTTATATTTTTCTTTACTATTATCTAATTTTTTAAAACGAAATATATGGAGGGCAATTTTAATGCAAATAATAATGATAGTGAAGTTCATTTCACAATTGATGGCCAAGAAGTAAAATAATGTGATTGCATTCAGTATCTTAGTTCTTTTATACAGAAAAATGAAGAGATAGATGATATATCCAATAAGATTAGAGCTAGTTGAATGAAGTGGAGAGGGGCCTCGGGTGTATTATGCGATTGTCGTATGCCTTTATGACTTAAGGATAAATTTTACTAGACAACAATAAGCCCCACAATGTTATATGATTCAGAATGTTGGCCCTTAAAGAGAGCTCAAGCTCATAAGATGAGCGTGTTAGAGATGAGGATATTGAGATGGATGTTCAAAAAAACTAGGAGGGATAGAGTGAGCAATGAGTGTATTAGAGAAAGTGTTGGAGTGACATCAATTGAGGACAAGATTTCGGATAACATATTATAATGGTTTGGGCATGTACAACATAGAGCAGGGACTAACTCGATAAGTAGAGGATCCCAAATTAGTATGGAAGTTCCGAGAAAGAGGGGAAGGCATAAAATACCATTAACGGAAGTTGTTAGAAAAGACATGGAAAACTTTCATTGACAACAAGTATAACCCTAAATAGAAATGAATATTGACGAAGGATTTATAAAGCCGACCGCAAGTAGATGGGACATGGATTGATGTTTACGGTAATGCAACCATTAATTAGAGTTTGTTGTTTTCTATTAAATAAATTGTGTAAGTGCTTTATTATATGTTAAGATAAATTGTATTGTTTTGGTCACATACGGAGTGTAGTTATAGGATTCAATTTTCCTAGGTTTGGCTTAAATATGCAAAAAATTTGAGAATTGACTAGTTAAACCCTTAAAGATAGAAATGTGCATGTACTCTCTCTTATAGCAAAAAAATGATTTTACTTTTCCTATTTTATCTGTATCTTTCTAATTTTTCTACTTTTCAATTTTCTCTCTTCTAATTATTGTTATCATTTTTTGATAATTTTACTAAAACGACTGAAATGTTTTGTTTTGACTCGGTCCTAACCCGAACACGAAATCTCAAACCTTGCTCATTTTCGTACATTTGTAGTGAGCAATCTATCTTCTTTTAGAACCAGATTAAACTCTGTGTGCCAGGGGCAAACTAGCACATGACAGATTGTTGTCCATTTGTCCTTTTCTTAACATAAAAGCACCATCCCAAACCTATCATGATTCCCCCAAATGCTTTTATCCTGGCCCTACACCAAATTGACGTGATACAATCCATCAAAAAAGCATAGCTGAGTTCCACGAGTAAATATAATTCATTGGCTTAATCATTGTGCAAATGCATGCATTAGAATGGTATGAAGTTCCTTTAAGACACGTTTCAATCGAAGTAATTTTTTGTCAACATTAGTGTTAGTTCTTAATTTGAGAATCACCTATTTCAGCTCATAATAAGTTCATGACGATCCTTGTTCTTTAAGTTAGGACCGTAGGATCAGGTTGTTTTCTCATTGTTCTTACCACTGACACAATAAAGCAAGCTGATGTGCTTTATATGTATTTTTTGATAATACAACTTTTTGTTTTGTAAGGCCTACAGAGAGGAAAGAGGCCCAAATATACAAGTACTGTTTATATATGTTTAGAATACGATAAACTGGGAAAAGAATGATCTTGGGTAAATGCTCATGTTGGAAAGCAATATTGGTAAACCTGATTAAGATATTAGTACGTTTGAGTTCTTTAATTGACCTAAGAGGATTGGATGTAGAGTTACCCACAGGCCACAGTTTAGATCTCGGTTAAGCAAGAAGATAAGATGGGCACAAAAAATCAGTTGATCCCACTTCAATGGACCTATGTTTACAGGCTTAGAACATTATTTCATTAACAATCCCATTTTTTAAATCTACATATTAATGCATGCATAATACAAGTTCAACAATATTTGGCCTTTTCACAGCCCAAAAATGATAAAAAGGAATACCATTGAGGATATAAGGAGAAACAAAATTATATTATCATGATACGATACAAGAAGTAGGGAGGTGCTATAACAATACCTTTCTTTCAGCTGCCAATCTTAGCTTTTCCCAAAACGGTTCTGCTAAATCCAAAATCAACAATCAATATTGCTTATATCAAATATAATGAACACAATAGTTTACCAGCACAACAATCGTAGTTATCATGTAAGGATATAAAGAATCAGCATGTGGTGAATGAATGTTATATTGTTATGCAACCCAGATACCTTCATCATCATTTTTTTCTATATCATCTTTCTTGTCCATCACATTCCATGCATTCTGCCCGTTTGTTATCTGTTGTGGCACAATTATATACCAAAAATTGTTTAGTCAACAATCACAGCTTTAGGAGTAGAGCTGAAATAAAGGAAAAAGATTCGTTGAGTGACCTCATCCTTTGCTGAACGTGAACCTGATTCTCTTTCTGAGCCAGCCTAAAGTTGTCAAAGAAAACGTTGTTTAGATTACTGGGATAAAATGTAAACAGGAAAGGAAGATCCACATTCAAAAAAGAAAATGATGAAATTAGAATTAACAACTAAAGCTTCAAGAAAAAGATGTTGATTGTATAATTCATTTATATCTCTGTCAAGAACTTGCAAATCATCTATTGGTTATGGAAATGACTACGACTTAAAAGCAAATAAATGCATGTATAACTGACAAGCTATCTTTAGAAAGAGAAGAATCATTTTGTGCGCTCTGAATGAAATGTCTGCCATGTCAAACTCGATTGCTACTAACACCAGCTAGGCCAAAAGAGCTTCCTTGAAAAATTTGACTAACGTACTATAATACTATACTGGATGTCAAACTGGCAAAGCATCAGGCTCAGAACAAATGAGAGTTCTTCAACTAGTGAATCATCATGGGTTCGGAAGGAGCTCAAGATAAATTGAAAATTAATAATTAGTGTTTAAAACTGAAGGAAATAACAACAATATATAAGCATGTGGATCCTTTTCATAGAAGATTATCTTTGAAGGACCTTTAAAAATTTCATGAAAATTTGATATCCATGTATAGACAAATCAAGCCTTGTACTCATTTATCTGAAGAATGAATTTATGTCAACTTAAATCTGAAAATGTAAGCTACCTATCCCAGGTGAGTAAAGCTTTGCCCAAGACTTCAACCTTTATATCTACTCAAGCAACAAACAACCACTTAAATAGCCAATGCAGATCAACAGGCTCCTGAAGTCCACCAATTCTCAAAGTCAATGATAACGGGTACTTCATAGTACCCATAAAGGTGGTACTAGTTGCTTTAAATTACTATCCAAAATGGCACATGAACTCATGTGGGATGAGAGCCTACACAGAGAATGGGAGAAAATAAACTATTCTAGTTGAAAAGGCTTGGGAATGCTTTGGGACTTCACTTCAATTATCTAAAATCAGACTTAGGATTTTCATGATATTTCCACTATCGGTGCTACCAGTGTTCTAAGTATTGTTATCGATATTGTTATCAGCAAGTGGCCCGGGAGAAAAATCGGGGATTTATAGCTTATTTATCGCCATTATCCCTACCAAATGGGGGGAAATGGAAGCGAGGTGAAAAAATGGACAAAATAAACAGGTTTTGGAAGGATTTTTTTATGCATCCTTTTAGGAAGTATAGATACACCATTATGACAAAAAACATACAAAAATAATCATTTATTCTAAGGGAGACTCAATTGATACTTTATAGATGAGTCTATGAACTATCTGACACTTTCTATAAACTATCAGACACTTTCCAACACGGTCTGTGAATTAAACAATCACAATAAGATAACAAACACCATGAAACATGACAAACACCTAGCAATAACAAACACTATGAAACATGATAAACATCTAGCAAATGGTATAATCCATTACTCAATCTCATAACTCATAATACATAAAGCATATCACAACTCATATAATATAAAACATCGTAATCATCTCAAAGATTCACAATTCATGACATAACACAACACTCTGAAAGTGAACGTGACACACTTACATGATAAACATGTTTAACCATATTAAACTTGATACATAACATGTTTATCATATAATTTTGTTGAAGATCTTTAAAGAAATTAAAAAAATACCTCAACATTGACAAATTGGAAAATCCCTAGATCCGTTAAGAGAAGCCCCAAATCTACCAAGAAAAAGTTATAAAGGCCTTAGATTAGGTTTAGAAACTTAAATCTAACAAAAAGAAAATGGAAGAAAATAAGTTGGAAATAAGTAAAAACCCCTCTCCATGTGAAGCTGGTGACTTTGGCAAAAATTGGGAGACTTTTCCCCCTTTTCATATAAGCATATGGGTAATCTTAGTGATAAATTGGCAATATAGTTGATAAATTGGCAATATGGCCGATATATCGCTGATGAGTAGGCGATTTTTCCCCAAAATCACGGAAACAAGGGACTTTGGGGGACTTTTATATCGCCGCCACCTGACGATAAAACGATTATTCAGACTATTTTTTTTCTTTTTGTCCACGTGAAGGCCGCTGCTCCCTTTCTCCGTACGGATGTCGTGACCCCCCCTCCTTTGGTTCGAGTCCTTTCACCCAGTGTAGTCAAGGCGTAAAGACGGACTCAAGGCGCTCAACCTTATTGGCGCCTGAGGCGAGAGGCGAGGCGAGCGCCTGATTGAAATAAGGTGTGCAAAAAATATTATATATATATATAGATAAATTATAAAATAACTAGTTGAAATAAATGCTGGCAGCTCCTTATGTTGTGATTATTTTTCTAGAGGCCATGGGATGAGTTCGGATCTCCTCCACTCGGTATCCTCAGTCGGTGGGCTCGATGCACATCATAGTCGCATGCAGTTGGCTGGAGTATGCTTCACTTTCGGGTCGCCTGCCATCGTACGGTTTTGATGCGCACATGTGCACGGGTCCACCGACCAACTGGAGAAGATCTAAACTCCCATGGGATGAACCTTGATCCCTAAGGGGATGCCACGTAAAGTTGGCTACTTATCATTTCATTTTTTTCTATAACCTTATATGATCAATAGGTTAGAGCCAAAACTGAATCACAACTATCCGACCGTTGAATCACACTTAGCATGCAAAAGAACAGATGTGATTCAGGTCTGACTTTGTGGGCATCGAAATTAACCCACGGGTCGAACCCGATTTGTACACGAAAATTGGGCCCGCACACAACGGCCAGCATGCAAAATTGGGCCCGCACACAACGGCCCGCATGCAAAATTGGGCCCGCACACAAACGGCCCGCATATGCACTCGGCCCGCGTGCAAATTCGGCTCGCGCGCCGCAGCCCAACTCAAAGCAAGCGGGTCCCACCGGACCCGCTACCCGAACACAAAGAGGGGGGGGGCCACCGGCCCCCCTTCTAGAAAACCGTGCCCCCCTCCTCATGGAGAGGTGGGGCCGGCCATAAAGAAAAAAAAAAGAGAAAAAGAAAAAGAAAAAGAAAAAGAAAAGAAAAAGAAAAAGAAATCAAAACCGCCTCGATGCGGGGGGAGGTGGCGTGGACGTCTACGTAGCCGTAGATCCGCGACGATCCCTCGATCCAACGGACAAGATGACGTTGTGTCGCCATCCGATCCAAAAGTGCAACGAGAATAACAACTCAATCTTTAAAAGATCGAGTCACATCTAGCCCGTAACCACCCCAACTAAAAAGGAGGGGATCGAGTTTGTTTCCCCGAATCAGGGAACAATATCTTGATGGTTATGGGGGGAGATATTGGATGAAACAAAAAGATTTCAGCAATATCTCCCCCAACCGCCCCCCTTTGCCTATAAATAGAAGGGGTGGGGGAAGGCACAAAGGGTCCGAAAGCCGAAGACGAAAGAGCTCCGCAAGCGAAGCTCCAACGCTCGAAGACCAAAGGCTTCACGAGGCACGGCAAGCACGTCCTACGGGAATCCTTGGCCCTTCAAGTCCTCATCAACGTGAAGACCTTGCACTCGAAGATCAAAGCTTCGACTCCTCGCACGAAGAAGAAAGCTTGGAGAAGAAGACCCGGAGTCGTCATCACCCCGACTGCTCTAGCGATCTTCATCAGCTCCGAAGACGCCATAAGCAAAGGCCGGAGAAGAAGATCGAAGCCGACAACACCCGTCGTCTTCAACAAAGGCATCAACTCCTTGCACGTAGAAGAAAGCCGGGAGAAAAAAGCCTGAAGCCGGTGCTACCCCTGCCGCCTTCGTCAACCAAAAGCCGACGCTAAAACCGTCGTGCCGAAGCCGGTGCTACCCCCGCCGTCTTCATCAACAAAAGTCAACGCTACAACCGTCGCACGAAGATCGGTGCTACACCCACCATCTCCGCAAGAAGCTTTCAACTCCGATCAAGCCAAATACGCCCGGAGAAGAAGCCAACCGACGCCACGACCGTCGAGGAAGCCGGAAGAATAAAGAAGCCTTGAAGAAGCATCGCCGTTCCCGAAGAAGATCGAGTCAAAGCTAAAGTCAAAGCCAACGCCAGAAGCCAAAGCAGACGCACCGGTAAAGCCCGCGCTAAAGCAACGCACGTGCCAAAGCCAAGCAACTACGACGGTCACGAGCAAAGCACCGCACGTTCTAGCCGATACGACGCAAAGTCCGGAAGAACTAAAGCATCGCAAGTCTCTACCCGTCTACGTTCAAGCGCAAGCGCCAAAGCAAAGCAAAAGCCTGAGCAAAGCCAAAGCTTCGCCAAAGCCAAAAGCTAAAGCCAAAGCCGATGCCAAAAGCACGATCGACGCCGCGAGCCGACGATCAAGGACGCCGAGGTCGAGCAAGGATCGAGGAAGACACGAAGACCGAGGAACGAAGCCCAAAGCCTCCCTAGCCGAGAAAGCGCGAAGCACGGGCGGGACAAAATCAACGGCGGAAACTCCTTAGCCTCTCAAAAACCCTCACCCTGTAAAGATCTCTGTCCTGGGCAACCCCTTCAGAGCTCTCGCACGAATACCACGTGGAGACGCGGATCAAAGGGACCCTCCAGAGGATCTCTCCCACAATCTCCTGATCAAGAAAATTTGTAATCTCGTGTGATCCGCAATAAAGACGACCCGAATCTTTTTTCCGCGACCACAGGCTTTAATTTAAAACATTAATTAAATGAGACGGGCGCCTCCATTGCCTCATGCCTGGAGTGCCTCTTGCCTCAGGCGGGCGCCTTACTCCGCCTTATATTCCTGTTGCCGCCTCGATTCAGGCAAGGCGCCCTAGTCTCGCCTCGCCTCGCCTCGGGTCGCCTTAACTACACTGCTTTCACCCGTTCTCTCTCTCCTTTTTCCACACGCTTCTTCCCCTACCTCTTGTTGCCTTATTGGGAAACCCTAGCCTATAAAACAAAAGAAGAGAGAACATATCATGTTTTGATGAAGTAAATCATCTCTTGTGAGATTTTGAAGGTGTTCTCCTTTAGTCCTTTGCACGCCTTTGACCCCGTTAATACCCTTCTGCTTCTAGCGCCTTTCTTCTGAATCACCTTCTACCCCTCGTATCTTCATTCTCACCCATTGATCATTTCATTGGCTATCGTCGGCATCTCTCCGCATCCCTATCATAACCATGTTTTCCTCCGCAATCGTTACTCGTTCAGTAGTTAGCTTGGCTTGAATCACCGTTGGTAGTATCATCTTTGTTTTCTTTTACCTTTGCATGTGTTCTATATTCGCTGAATTTTACTATTTTCAATGCTTGTTTGATATTGAATATATTGCTATTGTGTTGCTTTTTCTTTCTTTATTTGTCAACTTATAAGCATACTCGCATAGATTATATTATTATTTCTTGATTAAAATCTATTTTTAACTGCTGAAATTTATATTTAAAAGTCCCTAATCGCAACTAAAATCTTCCACCTATAACTTACCTTTCGTGCTTCGCATTAAATTAGGGCAAAATCCAAAATTTTGATCCTTGCCGAGACAACCTGATTTCAAACACTGGATTGTTTGTCCCTCCAAGTCGACTCGTGAGCCTTGACCCACTACTAATCAACTCAGTAAAGTTGTCGAATTCCACCAAAGTTCCCTCACAGATCACGCAAGGATCCTAATCTCTAAAATGGTATGCAAAGATGAAGAGAGAGAGAGAGAGAGAGAGAGAGAGAGAGAGTACGCAGTAATTTCGAGTACGGACGACAGGGAAGTGGTGAAGAAGGCGTCGGAACTCGCGCTCATCCATGGCTGGCTGCAGAAGAGGGAATGAAAGGGGGGGGGGGGTTGAGGCTGCAGAAGAGGGAATGAACGGGGGGTCGAGCCACTTATAGCCATGGCCGAAAGTGGCTCGACCGGGCTGGCCACCGGCTCTCTCTCTGAACTTGACCCAGCCTGAAATGGTTCGACTCGACTTAGACTGGCCTAACCCAACCCGACATCTATCTATCTGTCTATATCTATACTATAATACTAAGGGTTTTTTTTCTTCTTCAAAATAGCATTTAAAAAATAAAATATTATTTTAATAGTTATTTTTAAAAAATATTTTTTAAAGTGGTCAACTGACAATCATGTGGCGGGGAGCACCGCAAAGCTCCTGCCACATCGGCTACCATTTTTTTTTTATCTGGCCATCAAACTCGATAATTGGAATATAATTTTTATTAAACCCATATTCCAGATAATGATTTTAATATAACAAATTAATTTTGGTGATGTACTTTTTTGTAAGTTTTCTTTGTGATTCTGTTTCACCTTTTGTTTTTGTAAATTTCACCCTATTTAGTGTAAAGTTTCTATTAATTTTGGTTTTAAAATTTCTATTGATTATGTTTTCCTTGGTGATTTTGCTTCACCTTTCAAAAACTTTTTTTTTTTTTTCCAGTTTTTACATTGAAATCGGTATTTGGAATATGGGTTTAAACAACATATTTCAAATATGATTTTTAGGTAAAGTACTAAAAAACTTAATTTGTTTTAATCTTTACATTGAAGTTGGTATTTGGAATATGTCTTCTAAATAAGTATTTCAAATATGGTTTTGATCCTAGTTCCACAAACTTAAATTTTTTCAGTTGTGCTTGATTAAAGGCAAGGATTAATGTTTAATGAAAACCATATTTAAATTACCGAATTTGACGGCCAGAGAAAAAAAAAAAATGGCAGCTGACGTGGCAAGCGCTTTGCGACGCTCCCCAGCACGTGGCTATCAATTGGTCATTTTTAAAATTATTTTTGAAAGATTGCTATTAAAATAATATTTTATTTATTAAATGTTACTTTGAAAAAAAAACCCTAATAAGTAGTAGCTGTCAAACAACTGGATGCCACGTTGCATCCTGTCAGCTTTCTCTAGGTGCCACGTGGTAACCTCAAGTGAGGTTTTCTCTCCTAAAAAGCTTGCACTCAAAACAACCGTTCCCCCCTCTGAAAACAACCAATCATCTCTCTCTCTCTCTCTCTCTCTCTCTCTCTCTCTCTCTCTCTCTCTCTCTCTCTCTCTCTCTCTCTCGCTCTGGGTGTGATTTTCTAAGCCCGAGTTTAAAACAGGCCAAACAACTGTATACGATAATAGTAGCAGCTGTCAAACAGTTGTGCCATGTGTCAACCTTCTCATCATTCTCTAGGTGCCATGTGGCAACCTCAAGTGACATTTCCTCTCCGAAATGCTCTCTCTCTCTCTCTCTCTCTCTCTCTCTCTCTGTGTGTGTGTGTCTCTGAGGTGTGATTTTTAAGCCCGGGTTGAAACCAGGCCAAACAACTTGTCTATACCAATATATTAAAACATTAGCCTCAAAAGACTGGGCACCATGAGCTGACCTTCTCATCCTCTGTAAGTGCCACGTGGCAACCTCAAGAGACAATTCCTATCTCTCTCTCTCTCTCTCTCTCTCTCTCTCTCTCTCTCTCTCTCTCTCTCTCTCTCTCTCTCTCTCTCTCTCTCTCTCTCTCTCTCTCTCTCTCTCTCTCTCTCTCTCTCTCTCTCCTCTCTCTCTCTCTGGGTGTGATTTTTTAAGCCTGGGTTTAAAACAGGGCCAAACAACTTTATACGATAATACTAAAGCAGTAGCTGTCAAACAACTGGTTGCCGCGTGTCAACCTTCTCATCATTCTCTAGATGCGGGAAACCTCAAGTGACATTTCCTCTCCGGAAATGCTCTCTCTCTCTCTCTCTAGATCTGGGGTGTGATTTTTTAAGCCGGGTTGAAACCAGGCCAAACAACTTGTCTATATTGTCTAACAATATGTTAAAATAGTAGCCTCAAAAGACTGGGCACCATGTGTTGACCTTCTCATCCTTCTGTAAGTGCCACGTGGCAATCTCAAGAGACAATTCCTCTAGAAACTCTCGCACTCAAGTCTCTCTCTCTCTCTCTCTCTCTCTCTCCTCTCTCTCTCTCTCTCTCTCTCTCTCTCTCTCTCTCTACACGCGATCTAGTGTCTCTCTCTCTCTCTAGTGTGTTTGATTTTTTGTAAGCTCGGGTGGTTGAGACCGGTCAGACAACTTGTGATGCTTCTAAAGGGCGTTTGGCATGAGGAACATCTATTCCGCTTAATCCTCATCCGGAAGAGAGTATTTTCTGTCAATTACTATTTCTAATGTAAATCAATGATTCAGTGTTTCTGTTAGCAGTAGAAACGCATCGAGCAAATATTATCGTTCCCAAGTCCTTCATTCCACCGGAACAAATACTATCCGTTAGTTTTAAAATCCGGAACTTAGAATAGAAACGGACAATTCAGAATAATGCCAAACACCCCCTAAGATTATAGTCATTACCTGCCTTTTTTCTTTTCTTTCTGACATCGGTAGTATCCCCCGCTATCCCAAAACCTTTTGGCCAATGGACCCACTACGGGCTTGGTTTAATCCCTCTGAAAATACGCACCGACCCACTCGGAATTTTCCCTATATACTCCTTGGTAACTCGAGAGGTAACACGCGATCTAGTGT